>LT669794.1:27836318-28433368 GCA_900128785.1 Arabis alpina
TACACTTCAAGTTCGATTCACCTACAATGCAAAATTAAAAACACATTGCATTGGACACCCATATAGATATGTGCCTTTACTTTTGGCCCATTTGCTTATCATGAAAAAGAGAGAGAGCGTGTGAGAATCTATCCGCGTACATAATCAATGCATGTATAGTATATATGGCATTTATTCCCAAATTTAAACGAGAAACAAACCAAAGAAAAGCATTAACTATTCTAGAAAGCACATGTTTAAGAAGCTTTGAACGTAGTTAGGTTTGTGTTACGTACACGGGTATGTTGGGTAATAAGTTTAAAACGTAGAAGTGCGTTTCGTTTGTGTTATTGTGCTTTAAATGCATGTTCATTAACAATCATGAATATTATACGTAGGATTAATACAATTTAAAGATTTTTTTTTTGTTAAACGCATTAAATAAACATATCAAAGCGTTTAACGTTTTACTTAAGTACATCTTGTGAAAGTATGTTTCTCGTGAATCTTCGAGTTTTTTGCATTGAACCGATCTATTCGCACTTGAACTTTAACGACCATTCCATCAATCCGTTTATGAAGCCAATCCTGAAACAGAAAAGTAAATATGTGTCATAAATTAATACAAAAGTATTTTCCTTGAATGATATAAAGCCAAGTAATGTATGATGCATACATTGGTAATCCCTTTGCTAATATTCATAGCATCTCAAGAAATAATGAAAAAAATGTTTATCCCACAAGACATTGATATAGCAACACAACAAACGAAGCAAGCCCATATAATTAGAATAAAATCTTGATCATATGCAATAGATGATACATGTTCTTCCACAACAAACAAGAAAGAAAACTCTTGACACATAAAACTCAATTACCTTATGAGAACAATAGTCTTCAAGTAAGTCGAGCATGTGCTAAAAATGTGTGTATATGAGAACTATGTGGCCTTGCTCTTTTAGTTGAACCATTTTTTTTTAACAGTTGCATCTTTCCTTAAGATTATAAGAGTTGTCTTTAATAAATAAAATAATATTACAAGAAAAATTGAACACAAAAACTCTACAAATTACTATAAGCGAATAAAACCGTCAAAGATTTTGCGATGTGATGTTACTTGAAAGCTTCATTTGAGTCTTGCTTATCTGGCTCAACAACTTCTATCATATAAGGATGTAAAAAAACTTTACGTAATACCATTAAAACGTTTTGAAACAGTTTTAACCAACACAATCACCGTACTAATATATCACATTCACAAAACTTGTTTTAGCACCTTTTAACGAAAATTTATCCAGACAAATTGGTAACTAAAGGTAACAAACAACAAACAACGAGTCTTGGTACAAACCTCATCCAAAACAATCCAATTCCAATAAAAAAAGAGTGCAAAAGAGACTTCTCAATATCCACTGAACCTAACTGATCTTCTAATAATGTTTATTTGGTCTTGTTCTTAGATTACTTGAACTCTCTACAATCTCATGCATCAGCTTCCGTGCCTTGCTTTGAGGATGTAGCTGCAAATTTCTTACTCTCTACTTAGATTATTAAGTCGTTTTCATAGCGAAGACCCATCCAAAACATTATTGGGGGTCTTTCACTATCATAACGGCCAAACAATCTAAGCAGAAGAGCAAGAGATTTACAGCAATATTTTCATGACCTACAGAAGTAACAAAAACCGTTATGATTGCGCGGCAATTTATAATTTCAACGACTAATAAAATAGCGATTTAAAATACCAAAAAACCTTATCCATGATATCTTACTATATAAATATAATGTGTTTTATAGTAAAAAATCTTTGTTATTGTTTTTTATAATGTATTGCCAAAAATCTTAACACAAATCAAAATACAATTTAAATTTTATATGTATATATATATAACCTAATGAAGTATAAAATATATATTTTTGGAACTAAATTATTTTAAAAAGATTATTCTACAAATCTTGTTGATTAAGAAAATAATCCTTCTTGGTGATTTCTATCCTATAATAAAAAGTGATATATATATAGTTTTTGTTGCTACAAAAGAAGAACATGCATGTATTAAAAAAAGATGTAAATGGAACATATAAAAATGTTAATTAAAGAAAAATGAAATAAAGAGTGAATACATGCATTTTCAATTAAAAACTAAAATTTGTATTATCTACAAAGTGATTTGCTTATGACCACTCATAGATTAGTATGTGGATTTGCTTACGCGGTTGTTAGATTGTTAAGAGATTAAATTTTCTGATATGGATATCATTAACCATTAGTGGTCAATTCTGTTTTCTTTAAAATCTATCTTATGGTATAAAAGAGGGTTCGTTCAATGAGAGCTTGAAACGTAGACATAATTGTAATTTATTGGATCGCCACACGTGTCTAATATAATAATATTGATCGAGAAGATGACATTTGTCAAAACACAACTTTGGTTAAGAAATAGCAAACATAAAAATAGAAAATGGAAAAAATCATTTATTAGTCTAAAACTAATTAGAAAATGAAAACAAACTCTAATACTCCAACCTAGGAGAATTGTTTTGTCCTAATAGTTCGAAACATTATAAAAAGATTAAGAAATTTTAGCGAATACAAACCTTCAAAAAATAGAAAGATTCTATAAATTACAATTTAAAAATGTAAGCTATGTATAACCAAACTAAAGAGTAAAAAAATGAATATTTTTAGATTATAACAAAGAACACGAAATTCTTGGACCTATGAAACTATTAGAAAGATTCCTGAGTATTTTAAATTGGCGAGTATATGGGAAAAAAATCGATCACATCAATTGAATATGTAAAGTTTGAGACCATTATTTATAAAATATTTGTTATAGGTATTTAATGGGATTTTAATATAATATTTTTTATTTAAATCTACAAGACTTAAGTTGTTTTAAAATTTAATCGTATAATTGATATAATAATGAGAAAGAATATAATTTATATATTTGAATTCCACATACACACAAATATATATATATATAGATATATATATATATACTAGGGTATGTCCACGCGTTGCGTGGATTTAAAATTTAACATGGTATAATATTATACAATAATTGTTAACTTCTTGACTATATATATTTAATATTAAAGAATTTTAGTGTTTATAGTAAATAATTATCTAGGGTCACAGACTAAATATTTGTACCAAATTATTGAATATATACAATGTTATTGGTAGAAAACAAATTAAGATGGAACATTGTTGAATTATATTATGACAAAGTATCTATTAAAAAGTATGGAATATTATTCCTCTATATATAAACGATAATATAGCTAATTAAGTTATATTTAAGATTAATGCTCACAATTTATAATTTTAGTGAAGTTAAGATTAAAAATATTGATAATTTAAAATCTATCATATTGTTAAAATATTGATATATTAAACATGATAAAAAAAAATTATATAGTGATATTATGACACATATTGGGAATAGATACATATTAGAACATCTTAAAATTTTGATATTATGACACATATTGGGAATTGAAACATATCAGAACACCTTATAATTTTTTTTATTACGTTATTATTGAATAATAAGAAAAATTTAACTTATTTGTGAGAGATATTGTAAAAAAAAAAAATATCTATCAGAATATGGTTTTACATATTTTCAGTTAATTTATGAAAATAATTTGATATTAAATGTTTATTTTAAATTAAAGTTGATATCAATGTTTCTTTTAAAAAACTCATACAAAAATTCTAAATTCTAGAAAGGCTAATGTCATAATTAAGTGAAAATTAGGTTCTAAATATGAAAATAGATATTAATTGTCAACACAAAAAGTGACACATGACAACTTGTCAAAGCTTTAGCTTAGTAGAACCTTAAAATATTATATAAGATATAATGATCCGTATGATATGAAATTATGAATTTGGACATGAGAAGTAAAATATAAATTATTTTTTCATGATTAAAGATCTGTGTTTAAATATTATTTCAAAATATTTAGTAATTCGATGTTTACTAACTAAAGCTTCAATATTTATATAAATAAATTTAGTGTGTTTAACTGCGTATTAACGCATGCACTATTCTTGTTAACTATAAACGCATCTATCTTGTTCTCACATAAAACAACGCCTAAAAAACCTCGTCTGATATTCCTGATGGTAGAGACAACTGATGACTCTTACAACGGTTATTTTGATATAAAGTTTTATTTGTTACTCTTATAACACAATATCGCTACATAATCTTATGTTTTGTAAACATGAAATCAAAATTGGTGATATAAATCTCTTAGGTTTTTGCGTAGATGAATAAAGATCCTTCCACAAGAGTATCAAAATCATTTGGATTATTGATGAAATTCCTTTCTTGATTTGAATTCAGAAAATGTATAAGCTTGGGAGAAGCTCACACAACATAGAGTTGCATGCAATCTTGGTCTTAGGGACATTACTTGTTTTAATGATACACTATTGGCTAAGATTGGGTGGAGATTAGTGAAAAACCCTTCTAGCCTCCTAGGAAGGATCTTGTTGGATAAGTATTGCAGGAAAGATGAGTTCGTGGATTGTGTTTGCCCTCCCTCCCTCTCCTTCGCATCTTTGGAGAAGTATCCTAATTGGCAGAGACCTGCTCAACAAGGAGTTGGGCTGGGCTATAGGAGATGGTCAATATGTTAATATCTTGAAAGAAAACTGACTCTCCACTTCAAAGTTCGATTCACCTACTATGCAAAATTAAAAACACATTGCATTGGACACCTACACAGAAAGAAAACTAACTCGCCACTTCAAAACCTGTTAAGGGTTTGGGGCGCCAATACACTTCAAGTTCGATTCACCTACAATGCAAAATTAAAAACACATTGCATTGGACACCCATATAGATATGTGCCTTTACTTTTGGCCCATTTGCTTATCATGAAAAAGAGAGAGAGCGTGTGAGAATCTATCCGCGTACATAATCAATGCATGTATAGTATATATGGCATTTATTCCCAAATTCAAATGAGAAACAACCCTAAGAAGTGCATTTATTTGAACGTAGTTAGGTTTGTGTTATGTATATGGGTATGTTGGGTAATAAGTTTATAACGTAGAAGTGCGTTTTGTTTGTGTTTGTGTGCTTTGAATGCATGTTCATTAACAATCATGAATATTATACATAGGATTAAAATGGTTCAAATAAACATATCAAGCGTTTAATGTTTTACTTAAGTCCATCTTGTTGAAGTATGTTTCTCGCGAATCTTTGAGTTTTTTGCATTGAAGCGATCTATGCGCACTTGCCTCTGAACTTTAACGACCATTCCATCAATCCGTTCATGAAACCAATCCTGAAACAGAAAAAAGTAAATATATGTCATAAATTAACACAAAAGTATTTTCCATGATAACAAGTAAGTAAAATATAGAAGAAACATATAAAGCCAAGTAATGTATGATACATACATTGGCATCTCAAGAAATAATGAAAAGAATGTTTATCCCACAAGACATTCACATAGAAACATAGTTGTTAGGAATATCTATGCAAATCAATCAAAAGAAAGAGAAGAAATTGTTTTATTAGAAAGAAACGTAATACAAATACAAAGCATGTGTAATACAAAATATGAACTTCACGGTTTCTCTCTCGATCACGAAGCGATAACTTGTAGATGATAGAGACTTGCTTGTGGCAATCTCTTAAGATAATATTTCGTCCCTACTAGTGTAAGTAGTTCCACGGACGTCTATCTTGTAGGATACAACTACCGGACTCCGAACAAAACACCGTTCGGAATTCCTTGCAAACTCTACTTTGTGAGTCTTAGAAAGTTTAGATAGATAAAAAAAAGAGAGTATTGGGATGAATCCCTTATCCTTGAATCACTTCTCATGACTTCTTTATATAGTACTTCAAAGGGTATGTTGATCAAGGGAATGCTTGGTGAATGGATCTGTCCGTACGTTAGATATATGCATGTCACGAACCAATACCATGTTAGATACATGCATGTTACAAGCCAACACATCCATTAAAAACAATCGTGTCCTTTCTCACAAAATTACCGAAACATTGCTTTTAGTTATTTGTGACCTTTCACTTTAATTAGCAAATAATTTAACTAATTAAATTGAAACAAAACTCTAACAATACCCCACATTTTCATTTGAAACAACCTAACACTTTTTTTAAAAAAAAGCAAACCTTAGACTCAGGTTAACGTTCCCATAAACGCCAACCCTCAATGTCCAAGCAAAACCATCAACAAACCAGCCGAAATCAAATCAATAATCAAACAATTGAACCCAAACAATTCCATTAAACCAATAAACCAATTCAACAATGCATTCAAACAAAGTTCCAGGCTAACCAGTAACCTAGCCAGTTCTAAACCATAAAAGAAAGCAACACATAACACGAGACCCTAGATCATCATCCTCCTCATAGCCACGATCCCACAGTCACACTTTGCCTTTAATTGGCCAATACTTCATGAGTGTCGGTCGACACTACAAATAGGTGTCGGTTGACACTCTCGTTGGGTGTCGGTCGACACCCCACAGACTTGGCACTGGTGTCGGTTGACACTAGCTCTTGGTGTCGGTTGACACTACCTCTTGGTGTCGGTTGACACTACCTCTTGGTGTCAGTCGACACCTCTCCACATAACATTGGTGTCGGTCGACACTACCTCTTGGTGTCGGTCGACACCAGCTGCAGGTTTCCCAAAATCGGCCATCTCTTCTCTTATCCGATTTCGAGCCTACTCAATCACACAGACCTGCAACAAAACGTCAGCAATCACACGATCCATGCATACACAAACACGAAATCATCACAAATCCCTCCATCAATCAACCTAACACCAGGGATCCTAATGTTCCATCCACTTGAAGCCATGGTCACGCACTCACCTTAGCTTTTCGTATTGGAAAACGATGGAGATTATGTTTAGAACGAGATCAGCCTTGATCACTACCACAAATCACAAAATCCACCTTTTATTTCCTCTCTAAACGCAGAACAATCGATTCCTTCACGAACCAATTCACAAAAGCTCTAAAGGAACTCTTCGGAACCCACTAAACTCTCTGGAAAGTGTTTATCTCATGTTTGCCTCTTTTGTCTCTAAACAAAATCGGCCAAACAACTTATAAACAAAACCCTAGGGTTTCCTTAACCTGAACCGGCCAAACCGGACGATTAAAATTGAACCAAAAAACCGAACCAATAGTGGTGTCGATCGAAACTACCTCCCGATGTCGATCGACACCCTCACCAAATTTTTAGAATTTGGTTCACGGGCGTTACAACTCTCCCCCACTAAACCAGGATTCGTCCTCGAATCCCCAAAACACAACCATCACGGCTAACCACCTGGCCAACCAGCCAGCAACACCGGAGATATATCTCCCAAACCAACTTGAGGCTCACATCCAGTCCTATGCCCATAGACCCATCTCAGACATTGATCGCTAACTCATAACCACACCACTCCACTCTCGGGATCATCACCCCACGAGCTTTCGGTGTCTCGTACCAATTCACCTTAATCCCGTAGTTTTGACAGGTGATCGATACCAACCATCTCCATACCCTCACACCATTAGGAAAAACAGTCCGTCAAGCTCTTTGTATGCAGGGAACCACCATCCTCTGGAGAGACGCATCTCTCAAAGATCTGTCAGAGAACGCATCTACCAAAACTATCTCTATACCCTCAGGCTCTCAGTCCCGCATTCTTGACGAACGATCAGGATGCAGGGAACCACCATCCCCTGGAGAGACGCATCTCTCAAAGGTCTGCCGGAGAACGCATCTCCGAGAAAGAACCACTGTCTCTCTCTGAGTTATGCCAGGAAATCGACATCCCCGAACACGAAATCAATTCTTAACGTCTGTATATGCATCTCTGACCGGAACTACCTCCCGCGGTCTCAACATGATACTCCCAACCCGGAATACAATCTTAAACATTACCAATGCTCAAGTCATCTGGACCACCCATCACGCAGGGTGTCCTTGCAAAGTCTCTTCGGAAATAGATAGTTCTGATCACAGTAAAAAAATTATTCCGAGATTCTCTCAACACATAAACACATATGCCCCGTTTGAGTTCCTCCGAAATTGGCGTAAACACTATAAAACTTCCATTTTGAGGTCCTCTAACCTCATACTCATGACTACCAAAGCCAAAACATAAGAAAAACACATCTTATAAATATGGAAAATGTCATAATCGTTACAACCCAAACAAAAATACATGAACCAAACCCAATCCTCACCACACAAGGTGATTACAACACAAAAAACGAAACTGGAAACCATAAAACAAGTTCAGTCCTCGGCTTGCTTCTCAAACCACTTCTTGAACTTTTTTTTATCTTAGCCTCTGGTTCCCTAGTCTCCTCCTGAACACCGTCACAGTTCCACAAGACTCTCAACAACGACACCTTCTTCCGGCGCAGAACCTTGATACTCCTCTCAAGGATCCTCACCGGCCTCATCTCAACGGTCAAATTAGGCTGAAGATCTACAGGAATCCTCACCACTACTTCCCCAGACTCATGTAGACAGTTCCTCAGTATTGACACATGAAACTTTTGCATAATCTGAGGTAGCTCCAATCGATAAGTAACTAGTCCCACTTGCTCCACCACCTGGAACGAACCCATAAACCTCGGACTAAGCTTATCATTTGCAATGGATTTGTTAGAAGCCTGCAACATCGCCACATTGAGATACGCTTTATCTCCCACCTTAAACTCTAACTCATTTCTCCTCTTATCAGCATAACTCTTATGTCGATCCTGAGCCTCCTTCATGTTCAGCTTCAAAACATGAATCGTCTCCGTCGTTTCTTGAACAAAATTTGCACCATAAATGTTCCTCTCCCCCACTTGAGTAAAGCATAGAGGTGTACGACATGGTCTCTCATACAACGCCTCATAAGGAGCCATACCAATACTCGCCTGGTAACTATTATTATACGCGAACTCCACCAAGCTCAACTGATCTGCCCAATGACCACCCCAATCCAGCACACACATCCTCAACAAATTCTCGAGTGTCTGAATCATCCTCTCGGACTTCTCATCCGTCTGAGGATGATAAGTTGTACTCATATACACCTTAGTACCCATCTCAACCTGAAAAGTTCTCCAAAACACTGAAGCAAACCTCGGATCTCTGTCCAACACAATACTAGCTGGCACTCCATGCAGCCTCACAATCTCTTTCACATACATTTTAGCCAAGACCTCAGCTCCATCGGTCTTCTCAATGGCCAGAAAATGTGCCCACTTAGTCAGTCGATCCACAATCACCTAAATGGCATCGTGAGTCCGAGGAACCAACAATCCTACCACGAAAACCATGGTAATCATGTCTCACTTCCACTCTGGAATAGGTAAACTCTGCAATAAACTACTCGGAACTTGATGCTCAGCCTTCACTAGCTGGCTAACTGGTCTGGCAAAAGTTACAAGCTGCAACCCAGTTAGCCACACCTTTCTTCATCCCAACCTAGTGATAATACCATTTCAGGTCATGATACATCTTAGTCGCTCATGGATGAATAGAAAGTTTGCTCGCATGAGCCTTTCTCAAAATCTCATGTCTCTACTCCTCATCCTTAGACACACAAACTCGCCCGTGCACTAAGATAGTCCCATTAGAAAAGACCTGATATTCCAAATCTGCAAACTTAGAATAATCTATCAATCCTTGATCCTTCTCCTGAGCTACTCTAATCTTGCGCAGAAGGTCTGCCTGATCAACTGCCTCCAGCCCCAATGGCTCTTGTGAGATAACACACAACCTCAGTACTAATCTCACTCACTAAAGCCTCCACATCCCGCTCATGAGCCGAATCATACCGCCTCCGACTAAGAGCATCTGCCACCGTATCCAGGTTGTAGTCTGCCAACAACTCTGACCATCGCCTCTGTCGTACATTCAAATTTGGCTGAGTTAAAATGTACCAATTATGATGATCGGTGAACACCTGAACTCTACCACCATACAGATAAGACCTCCAGATCTTCAATGCAAAGATCACTGCAGCCAATTGTAAGTCATGGACAGGATAGTTGCCCTCGTACTTCCTGAACTGCCTCGAAGCATAAGCAAACACCTTACCCTGCTGCATCAGCACACACCCCATACCAACTCCTGAAGCGTCTCTATACACCACATAAAGCTCTCCCGGCTCAGGCAACGCTAATACTGGTGTACAAGTCAACATCGTCTTCAGCTTTGCGAAACTCAACTTACACTCTGAAGACCACAAGAAAGGAACATCCTTCCCTGTCAGCTTCGTCATAGATTGAGCCATACTCGCAAACCCTTTGACGAATCTCCTGTAGTAACTTGCCAACCCGAGAAAACTCCTGATCTCTGTAGCATTCTTCGGTTTAGGCCAATCTCGGATAGACTAAATCTTAGCTGGATCCACAGAAACTCCATCTGTAGAAATAATGTGACCCAGAAATCCCATCTCTCGCTGCCAAGAACTACACTTTCTCAACTTAGCAAACAACTTCTGCTCCCGCAGCTTCTCTTAAAACTCTCCTCAGATGCACCTCATGCTCCGCAGGACTCTTTGAATACACCAAAATATCATTAATAAAGATATTCCCGAACTCATCTAGATACTCCTGAAAGACTCCGTTCATCAACATCATAGATGCAGCTGGTGCATTCGTCAACCCAAAAGTCCCAAGTCCGCTGGCATCAACTCGCCAGCCACAAGAACAACCACGCCACTCGCCCAACCATGAGTAGCTAGAAACTATCCTCTACCAACCATGACCGATCCAGTACGCTCACCGGTGTCGCTCAGGATAATACTTCTCTCAACACGTGTGACTCATAACTGCCCACTATTAAGGTCTCCACACTTCTCCCATGTGCTAAGAAACCTACCAAGCTTGCCAACTTATGACCTATGTCTCCACACCCGATGCATCCTCGGCCACTCTGGCTCAACCTCGAAGTGTCCGCCCACTTCCCCTTTTGTCCCTGCATAGGCTTGCCGCCTTGCCAGGTACCACCTGCTGTTGAGGCCTCTTATACTGAACAGCTGGCCTAACCACCACCACCTGCTCCCTCATGTCCTCCTCAACGCCTCCAGTAGTCTTAACCAACTCTACTCTCTTAGCATACGTAGACACTCCGCACCGTGTCCTCAAATCTGGTCGAGGTCCTCAAAATAACTTTTTTACTTGGGCCACCTTGCCCTCCATGCTCCTACCGGCAAAAATGAGGAGTCCCTTAAACTCCAAATCGTACTCTCAACTGACATCGCTCCCTGAGCCAGCTCCAAGAACCTCGTCTCTGAACAATCCACAGCCTCGTGAGGAAAGAACTTGGCATTAAACTCTTCCAAAAGTCTGCCCCGGTCAACTCTGCTGAAACCCTCCTAGCTGCAACACACCACTCGCAAAGAATCCTATACTAATCCTCTGCATTCGCTCCATCATCTGAAGATACGACAAAAGCTCCTCAATAACTGCAGCCTCGGTTGCACCTCAGCCACTCGTGGCGTCACCGGAGCCTAACTGGCACTGTACTCGGTAACCGCTTCAATGACTGCTGAAACAAATCAGCCAAAAAATCATCCCGACCCTGAACTCCACCCACGGGCGCAGCAGCCAACCCGGGACTTCCCCCGTCCCCACCAGCACTCACACTGGCGCTCATAGTTGGTCGTACGCTGGCAGTCTCAATGGCACTCAAGCCGTCCTGAAGCGTCTGAGGATCACTCCCAGCCACATGCAAAGCACTCTGAGCCACACTCCCGGCAGACTCACTCACTGGTGCCCGCCATAATAACTGCTGCAATAGATCTGCTAGACAATCATCTCGTCCCTAAACTCCTTATGCGGGCGCTTCCGCACCGCGAGCCACTCCAGCATCGGTACCAGCTCTTGCCCCACCAACTCTCACAATGGCGCTCACACATGCACTCCCATTGGCACTCTCGCTAGTGCTCAGACCTTCCTGAAACATCTACAAACATGTCGCAGCTTCATGTATGGGATCCTGAGCCGCATTCCCAGCCGACTCACTCACTGGTCCCCGACCACCATCCCGACCTCCACGATCACCAACCCGGCCTCCACGGCCACCAACCCGGCCACCACGGCCACGTCCTCTAGCACCTCTAGCTATCTCACTACACTACCAAAGCACACAAGCTAAGCACTAAAAAACAACATAAAAAAACACACTTACCGTGGAAAATGATCCAAAATCCCCAAACTCACAGAATTTCCAATTAACCAAATTAACAATCCTAGTAGCTGTATCGCGTCCTAAAACCGTAAGGGCTCAGATTCCAAACTGAAACAACCTAACCCGTTTTTTTTAAAGCAAACCTTAGACTCAGGTTAATGTTCTCATAAACGCTAACCCTCAACGTCTAAGAAAAACCATCAACATTTGAAGCAAAACAATTCCAATAAACCAATCAACCAATTCAACAATGCATTCAAACCAAGTTCCAGGCTAACCAACAACCTAGCTAGTTCTAAACGATAAAAGAAAGCAACACATAACGCGAGACCCTAGATTATCATCCTCCTCATAGCAACGATTCCACGATCACACTTTACCTTTACCTGCACCACATGGGAAAAAGAGATGCATGAGTATTATCACAAATACTCAGTGAGGCGGTCATCCCATCTACTTGGCCAATTACCAAGGTAAATCAAACACTAGACAAACACAAAACACAGCAACGAACAAGCAAAACAGCCCAATACTTCACGAGTGTCGGTCGACACTACAACTAGGTGTCGGTTGTCACTTTGGTCTAATGTCGGTCGACACCCCACAGACCTGGCACTGGTGTCGGTCGACACATCTCCACATAACACATGTGTCGGTCGACACTACCTCTTGGTGTCGGTCGACACCAGCCGCGGGTTTCCCAGAATCGGCCATCTTTTCTCTTATCCGATTTCGAGCCTGCTCAATCACACGAACCTGTAACAAAACGTCGATAATCACACGATTCAAGCCTACAGAAACACAAAATCATCACAAATCCCTCCATCAATCAACCTAACACCAGGGATCCTAATGTTCCTTCCACTTAAAGCCAAGGTCACGCACTCAGCTTAGATTTTCGGATTGGAAAACGATGGAGATTATGACTAGCACGAGATCAACCTTGATTACTAGCACAATTCATGAAATCCACCTTCTATTTCCTCTCAAAACGCACAACAATCGATTCTTTCACGAACCAATTCACAAAACCTCTCAAGGAACTCTCTGAAACCCACTAAACTCTTTGAAAGTGTTTATCTGATGTTTGCCTCATTTCTCTCTCAAAAAACTCGGCCAAACAACTTATAAACAAAACCCTAGGGTTTATTTAACGCGAACCGGCCAAACCGTGTGATTTAAATCGAACCAGAAAATCGAACAAATTGTGGTGTCGATCGACACTACCTCTCGGTGTAGATCGACACCCTCACCAAATTTCTAGAATTTGGTTCACGGGCGTTACACGATTCAAACTAAAAAATACCCCACATTTGAATAGAATATAAGTTTTATTAACTTTCTTAGAAAATAGAAACATATGCATCGAAAGAAGGTGTTTTATGGACTTGAACCTTTCCTAGTGACAACTAATTGGATTTACTTTGTGGGTAATGAAAATTAGTCTGAAATTAACCACGTTTGATAGTAAACCTAGACAATAAGTGAAACACATATTTCATCTTCACATTTCCAGTTTATACGGTTGTGTTCGTTTTGGTCCAGAACGTAACCCGTCTTCATGAGAAGTCTTGAGAATTTAGCCATTTCAATTCTCATAGGTGCGACCGCGACACCACTCTTATATAGGTAACGTTAAATAAAAATATTCCATAGTATCCCACTTTTGAAACACATTATACTTCACAGGAATGAGAAATGTGTCTTTCTCCTTTGAGTCTTCCTTTGCCAGTTTTCCTTTCAAACTTAGACTATGGGATCTCCAATGTTGCTAAGTAAGGTTTCCACCAAGTGGTGACTCATTGTGTTTGCTCAAAACCCATTCCCCTCTAAGTGAAGACGACTTGCTCTTTCGGTAGGCCTTTTAGGATCAGCCAAATTTTCCTTTGATCTAATATAATCCAATGTTATCACCCCAATTGGAGAGCAATTGTCGTATTGTGGCATGTTTTCATCTATATGCTTTGATTTGCCAATATATTGCATTTTTACCTCTATGTAAAGCAGCCATACTATCACAATTGATACATAGAGCTGTTACCGGCTTCGGCCACAATGGAATATCCTCAATAAAGTTTCTAAGCCATTCGACCTCTTCCGCAGCTTTATCTCATGCGATAAATTCATATTCCATTGTAGAACGTGCAATACATGTTTGTTTAGATGATCTCCAAGACACAGCACCACCACCAAGTGTAAACACATAACCACTTGTTGATTTACTATCTGTACTTCTAGAGATCCAATTCGCATCACTATATCCTTCTAAAACAGGATGACATTTGGTGAAATGCATACCGTAATTAATTGTATGCTTTAATTATCTCAATAATCTAATTAAATCATGCCAATGTTCTCTATTTGGATTATTCGAATATCGTCTTAATCGACTCAATGAGTAAGCCAAATCTGGTTTTGTACAATTTGTAATGTACATAAGGCTCCCAACTATTTGTGTATTCTAACTGAGACACACTTTCACCTTCATTCTTTGAAAGCTTGCGCATGTTGGATCAAACAGAGGAACAACCTGTGACACCCGTGAACCAATTTTGAGGAAATTGGAGGGTGTGTCGATCGACACCAGTGAGGTGTGTCGATCGACAGGTTGTGTTTTGAGGCTTAAGGCCGGTTTGTGCGAGTGGGTGTCGATTGACACACGTGGTGTATGTTGATCGACACATGTGGTGTATGTCGATCGACAGGGGCTTAATTGATCGGTTTTCTGGTTCGATTGTTAATCGTTCGGTTGGACCGGATCGGTTTGGGGAACCCTAGGGTTGCGTTAATATGATGTTTGGCCGTGTTTTCTGAAGGAAAACAGAGGCAAACATCATAGATAAACATTCCCAGAGTTCCTTAAGAGGTTTTGGTTTGATTTGTGTTAGAAATCAATTGTGGTGAGTTGTGTGTAGAAGAGAAGTGGGATTTCGTGGATTCTAGTGGTGATCAAGGCTAATCTCGTGCCTAGTCTCAATTCCAACCTTTTCTCTTTCGAAACCTAAGGTGAGTGTGTGACCATGGCTTCTAGGCCGATGGATCGTTAGGGTTGCTTGGTGATAGGTTTGAACGAGTTGATTGATCTTGTGGTGATTGATTTGAGATGTGTATGTTGGTTGTTGTTTTGTGATTGTTGTTTGTGTAGGTTTTCGTGCTGGTGCAGAGGAGGAATCAATCCGAGAGGATTATGATCGGTTCCCAGGATTCTGCCAAGGGCCTGTCGAATGACACACACGAGGTGTGTCGAACGACAGACCAGTACGGAGGCTGTCGAGGTGTGCCGAACGATAGCCAGTTCAGAGGCTGTCGAACAACACACAGGAGGTGTGTCGAACGACAGTCAAGTTCAGAGGGTGTCGATCGACACCTAGTGGTAGTGTCGATCGACAGCCTGTCTGATTGGCTGTGTTGAGCCTTTGTTGTTTGTGTGCTGTGTGATTTGTATGTTTGCCTGAGCGGTCCATCGTGCCTGAGTGCGCAGTCGTAGATGGGATGACAGTCTCACTTGGTATTTATGATAATACTCACGCATCTCTTTTTTTTATGTGATGCAGGTAAATGCAAATTGTGATCGTGGAATCACGGCTACGAAGAGGGAGATGATCTATGGTCTCGTGTTTGGTGTTGCTTCATTTATTGTTGTTAGAACTGACTAGGTTGTTGGTTAGTTATGGAACTTGTTGAACCGGTTATTGTTGTTGAACTGATTGGTTTAGTTATTTAATAAATTGGATTGTTTTGGTTTACTGTTATCCGCTGGTTATTGCTTGTGCTTGCTTAGACGTTGAGGGTTAGCGTTTATGGGAACGTTAACCTGAGTCTAAGGATTAATTGTTAAAAAATAAAATAAAAACGAGTCTGGTCGGGTCGTTTCACAACCAGTCTATCATCAAAGTGACCAAATTTCTTAAGAATTTTCTCCACATAATGAGATTGAGTGAGTGAGTAACCATTGGTATCTCGTTTAATTCTAATTCCAAGAATTAAATCAGCCAATCCCAAGTCTTTCATTTCAAAATTATCACTCAACATCTTCTTTGGGGTGTTAATAATGTCTTTACTTGTTCTCATTATTAACATGTCATCCACGTAGAGACATAAAATGATTATATCATTTTTGGTTTGCTTAATGTACGAACATTTGTCACATTCGTTTATGGTAAAACCATAAGATTTCATTGAATGATTAAACTTCTCAGGCCACTGTTTTGGTGCTTGTTTGAGTCCATACAATGATTTTACAAGTTTACAAACTTTCTTTTCTTGACCCTTGACTACAAAGCACTCAGGTTGTTCCATATATTTTTCATCATCTAATTCACCATTTAAAAATGTCGTTTCGACATCCATTTAATGAATTTATAAATCATATATGGCAGCAATGGCTACTAGCAATCTTATAGAAGTAATTCTCGTGACCGGTGAATATGTATCAAAAAAATCAAGACCTTCCTTTTGGAGAAATCCCTTTGCCACTAGTCTTGCTTTATACTTATCAATCGATCCATCCGATCTTAACTTCTTTGTGAAAATCCATCTATATCCAATTGGTTTATTTCCTGGTGGTAAATCAACCAATTCTCATGTATGGTTATTCATAATGAATTTCTTTTCGCTTTGGATCGCTTCACTCCAATAAGGTGCTTCTGGAGATTCTATTGCAAACTTATACGTTTGTGGTTCATATTCACTTAAGTACGTCATAAAATCAGTACCAAAGTCTTTGGCGACTCTTGCCCTTTTACTTCTTCTTAGTTCATTTTCTTCTTCTTGAACTTTTGAAGCTATCTCTTCAACTTCACGTACTCGTTTAGTACTCGTGATTCTGGGCTCTTTCTAAGGAAAAATATGTTCAAAGAACTCGGCCTCATTTGATTCAATGATGATATTTACCTTTACCTCCGCATTTCCAGTTTTATGGACTAAAAATCTATATGTGGCACTGTTTTCCGCAGGACCGATGTAAACGCAATCCACCAATTTTTGTCTGATAACAGTTTTTTTTTGTAAAGGTACTTGAACCTTTGCGAGATAACCTCACACTTTCACATTCTGATATGAAGGGGTTTTATTTCTCCACATCTCATATGGGGTTTTATCACTTTTTTTATGGGGAATCTTATTCAATAATGAATTTGCAGTAAGAATTGCTCCACCTCATAAACTATGTGGTGCTCCCGAATTGTTTAACATGGAATTCATCATCTCCTTAAGAGTTCTATTTTTCCTTTTGGCAACTCAGTTTTGTTTTGGCAACTCCGTTTTGCATTGGGGTATAAGGAGCTGTAGTTTGATGAATGATTCTATGAGTAGAACAAAATTCTGAGAATTCATTTGATTTGTATTTTCCATCACGATCTGATCTGCGAAATTTTATTCTCTTATCTAATTGATTTTCTACTTCTGCTTTGAATTTCTTAAACATATTCAAAGCCTTGTCCTTAGTATCAATCAAATAGATATAACAAAACTTGATATAATCATCGATAAAAGAAATATAATAATTCTTTCTTCCACGACTTCGAGTTGATTGAAAATCACATAGATCACCATGTATCAATCCAAGTAACTCGTTTGACTTCTCTACAGACTTGTAAGGATGCCTTGAATATTTTGATTCAACGAAACCTCACATTTTTGTCTATTTTTATCTATTTTTATCATTAGGATTGCACTTTGGTAACATTCCCAAATTTATCATTTGATACAATGAAAGATAATTAACATGTTCTAGTCTTTCATGTCATAAGTTACTTAAGTCAAGAAAGTAAATAAATGTAGTGCCTTTGCTTGCGTTTTTATTATTATCTACAACTTTCAGTTTGAAAAGACCATCACAAAGATAGCCTTTTCCGACATACATCCCACATTTGGTGAGTACAACCTTATCAGATTCAAATACAATTTTGAAGCCTTTGTTACTCAAAAGAGAACCAGAAATCAGATTCTTACGAATCTGAAGCACATGAAGCACGTTTGTGAGTGCAAGTTCTTTCCCAGAAGTGAGTTTGAGAACCACTTTGCATTTTCTTCAATCGTAGCGGTGCTAGCGTTTCCCATGTAAAGCTTTTCTCTACCACAACCTTTCTCATATGTGGAAAACGAACTTAAATAATAGCAAACATGTTTCGTTGCACCCGTATCGATCCACCAATCATTGGAGTTGGTCATCATATTTGCTTCGGAAACAACCGCAGCGAACTGATTTTCGGTAAGGTTAATGTTGTTAGCGTCTCCAACCGATTTTCTTTCCTTCTCATGGCGGCAATCTTTAGCCCTATGACCAGGCTTTCCACACACCCAACAAGCACCTTGTCGCTTCTTCTTGAAGATGGTGCCTTTTGGTGGAATGAATGTCTTCTTCACATTCTTGTCCTTCTTAAAGTCCTTGAATTTGGAGTTGTTTCCCTCAATTACTTTGGCACTTGCTTCCGTAGAAAGAAATTAAGATTTCTCATTCTTGCGATTTTCCTCTCCGACTCGTAACTTGAGAATGGTTTGCTCGAGACTCATGTCTTCATGTAAGTGCTTCAAATAAATCTTGAAATCTTTCCAAGTACGTGGCAATTTTTCAATGATCGAGGCAACAAGAAAAGCATCATTCAGCCCCATTCTCTCATCCTTCAATTCATGAGCAATAATCTGAAGTTCCTCCACTTGTTTCACCATATAGTTGGTGTCACTCATCTTGAAATTTAAAAAATTTCCAGCGATAAACTTCTTGGCACTTGCGACTTCGGACTTATACTTCTTCTCTAGTGATGCCCACAATTGTTTCGGAGTTTGGAACATTTGATACACATCATAGAGAGAATCTTCCAAGGCATTAAGAATTAAATTCTTACACAAAAACTCGTTTTGTGTCCATGCCTCCGCTACCTTGATAACTTCAGTAGGAATATCCTCTTTAACGGGCAACTCCGGTCCATCGGAAGTCAAGCATTGAGCCAGATTCAAAGTGGTGAAATAGAACACCATCTTTTGTTGCCGTCTTTTGAAATCCATTCAGTGGAATACAAAAGGCTTCTCAATGTGACTTTTCACATTCACACTGGTAGAAGATTGATCCAACTATCAGTTCTAAAACAAAAGAAATTCATGTCTTAGATTGTTAGGAATATAGATGCAGATCAATCAAAAAAAAGAGAAGAAATTATTTTATTAGAAAGAAGCGTAGTACAAATACAAAGTACAGTAAAACCTCTATAAATTAATAACGTTGGGACCACGATATTTTATTAATTTAGCAAAATATTAATTTATCGAGAGACTAAATGGGTCGAAAACTTAATTTGGGACTTGAAAATTGTATTAATTTAGCGAGGTTTTAATTTATCGAGTATCAATTTATAGAGGTTATACCGTATGTGTAATACAAAAGATGAACTTCACGGTTTCTCACGAAGCGATAACTTGTAGATCACAGAATTTTGTCCCTACTAGTGTAAGTAGTTTCACGGACGTCTATCTGCAGGATACAACTATCAAACTCCGAACAAAATACCGTTCATAATTCCTTGCAAACTATACTTTGTGTTTCTTAGAAATTTTAGAGAGATAAAGAAAAGAGAGGAATTGGGATGAATCCGTTATCCTTGAATCACTTCTCATGACCTCTTTATATAGTACTTCAAAGGGTATGTTGATCAGGGGGATGCTTGGTGAATGGACGTGTCCGTACGTTAGATATATGCATGTCACGAACCAATACCATGTTAGATACATGCATGTTACAAACCAACACATCCACTAAAAACAAATGTGTCCTTTCTCACAAATTACCGAAACATTGCTTTTGGTTATTAGTGACCTTTAACTTTAATTAGCAAATAATTTCACTAATTAAATTGAAACAAAACTCTACCAACCTTGTGGCTTCTTCTCTTTCTTTTGATTGATTTGCATATATATTCCTAACAACAACAAACGAAGCAAGCCCATATAATTAGAATAAAATCTCGATCATATGCAATAGATGATACATGTTCTTCCACAACAAACAATAAAGCAAACTCTTGACACATAAATATAGCAAACTCAACTACCTTATGAGAACAAGAACAATAGTCTTCAAGTGAGTCGAGCATGTGCTAAAACTGTGTGTATATGAGAACTATGTGTCCTTGGTCTTTTAGTTGAACCATTTTTTTTTAACTGTTGCATCTTTCTTTAAGATTATAAGAGTTGTCTTTAATAAATATAATAATATTCTAAGCAAAATTCAACACAAACACTCTACAAATTACTACAGTAAAACCTCTATAATTAATAACGTTTGGGACCACGATATTTTATTAATTTAGCGAAATATTAATTTATCGAGAGATTAAATGGGTCAAAAACTTAATTTGGGACTTGAAAATTGTATTAATTTAGCGAGGTTTTAATTTATCGAGTATTATTTATAGAGGTTATATTGTATAAGCGAATCAAACCGTCAAAGATTTTGCGATGAGATGTTACTTGAAAGCTTCATTTAAGTATTGCTTATCTGGCTCAACACCTTCTACCATATAAGGATGTAAACAAACTTTGTGTAATACCATTAAAACGTTTTGAAATAGTTTAACCAACATAATCACCGTACTAATATATCACATTCACAAAACTTGTTTTAGCACCTTTCAACGAAAAATGATCCAGACAAATAGGTAACTAAAGGTAACCAATAGCAAACAACGGGTCTTGGTACTAACCTCATCCAAAACAATCCAATACCAATAAAAATAATGCAAAAGAGACTTCTCTGTATCCACTAAACCTAATTGATCTTCTTATAATGTATATTTGGTCTTATTCTTAGATTGCTTCAACTCTCTACAATCTCATGCATCAGCTTCCTTGCCTTGCTTTGAGAATGGAGCTATAAATTTCTAACTTAGTACTTAGATTGTTTGGCCGTTTTCATACCCAAGACCCATCAAAAACATTATTGGGGGTGTTTCACTATCATAACGGCCAAACAATCTAAGCAGAAGAGTAAGAGATTTTCAGCAATATTTTGTGAACTAAAGAAGTAACAAAGACCGTTATGATTGCGCAGCAATTTATACTTTCACCGACTAATATATAGCGATTTAAAATAGCAAAAAATTGAATACATAATATCTTAGTATATAAATATAATGTGTTTTTATAGTAAAAAGTCTTTGTTATTGTTTTTTTATAATGTATTGCCAAATATCTTAACACAAATCAAAATACAAATTAAATTTGATATGTATATATCTAACCTAATGAAGTATAAAATCTGTATTTTTGGAACTAAATTATTTTTAAAAAAGTTTTTCTACAAATCTCGTTGATTAAGAAAATAATTCTTCTTGGTGATTTCTATCCTTCAATAAAAATTGATATATATAGTTTTTGTTTCTACAAAAGAAGAACATGCATGTACTAAAAAAACATGTAAATAGAACGTATAAAAATGTTAATAAAAGAAAAATGAAATAAAGAGTAAATACATGCATTTTCAAATAAAAAATAACATTTGTATTATCTACAATGTGATTTTCTTATGACCAATCATAGATTAGTATGTGGATTTGCTTATGCGGTTGTTAGATTTGTAAGAGATTAAATTTTCTGATATAGATATCATTAACCATTAATGGTAAACTTTCTGTTATTTGAAATCTATCTTATTATATAAAAGAGGGTTCGTTCGAGGAGAGCTTGACACGTAGACATAATTGTAACTCACTAGATCGCGACACGTGTCTAATACTGATCGAAAAGATGACATGTGTCAAAACATATATTTGGTTAAAAAATAGCAAACATAAAAATAGAAAATGAAAAAAACAGTTGTTAAGTAACTAACCAAATACTGAAGGGAAAATTTTAATAGTCCAAAACTAAATAAAAAAAGAAAAACAAATGTTAATATTCCAACCTAGGAGAATTTTTTTTCCTAATAGTTCAAATGATTATAAAAAGAAATTCAAGGGAATACAAACCGTTAAAAAATAAAAATAGAAAGATTCTAGAAATTAGAGTTTAAAAATGTAAGCTATGTATAACCAAACTAAAGATTAAAAAAAAAGTTTTATAGATTATAACAAAGAACACGAAATTCTTGGACCTATGAAACTATTAGAAAGATTCAAGAATTTTTTAAATTGGTGAGTATATGAGAAAAAACATCGATGACATCAATTGTATAGGTGAAGTTGACAACATTATTTATAAAATATTTGTTATACGTATTTAATGATATTTTTACATAATATTTTTTATTTAACTCTACAAGACTTGAGTTGTTTTAAAACTTTAATCGTATATCTGATATATTAATGAGAAAGAATATGATTTATATAATTTGAATTCCACATATATATATATATATATATATATATGGATCTGTATGATATGAAATTATGAATTAGGACATGAGTAGTAAAATATAAATTAATTTTTCAAGATTAAAGATCCGTGTTTAAATAGTATTTCAAAATACTTATTAATTCGATGTTTACTAATTAAAGCTTCCATAATTATATAAATAATTTTAGTGTGTTTACCCGCGTCTTAACGCATGCACTATTTTCGTGAACTATAAATGCATCTATCTTGTTCTCACAGAAAACAACACCTAAGAAAACTCGTCCGATATTCCTTATGGTAGAGACAACTGGTGACTCTCACAAAACCCTTTATTTTACCCATTTTACTATCGGTTTCATACTTATTTTGTGGATTTTATTTCTCTAATCGACCAAAAGAGGTAGTTTTCTCGTATACATAGGTTTTAAGGTTTCAACAGGTTAAAATCGTCAAAAGGGATGCAAAAAGGATAAAATGATTATTCATCATATCAAAGCCATCTAAGAAGCCAAAGGAGCCAATCCAAGTCATCATACCTTGAAGATAAAGCACATTCCCAAACTGGACAGATAACATATGCCGGTAGTTTTACAACAGATGGAAGACCAAATGAGTTTGGAATTGGATGAACATGCAGTGAAGATATCCCTTTGAGTTAGCTTTCCAATGGAGTTGGAATTACGTCATTTGGAATTATACACGAGGAGATATGAGCTGAAGACTGAAAACATGTCAAGCTGCCGAGAATATGAAGACTGCCCAGTACCGACTGGCCACACTGGTCGGACAACACGATCGGTACCACGACGTCAAGCACGCAAAGACACGCCGACTTAACCTTCATACTGACCCGGAAATCCGATCGGTATGGATGGTCGGTGTGGAGATATTACCGAGCACTTTTGGCAATTTACCTTTTTCTTAGAATTAAAACCCTAACCAACTTAGGACCCCTTCTAGGTCTATATATATACTTGCTTTTAGCCTCTCTAGGAAGAGAAGGCAGCCACAAAATCAACACCTAAATCATGTATTTCGTTTCTCTCTTTGTTCTTAATAATACATCTACTTTTTAAGAGTTCTTTTAGGCTAGATCAATGAGGCCTTCTTGGTTGAAGGAAGAGATCTCTATATGCTTTTGTGTATCACAAATTCATCATGTTTTATGCTTTACTCCTGCTGCTAACGAGATTGAACTAACTCGTTGGAGTAGAACTTAACTAGATTCGTTGCCTTTAAAGTTCTATGCGTATGCTTTTATGATTGCATCTTAGGGTTTGTTGTTAGTTGTTCTTCATCTTTATTTACGCTCAATGCTTGATTTGGCATAGCTAACTGTGGATATACATCTGGGCCTCCCAGATTTAACTTCGGCCCATCAGAAGAATAAAGCTTAAAGCCCATTAGAGAAACCAAGCTTAAGACCCAACTCATTAGATAACTTAACCAATGTGCTTTATTTGTATAGTTACTTAACTCTAAGTATGTACTATATATAGTTGTCACATCACTTGATGGGACAACTCATGCAATATTATTCAGAGCAATACCGATCACTTTCGAGTATTTTTCACCCGCGTTATTTTGCGTTTATTTCTCGACCCACTTCTTTCTTATTTACAGAAATCTCGACCCCTCTTTTTACTTAACACATTTTCCTCCACCCAACTTTGGAAACAACAATTGGCGCGCCAGGTAGGGGCATAGAGATTTTCTTATACACCAAGAATGAACCCGGTCATCGAACCCCGTCATCGAACCCGGTCCCCTCTCACAAGAGGTCGGGGTCACAACCCCGACCGTAGAAAATACAACTCTAAGGCCCGTTCAACAGGCTCTCATCAACGACCAGATAGCTGTTGTCGATACCCCCAACCTCCAGCGGGGGGCTATCCAAATTGCTGACGAACAGGTCGACCTGACCAGAATGATAGGCGCCAACATGCGACGCCTCGACGACCAGGACCAGCTGGCTCGACAGACCAACTTTCGACTTGAAGATTTACGAATCTCCCGAGCACCAACCCGCGAGCGGGCTGAGGTCGAGAATAACCGACCCAATCACGACTCCCCGCAACTTGGAGCTAGCTCATCTCAAACCATCTTCGACAGACTGGGTCGACAGACTGGGTCGACAGACAGACGTATTTGACAAACTCGGTCGGTCAGCGGACGTGTTCGAAAGACTTGGCCGACCATCCGACCAGAACCGACCAGTCGTTCCTACTTTGGTCGACCCATCCAGCTCGCAACACGCCAGGCCGACCATGTCGCGGTCGCAGGGACCAAGAACTGATCGAGATTTTGAGATGGAAGATCTACGGGCAAGGCTTACAGAAATAACCTCGAAGGTACACCGTGCAATCAGCTCCGCTCCCGAAATCGATCGAGTTTTGGCATTTCACCGACCGAATCATGTCGGTCCAGATTAGAGATTCTAGCAAACTTCGCATTCCAATGCAGCATTTAAGAAGGTTCAACCTAGCAATGGGACGCACCTACTATGTCCCAGAAGAAAAGAACGCGGGTTGTTGCCAACATTTCGTCGAGCATCTCTCGGGACCCGCCCTGGAGTGGTTTGCCCAACTCAGTCCACGATCAATCAGTAGCTTCTCACAACTGTCCGAAGTTTTCCTCAAGCACTATTTAATGTACCTCGAAGAAGGAATTTCCGACGCCAACCTCTGGTCTCTGGTCCAATAGGAAGACGAGACGCTACGGGAATACATGGATAGATTCAAGGCAGTGCTCTCGAGGGTTACGGTCAGCGATAACTCTACGATCTCTGCGCTAAGACAAGGATTGTGGCATGAATCAAAGTTCAGGGAAAACCTTGTCCTCCTCCCACCGTCCACTCTAGAAGACGCGATGCATCGATCTACGCGGTATATCCACCTCGAAGATGACAAGACCATCAACTCACAAAAGCACTCTCTTGTAAAGCTCCCGGCGCAAAAGGCAAAACCAATGGGCGACGGCGAGTACCAGGAGCCCCGCCAACATTATGGCCAAGAGTACAAAACTAAAAAACTCTCAGTGCATCAAGTTGGAACCGACCAACAACCTCAGCGACAATCGAACAAGTGGATACGAGGGCAAGACTCGAAAGACAATAAGTTGTATTGCGATTACCATAAGGTATCCGGTCACTCTACGACACAGTGTTAGGGCCACAAAGAAACTCTACTCACCAGTTACAAGTGCGGAGAGATAAAGGTGGATAGCCCTCCCGACTGCGGCGAAAAGCGGAAAGGAGGAGAAAACCCAGGGTAAAATGAACAATGTCCGAACAATAACCCTGCCCAACCGCTACCACCGAAAGAAGATTCGCGTAACGGTCCGCCGACCTCGAAGAGAAGAGTGTTGGTTATCATGGGTTGTCTCCAGCCAATTCACCCCTCAGTACAATCTCTTAAAAAGTATGAGAAGAAGAATCAGCCCGACCAGGATTGCTACGGTCTGGCAGAAGAAGACATGCCAATCATCTTTTCTGAACCTGACACTAAGGACCTCGCGATGCCCCACAACGACCCCCTGGTCGTCGAAATCAAGGTCGAGGACTGCGACGTCACGCGCGTTCTGATCGATACCGGGAGCGCGGTAGACGTCATCTTCAAAGACACGCTCAAAAGAATGGACATCTGAGACAACAAAGTCAAACCAAGTGTAAGACCCCTCGTCGGTTTCGACGGCATCACTACAATGACTGTCGGTTCAATCAAATTAAAAGTGTACACGGAGGGCCTAATCAGAGACGTCAAATTCTTGGTCGTAGACAAACATGCGGTGTACAATGTTATCATGGGAACACCTTGGTTATTCTCTCTCAGAGCGATAGCTTCGACCTAGCATCAGTGCGTCAAATTCCTGACCCCGACCGGAGTTCACACGATACGAGGTGATCAAAAAGCTTGTTTTAACATTTTTCAGTACAAGTGTAATACCCACGGTCGGCTTCATCCCGACCTCGGGTAAAAAAAAAAAAAATGAACCGTACTCTTTGTACATGAACTACGGTCGGCTTGATCCCGACTCTGGGTACGTAGGCAACCTCTCCGGAGGCTCATCTACTTCTACAACAACAAAAATAATGGTACTCTTTGTACTTGAACTACGGTCGGCTTGACCCCGACTCTGGGTACGTAGGCAACCTCTCCGGAGGCTCACCTACTTCTACTTTTACAAAAAAAAAAAAACCATACACATGCACTTCATTCGCATTTTTACAGCCCCATGCTCATTTCACGTCGGTATCCTGGCCAGGTACCCGACCACAATTAAATACGCATTCGCAGAAATGTTGTAGGTACTTATCCTACAATCATAATAAGCCGGGCCCCGACGCGCAAGAAATCCAAAGAATGTCTAAGTATAATAAGCCGAACACGTCTTGCACACTTAGCCACGAGACCGATTTCGTCATAAGCCGGGTCCCGACCCGCCGACACACAAACAAACCCGGCCATCCATCGAGCAAAACGGCCTGGGTTTCCTCATTTTATCCTGTTTTGTTGGATTCTTTCGATATTAAGGTTAAGTAAATAAGCCGACCAAAATGCAAATCTTTCCTAAAAATCATGAATCCAACAAAATATTATATTAAACCGATAAGCCGAGCTACTGGCCAAAATACCAAAGTCAAAAGAAAACCCACCAAGGGTCCAAAGCAATAGTCAAAAGAAAACCCACGCGGGTCAAAAGCATAACATGTTCATACATAACAAAAGCTAGAGTCACATACGACCTCAACAACGTCATGACCAACATCCCCGACGTCCTCCTCATTTCCCACGCTGACCCGACTCGAATCCTCAAACCAATCGAACCCCGACCGAACCAAATCAATGACCCGACTCGAATCCTCAAACCAATCAAACCAATACCCGACCAAACCACAAGAACCTGGCCGAAACCAATCCCAAACACCTCTGTTTCGCAACCAAAAATCTGACCCGATCGATATCAATCTCACACCCGACCGAAACACTCTCAAGCCCGACCAAACTCCAACGAACCCGACCAAATCACCGTCGTCAACCACGAAAACCCAACCAAACTCCACGAAGATGAGATTCAATCCCGAACCGACCAAAAGTTTTGCGAAACCCGACCAAACTCCACGAATACGAGTTTTTGGATCGGGATTTCGACAAACACATACCCAAATCTCGAGCCTCAAATCATAATTCTCGATCGGTATCAGTGAATATCGAAGAAACCCGACCAAATCGTGAGAGACTTAAGAGAAAAGAAGAGAGAGGAGGAACCTTTACCTTATGAAGTCGGCAGAGAGGTGCAAAATCAGGTCACCATTCAGAGGAAACCCTAAAATCCCATCAAGTGAAATAACAAAGATTTCAGTCGGGCTTTATTCTTCTTGGACCGGTCAACTTCTCAGTAAACACGACCCACTCGATTTACAGACTTGGGGGGGGGGACTACTGTTGGATATACATTTAGGCCTCCCAGATTTACCTTCAGCCCATCAGAAGAATAAAACTTAAAGCCCATTAGAGGAACCAAGCTTAAGACCCAACTCATTAGATAACTTAACCAATGTGTTTTATTTGTGTAGTTACTTTATGTAAACCATAGTTCATATTTAACTCTAAGTATGTACTATATATAGTTGTCACATCACTTGATGGGACAACTCATGCAATATTATTCAGAGCAATACCGATCACTTTCGAGTATTTTTCACCCGCGTTATTTTGCGTTTATTTCTCGACCCGGTTCTTTCTCATTTACAGAAATCTCGACCCCTCTTTTTACTTAACACATTTTCCTCCACCCGACTTTGGAAACAACACTAACCAGTGATCGATCCTAGGTTGATGCATCCACGGAAGTGTTCTTAACATCTCTTGATCTAGTATTTGATGAGGTGAGCGTCTTAACAATCATACCAATTAGTTAAGGAGTTTAGTGAACAATTGAACCTTAATTTTGTTGTGTGTCTTAACCTTTTAATAACCATGCGACAGCTGAGTCTATTAGAGAATAGGGCATAGTGAATCTGAACCACGACAGTGGAGAGATTCTAATTTTGTGGTTTGAGTTCTAAAACAAACTTGCATTTGAATCTTAAGTTGTTGTTGTAATCGTTGCATAGGTTCATTAGTTAACCATTGATTATCTATCCCTTGCACTTTTATTTCCATAAAAACTAAAACCCCACAAAAATATGTTTAGCTTAGCTTATTCTGCACCATATAAGTTCTTTGTGCATCATCAATTCTTTTGGGTTCGACCCCTAAGTACTACTGCGTTTGATGTGCACTTGCAGTTTTTATCTAGGGTTACAAATTTAAAACTTGAATCAATAAATCAAACAAATCAATCCCCATCAAGTTTTTGGCGCCGTTGTCGGGGAATTGATTTCTTTGCCCTAGAATTTTTGATAAAGAATAATTCTAAGTTTTTGTTTTCCTTTGCTAATTTCATTTTGTTTTTGTTTTCTTTCTTTGTTGTTTCAGAGATTCGTCAACGGTGCATTAAACCAACAATCCAAGGAGAATGACGAGCACTATGGACCGTGAGGCTAATGGGAATCACATCTCTATGCCCCATGTGTACATAAGTTCCTCGGCCACACTTGCTTTCAACGCACGAATCACCACCACCGTGTACCAACCTCAAGCAGATAAGCTAGAAGCTTTGATGCAAAAATTCATAGATGACACTAAAAACGTCACCCGTGGATTTGAAGCAAAATCGAAGCCAATAGCTTGTCTCTTAAGGAGAACTTTGACACCATTGAAGATATCCAACATCATCAAAGGCGCGACATCAAAGAAGTCGAGCACGACATCATCAACGCCAACTACAAGATCAAAGATCAATGAAACCATCACGAATGGTTAATCAACGAAGCTAAGCAAAATGTGGAGGAGCTCACCACACACCTAAATTCACTAGCTATCAATGCCTATCAAGCTAAGAAAGGAGTTAGTGATGGTGTAGTTACACAGAAGAAGCTTTGCTTACGAGTGAAGAACTTGGAGACAAATAGTAGGATCACGATTCAAACACTCAATGGAGTTGAACGCCGTCAAGATGATCTCGTGGAGAAGATCACATCCCTAGAAGAAGACTCAAAGGCCGTGGCAATCTCATGAAGAAGCTAGACGATTGCTTGCAAACCATTGAAGAAACAGAAAGATTTTTCAATTCGGAGAAAGAAGATTCAAGGTATTTGGTTAATTATTGCACCATAACCATGCATGAATATGACTATGATGCCTCAAGCATTGACGTGAGTGTTATCCCACCATCCCCCAAGAGACCAAGAACCTTTCACACAAGACAAACGGCAAGGATGTCAGTGAAACCGAGCATTTTTGTGAAAGGAGCAACTAAGAGATCAAGATGTATTAGTGATGAGATGTTGGGAGTTTTCAACTCTCTTGTTAAGGAACTTCCTCCTACCATCACCTTTGACGAAGCATGGAGAATGAATCCATCTTTAAGACGATGGTTCACGCGAAGTCAAAAAGATGAGATTGAGATCGAGGAGCTTTTCGATGAAGCTAAGAATCCACAAAAATTTCTTAGGGTTCTCAACAAGATTTGCGACCCATGAGCTTTCAACTTCACTTGTTCACTCAAGGAGTTCATTTTTGATGACGCCCTATGCGACTCAGGAGCCGGAGTCAATGTTCTATCGGAGTTTGTCATCAAGATGCTTAAAATCACAGGCTTGGACCATCAAACATGAGGATTGCACTTGCTAATGTATCATTAACACAGTCTTTGGGAGAACTTCTAAATTTCCCCATGAGAATTGGTGATTGCATTATCCTCGTCGATTTCGAAGTAACATCAATGCACATTGATATCACACCCTTCATTCTTGGAAGACTTTTCTTGGCGACTGTTGGAGCTATCGTGGACTATCCTTTGCAAAGGATTTCGTTCGCCAACATCAACAAACATGTATACTACTATGGAGCATTGGCGGGTTTTAGATCGAAGCAAACTCGATACCTTCCAATGGAGAAGAAAGAAGTGCCAATTGAACACCCCGGACACTTCAATGATGAAGATGATGAGAGTAATCAAGGACTACACCAACAAGCTAAAGGTAACCTCAAGCCTTTAGAGGATCCTTCCACCTAAAGATCCCAAGTAGTCAAGCTAAGAGACTTTAAACAAAGCGCTTTATGGGAGGCAACCCATATTTCGGTTTTCTTTTTGTAAGCACTATTATCCACCTACTTAATCCATGGTTTTTAGAAATTTTTAGTCTTTGGAGAAGAACGAGGAATCCCAAAGTGTTGTTTGAGATGTTGGTCAAATTTTTAATCAATATTTGACTATGGAGTGCTTTAAGATGAAGATCGCGAGCCAAAGAAAAAACATAAATAAAACGGTCAGGAAGAACCCCGGTACCGATCGGGACCGTCGGTCGGTACCACAAATCCGTACCGGTCCATCTGGTTGTTTTCCACACCAATCGCTCCTACCGATCGTATAACACGATCAGTAACGAGTATCGACAAACCACAAACTCCGAGCAGCCCCAGTACCTATCGACCACGGTGGCGGTACCAAGGGTCGGTACCGGTAAGCCTCTACTGGCCATGCCCGATACACCCGGTACCGATCGGCCTTAATGGTCAGTACGGCGGGTTGGTACCGAGACCACCGACCGGTACCGGCCACAACCATCCTTCGTCCATCACCTGTCTGTCCGTCACTTGACAGCATGCCCACATTGCGACCACACGGACCGTTTGACCCTCGTTGCATCGATCAACCATCCAACCGCGACCATACCCATTCCCCACACCGATCAGGATAGACGACCAGTATCGTTGATCAGTACCGAGACATCCCGATCATGCAGCCAACCCACGACCGGTACCGATCACCCGATGATGAGCGCACCAAACCACCCCGAATCACCACCCGGCCAACCAACCACCCACCTGACCGTCCCGATGAACCCAGACCGATGCACCGCACTGACCCACCATCACCTTCACGTTTACCGAGTCGCATACCACGACCGATCAACACACCATCACCATTATCCACCCGATACATAGTCGCATATCACGACATGGATTTGTCCTACCATCTTCCACCATCCACCTGGTACTATGCATCGACTACCATCATCACCCGACGTTCCCACCCACCCCGCACTGTTGATCATACGCCTCGTTCACCATCTCTACCATTGACCATCACACACCTACCGCCATCCACCCAGACATAATCGCATACCACGTCATGAACGGTTCAAATTCCATTCCACCAAGACGGTCATCACCATCCACCACCTCCGATTAGCTGTTGCATACCACGACCATATTGGAGAACCAACTTCACCCATCCGGAGCAAATGATCATCGAAGCACCACCACCACCACCACCACCAACGGTCCATTAGGTAAGTTTTCACACTTTTTCTTAATTCACACCAATTTCGTACATCATTAAACATCATTTAACCACAACATTCGAATTTTGCAATTGGAAATTCTTTGAATTTGGTTATGTTGAATTGGTTTTGAATAACACATCTAGATGATTATCCACCACTAATTTCACTAACTTAATAGATTTTGAATTCATTCATGAACCGCTTTCTTTTAAGCCATTGGTTTTCTTCCTTGGACTTAGAACTCAAAACACATGTGTTGAGAACTTTGTTCCAAGTGATACTTAACAATTGATTTCAAGTGTTTTTGCAAGGATATTTCGTACTCATACAGGATTTCCAGCACGAGTTTAGTTGTGGACGCACAATTCATTCATCTTGCATTTAGTCCACCATTCAATAAGATGCGAGAAGAAAACAACAACATGGACCACGACCACCACCTACCACCACCAAAGGATGATTTCAGCACTACGTTTGATGACATATCTAGTTTGCTTGAGCCAAATCTCGGATTTCAAACTCTATCTAGCAAAAGGAGCAAGCCAAGTACCCTAGACGATCATGAGCTTAATCGTTCGATCATAAGGTTTGGAATTTCACCTGAAGCTTCGGCATTGCCTATAATCCAGCGATATTTCACTTTGGTTAGAAAAAGAGTTCATATTGTAAGAGTGACATACCATCACCATCAGGAATTTCTTCATCGATCCATCGAAAGTGAGTGTGACGCCCCCTGACCGTCGGGCCTATTGATCGGCCGCCGCTTGCATCACTTATCGCCGCTCAGAACGGTCGAGACCAAGTTAGCCAGAGGGGATCAAGCCTACCTGAGGTCAACCGCTCGCCAAACGACGGTCCCTTTTGACTGGACTCAAGGCTTGCCAACCCGAGCCAAGCCGGAAGGTAGGATCATCCGGACAAAACTAAGTATCATTAGAAAATCGGAGACTTTTGGAGAAAAACTTTTCTTATTACTTAATATAATATGTTTTCAAATGAATACAAAATCATATTGTTTGGGATATCCCGAGTCAAAATCATACATATTAAATACTATACCATTTACAAATTGCAACGCAAACTACACTGAGGGCCTAACGTCCGACTTCCCCACTAAGGCTTTCCTGACTACTGGTTACCTGCAACAAAAAGAGTGGGATGAGTAATCTAATATTACTCAGTGAGTACGGCTCCCTCTAAACATGCATAATCAATCCCACCCAAACCCAAAATAACAAGCATCAAGAAGCACGCAACAAGCAATTAACACACAAAGAAAACAAACAAGACTCGGTGCCACAAAAGGCAAGTAATCAAAGGATTGATTACTAAACACTAATTCTATATGCAATGCAAGTCCGGATTATTAATCATTTAAGGTCTTGCGGTTCCGTTGTCCATTTCTAGGAAACCCGATGATCTTGCAACCACACAGGCCTACAAGTATCCATGTACATCATCGAACCTCAATATGCCGTCGCGTATGCATGGCCAAGGGAGCTACCCAGTACCTCCGTGCTTTCACGGTTATCCCATAATACCGAAGTACCGTGTAACCGTGTTCCATCCGGAAACGTCGAACCGCCCAATCAAGTGTTTTTAGTGCGCGAATATGCATACAAACAATTCACACAATCAACCAAGAAAACAGATAAAGATACTTAGCAATATCACACAGACTTCGCTAAGCAATTTATCACGATTTGCCTAGCAAATCATACCATTACATCAAGTGTTTATTAAACCGAACTTAGGGAAATCCCACATTTTACCCAAAAACCTCAAGGATTTAATAAAACTTATGTAATCTGCATGCATGCAATCTAGAAGAGTAGATCTACACATGTATGCTCCGATCATCACTAAAATAACCCATTGTTATTTTACCACGCATTGTACCAAGACTGACGTGTGAATACATGTGGTTTAATGCATCCATCAACAGTTCACATCACACGCTTGCCATGATTAACCCAGCTTGATGTCTATACTTAGCAAGATCTCATCATCTTACTAAGAACCTCGGTACCGTTTGTCTTAACCAAACCCAAAGAAATTGATGATGCACAAAGAACCTATATGATGCAGAATAAGGTAAGCTAAACATATTTTTGTGGGGTTTTAGTTTTTAGTTTTTATGAAAGTAAAAGTGCAAGGGATAGCTAATCAATGGTTAACTAGGTGCAATTTATGAACCTATGCAACGATTACAACTACAACTTAATATTCGTATGCAAGTTTGTTCAAGAACTCAAACCACGGAATTAGATTCTCTACACTATCGTGGTTCGGATTCTCTATGCCCTATTCCCTAATAGACTCAGCTATCGCATGGTTATTAAAAGGTTAAGACACGCAGTAGAATTAAGGTTCAATTGTTTGCTAAACTTCTTAACTAATTGGTACGATTGTTAAGACGCTTAGTTCATCAAATACTAGATCAGGAGATGTTAAGAACACTCTCGTGGATACATCAACCTAGGATCGATCACTGGTTAGCTACGCCAGATCAAGCATTGAGCATAAATAAAGATGAAGAACAACTAATAACAAACCCTAAGATGCAATCATAAAACCATACGCATAGAACTTTAAAGGCAACGAATCTAGTTAAGCTTTACTCCAACGAGCCAGTTCGATCTCGCTAGCAGCAGAAGTAAAGCATAAAACATGATGAATTCATGATACACAAAATCATATAGAGATCTCTTCCTTCAACTAAGAAGGCTTCATTGATCTAGCCTTAAAGAACTCTTAAAAAGTAGATGTATTATTAAGAACAAAGAGAGAAACGAAATACATGATTTAGGTGTTGATTTTGTGGCTGCCTTCTCTTCCTAGAGAGGCTAAAAGCAAGTATATATATAGGCCTAGAAGGGGTCCTAAGTTGGTTAGGGTTTTAATTCTAAGAAAAAGGTAAATTGCCAAAAGTGCTCGGTAATATCTCCACACCGACCATCCATACCGATCGGATTTCCGGGTTAGAATGAAGGTTAAGTCGGCGTATCTTTGCGTGCTTGACGTCCAGGTACCGATCGTGTTGTCTGACCAGTGTGGCCGGTCGGTACTGGGCAGTCTTCATCTTCTCGGCAGCTTGACATGTTTTCAGTCTTCAGCTCATATCTCCTCGTGTATAATTCCAAATGACATAATTCCAACTCCATTGGAAAGCTAACTCAAAGGGATATCTTCACTCCATGTTCATCCAATTCCAAACTCATTTGGTCCTCCGTCTGTTGCTAAACTTCCAGCATATGTAAGCTGTCCAGTTTGGGAATGTGCTTTATCTTCAGGGTATGATGACTTGGGTTGCCTCCTTTGGCTTCTTAGATGGATTTGACATGTTTAATACTCATTTTTCTCCTTTTTGATGATTTAACCTGTTGGGACCTTAAAGCCTATGTATACGAGAAAACTACTTCTTTTGGTTAATTAGGTGAATAAAATCCACAAAATGGGTATTAAAACCGATAGAAAAATGAGTAAAATATAGGGTATATCAACTCCCCCAGATTTAACCTTTGCTTGTCTCCAAGCAAACAAAAGATCAAGAATAGAAAAGAGGTTTGAAAACACAGGAACTCACATATCCTTTGGATCCATTGCCTCGAAATCTAAACATGTAATCCACATGAAACAAGATTAGTTTGCAAACGCTGTCCTCATATCCTCCCTGCAAGCATCTTAACTTCTACTCAATTGACTCTTTCTACTCTACCAGGTTATTGAAAACTCTCATCAAGGCTACCATCCAAGGAATACGGGCTAGGTGTATAAGGAAAGGCTGATTTTAGTGGTGAGGTTAAAAGTGTTTGGGTTACCATAATCTCCGGGTGCGAGACATTATGCAAAATCACAAGAGAGAATGGACCTATTGATGTCCGCAATTCCCCAATCACTTGTTGTTGCTCTTCTTCCCCCAGACTTAGATTGTTCTCCGGGAATAATTGTTGAATCTTCTGTACTCTCCTTTTCTTGTTGATCACGTCCTTCCTTGGGATATTCTTTGGCCATATGATCCATTTGAGCAATCATTTAATTTTCCCTTAGTTTTTTTCTTTTTCTGTTTTTCTTTTCTTTTCTTTTTGTTTTAATTTTTTCTTCAAGGGGAAAACGATTCTCTTCGGAACAATGAATCATAGGCACAATATTGATACTTTGTTTTGAGTGCCCAAGGAACGACCAAGCTCTCTGAAGTTTGCTCTTTGTACTCCACATCTCTTTCACATAATGACGCATCTCTTAGTGATTGGAAAATTGCGTTGACCCTATTCTCTCCGACGTTTTTACACATATCTGCAAATATGAAAAGAAATGAAATAATGCATGGGGGTCTGAAAGAAGGTTAAAGGGTTTAAGGTAGGGAACCAACTAAACATGAGTTGGCCGTTCATGAGGGTGGTAAAATGGAATAAGATGTCATGAACGTGATTCATTTCTTTGATCTAATATCCTTGACTTGAGATAATCAAAAACTATGTTAGTAGTCCAAATATAGAGTCAAAATTGTATCCATTAAAACCAGGCAATTAAAATTTTTAGGTGGGGAATCCATCATGAGGTGTCTGAATCGATTGTCCTTGAACTCTCCTCGCGACAATGGTCACTTGGTCTTTGAAATCGAAACGCTAGTTCCTAGGAAAGTGTCATCATTCCCTACTGATTTTGACTCAATAAAACGTCTTTATGTTTTTGACAAATAATTTTCGAAAACCTTTTTGAAAAACCAAAAAATCAAACATGAGCAAACGCATTAGTAAACAACAATTCCCCCATACTTAACTTACACCGTCCCCGCTATAAATCAAATCAAATTAAGGGAGTCATGTAAAAAATAAACGTATTTGAAGAAGTTTTAAAATATAGAGAAAGAACGATATTACCTCATTGTAGAAAAAAGTCATGGTATTTGGTAAGAGTTGCCAAAGTTGTTGGTTGTTTGGATCAGTGTTGATTGGCTCGAAACAAGTTGTGTATTTCCCAATTGTATCCTAAGATTCTTAGGAACAATACTTCTCTAGTTGCCAAATACTCACTGTAATATCCCTGACGCGATCAACTCCAAAAACCTTAAGTGTTGAATCTACGACAAATCTCTAGTGGGAAGGGTAGTGGAAGCCTTAACTAAGATTTTGGTCGAAGAAAATTAGGATTCGCCCGAGTGAATTGGAAGTTATAGCAAAAACTGTATCTCGGACTGATCAGTACGCACCGCGGGTCGGATTAGAACGTACCGTGGGTAAGGGACTTGGGTGCCGGGAAAGTCTGATGCGAGATAACGTCTCAGTCGTCGTGGTGGTATGGGTGGGCGTGATGCGGTACACGAGGGGATCGGCAGAATGACTCTGCCACGTGTATCCCATGCGCAGGTAGCGCGCTGATCAAACCTACCACGTTTTGATCCTGTCTAGCGTGCGCTTGACGCGCCTGACAAATCGCTTGCCGTGCCTGGTTGCGTCTGACACCGCGCCTAACATAGCCTACAGCACGCGGTAGCGTCCTGACAACGCGTCAGACACTGTTTGTCGCACGCGGTAGTGCCCTGACCGCGTCTCACACGGCCTGACGCACGCGGTAGCGCCCTGACCGGGTTTGTCACCGCGTTCATCGAGCTTGACCGCCCAGAACTGCCGCGCCACATGTCGGCCATGCACCAAATCGCGCCAAACCTAATACCCTTAGTTTTTCTCTATAAATAGAACCCTTCTCTTATATTTTATCCCCATTCTCTTTGCTCCTTTGCCATAGTTATTAGGGAGCTTAAACCTAGTAAAATCTTAGTTTCCTTGTTCGCGGTGGAAGGATTATGTGTAGATCTGTGGTGAGTCTTAGCAAGGAATCCGTAGGTAGTTCTTAAAGTGGTGCTAAACTTTCTGTCCAGATCTTAAGTTCTTTTCCCTTAGTCTAGATCCGTGTTCCTAGATTTAGGAATCTAGGGATCTGACGTGTTGAACAGCTTAGTGGTGACGAACCGCGAGTCTAAGCCAAATGTGTGAGTGCAGTGATGTTTGCCGTGTGTTGATGAGTCGAACACACGATTATTGCTTGTTGCTTGTTTAATATCGCTTAGGATTGCATGCTAGAATTCTTTGCTTGAGTGGTTTATTTTATTTAGTATTATTGCTTGATTTTATGTGATTTTATGGTATTAAATTGCGTTAATATTCGTAGAGAAATCCGTTGATTCTGCTAAGTATTATTAATGATTTAATTGTGCGAGTAGTCGTGTTCGATTGCATGTGGTTCTCGTGCTTTCCACTTGATTGCCTGTCCAAGTAAGCTGTTAGGTCTGTTAGGCCTCTTTTACGGACCGAAACTGAAACAACCCGACCCGTTTTTTTTGCTTTTTTAATCAATTAACCTTGAACTCGGATTAACATTTCCATAAATGCTAATCCTCAACATCCAGCGAAAATTAATAACCAAAACAATTCAATTCAACAAATAACCAACAACCAGTTCAATCAATTCCAGGCTAACCAACAACCTAGCCAACAATTCTAAACAACAAGGAAAACACAACAAAATCGAGACCCTAGATCATCCTTCTCCTCATAACCACGATCCCACGGTCACACTTTGCCTTTACCTTCATCACATGGAAAAAAGAGATGTGAGTATTATCACAAATACTCAGTGAGACGGTCATCCCATCTACACTACCAATTATCGAGTTAAATGAAACACCAGGCAAACACACAACACAATAAACAAACACAACAACACAAAACCACATGATTGTCGATTGACACCACCTTGCAGTGACGCTAGGACCGAGCCATCTCCTCTCTGGCTCAATTCTAAGCCTGCGGAAACACAATCACCTGCAATAAAACGTCAACAAACACACAGAAATGATTGCATCACACAAACATCTCAATCAATCAAAAATCCAACCATCAATCAACCTAACACCGGGAATCCTAATGTTCCATCCACTTGGGACCATTGTCACACACTCACCTTAGCCTACTAGTTTCCTCAGACCTCAACCTCTAGCAACTCTCCTCCTTTTCCTCGGAATCATGATCTTAAACCCGTTATGGATTCGTGAGACCGAGACCTTTTCAACGATATGCAGATTGTCTCCTAAATCCTTCTGGTTCGACAGGAAAACACCCACGATGTAGACTGATTGCAAATCTGATTCTTTACGAACCCTAAAATTGTCACTCCAATCCGATTTGATTAGACTGCCGTTGCTCCACTCTTCAAAAACGTATCAGAACTGTCTTCATCTCCTTCTTTTCTAAAAAACCATAAACAAACCTTTTCCCTTCTCTCTCAAAATTTTCAGCCTCCATCATGTTTTCCTACATAAAAGGGAGGCTACTCCCTCTTATAAACGAGCCCTAGGGTTTCCTTAAACCAAACCAGCCAAACCGAACAATTAAAATTAAACCATTCAGTCCAATTCAATTTTTTTTCTTCTAAATTTTGGTTCACGGGCGTTACAACTCTCTCCCACTAAACCTGGATTCGTCCTCGAATCCCCAAAACACAGCCATCATGGCTAACCACCTGGCCAACCTGCCAGTAACTCCCAGACCCTCTTGAGGCTCACATCCAATCCTATGCATATAGACCCGTCACAGACATTGATCGCTCATAACTCATAACAACACCATCCAACTTTCGGGATCGTCACCCTTCAAGCTCTCGGTGCCTCGTATCAACCCACCTCAGTCCGCGCAGTCATGATGGTGTTTGATACCAACTATCTCCATACCCCTCAAACCTTTAGGACACACAGTCCGTCAAGCTCTCGGTATGCAGGGAACCCACAATCCCCTGGAGAGACACAACTCTCAAAGATCTGCCAGAGATCACAATCTCCAAAAACCATCTCCATACCCTCACGTTCCCAGTCCGCGTAGTCCCGGCGAGCGATCGGTATGCAGGGAATCCACTATCCCCTGGAGAGACTCATCTCTGAAAGATCTGCCAGAGATCAAAATCTCCAAGAAAGAACCAATGTCTCTCTCTGACTTATGCAAGGAGCAACATCCCCGAACGCAAACAATTCTTGACGTCTATAATGCACCTCTGGCCGGAACTACCTCTAAAGGTCTCCACATGATATTCTCGACCCAGAATACCATCACAAACATTATCATCACAGATCATCTGGACCACCCTTCACACTGGGTATTCATGCAGAGTCTCTCCGGAACTAGACAGTTCTACCCACTGTAAAACTTCTATTCCGAGATTCTCTAAACACATAACCCATATACCCTGGTAGAAATCCTCCGAAACTGGCAAGCTCTACTCACTATAAAACTTCTATTTCGAGGTTCCCTAACCACATACACATGACTACCAAAGCCAAAACATAAGAAATACTCATCTTATTAAACTGGAAAATGTCATAATCATTAAAACTCAAATGAAAATACATAGTCCAAAACCACAATCCTCACCACATACGGTGACTACAACACAAAAATGATACTGGAAACCATAAAACAAGTTCACTCCTCGGCTTGCTTCTGAAACCACTTCTAGAAATTCGTTTTCATCTTAGCCTATGGTTCCCAAGTCTCCTCCTGAACATTGTCACAGTCCCACAAGACTCTAAAAAACGGTACTCTCTTCCGGCGCAGAACCTTGATACTTCTCTCAAGGATCCTCTATGGCCTCATCCCAACAGTCAGATTAGGCTGAAGCTCTGCAGGGATCATCACTACTACCTCCTCGGATGTGTGCAAACACTTCTTGAGCTTCGACACATGAAACACATCATGGAACTTCTCCATGATCGGAGGCAGCTCCAATCGATAAGCTACTGGTCCCACACGCTCCACAACCCGGAACGGACCCATGTACCTCGTACTCAGCTTATCCTCTGATATGGATCTGTTCAGACCCGCATCATAGCCATCTTGAGATACACTCGATCTCCGACTGCAAACTCTAAATCTTTCCTCCTCTTATCAGCATAACTCTTTTGCCTATCTTGAGCTTCCTTCATGTTCAGCTTCACAACACGGATCTTCTGCATTGTCTCTTAAACAAAATCTGCACCATATATGCTCTTCTCCCCCACTTGGGTGAAGCATAGAGGTGTCCGATATGGCCTCCCATACAAAGCCTCAAAAGGAGCCATACCAATACTCGCTTGGTAACTGTTATTATACGCGAACTCTACCAAGCTCAACTGATATGCCCAATGACCACCCCAATCCAGCACAAACATCCTCAACAACTCCTCCAGTGTCTGAATCGTCCTCTCGGACTACCCATTTCAAGATGATTAGGTGTACTCATATGCACCTTAGGGCCCATCTCAGCCTGAAAAGCTCTCCAGAACACTGAAGCAAACCTCGGATCTCTATTCGACACAATACTCGCTGGCACTCCATGCAGCCTCACAATCTCTTTCACATACTTCTTTGCCAAGACCTCAGCTCCATCTGTCTTCTTAATGGCCAGAAAATGAGCTGACTTAGTCAGTCGATCAACAATCACCCAAATGGCATCATAAGTCCGAGAAGCCAGTAATCCTACCACAAAATCCATGGTAATCATGTCCCACTTCCACTCCGGAATGGGTAAACTCTACAACAACCCACTCGGAACCTAATGCTCAGCCTTCACTAGCTGACAAACGTTGCAAGCTGCAACCCAATTAGCCACATCCTTCTTCATACCGACCCAGTGGTAATACCGTTTCAGGTCAAGATACATCTTAGTCGATCCCGGATGAATAGAAAACTTGCTCGCATGAGCCTCTCTCAGAATCTCCTGCCTTAAGTCCTCATCCTCAGGCACACAAACTCGCCCGTGCACTAAGATAGTCCCATTAGCAAAAACCTGATACTCAGAACCAGCAGCCTTAGAAGAATCTAACAACACGTGATCCTTCTGCCTAACTAATCGAATCCTGCTTAAAAGATCTTCCTGATCCACTGCCTCCAACCTCAATGGCTCCTCTGAGATAACACACAACATCAAGGTACTAATCTCACTCACTAAAGCGGCCATATCTCGCTCTTGAGCCAAATCATACTGCCTCCAACTAAGAGCATCTGCCACAGTGTTAGCCTTACCAGGATGGTAGACAATATCCAGGTCATAATCTGCCAACAACTCCGACCATCGCCTATGTCGTACATTCAAGTCTGGCTGAGTAAAAATGTACTTCAAGTTATGATGATCGGTGAACACCTGAACTCTGCCACCATACAGGGAAAACCTTAAAATCTTCAAGGCAAAGATCACTGCAGCCAACTCCAAATCATGGACAGGATAGTTGTCCTCGTGCTTCCTCAACTATCTTGAAGCATAAGCAATCACCTTGCTCTGCTGCATTAACACGCAACCCATACCAACTCCCAAAGCGTCTGTATACACCACATAAGGTTCGTCCGGCTCGGGCAATGTTAACACTGGTGTACTAGTCAACATCGTCTTCAGTTTTGCGAAACTCAGTTCACACTCTGAAGACCACAAGAAAGGAACATCATTCCCTGTCAGCTTCGTCATAGACTGAGCCATACTCGAAAAACATTAGACGAATCTATGATAGTAACCTGCCAACCCGATAAAACTCCTGATCTCAGTAACATTCCTTAGTCTATGCTAATCTCGGATAGACTGAATCTTCGCCGGATCCACATAAACTCCATCTGCAGAAACGATGTGACCTAGAAAATCCATCTCTTGCTGCCATAAACTACACTTGCTCACTTTAGTAAACAACTTCTGCTCCCGCAGCTTCTCCAGCACTCTCCTCAAATGCACCTCATACTCATCAGGACTCTTCGAATACACAAAGATATCATCGATGAAGATAATCACGAACTCATCCAGATACTCCTGAAAGACTCCGTTCATCAATCTCATAAATGCCTCTGGTGCATTCGTTAACGCGAAAGGCGTAACCACAAACTCAAAATGCCCATACCGAGTCCTAAACACCGTCTTCCTAACGTCTGCCTCGTCAATAGGAATCTGGTGGTAACCAGATGCCAAATCCACACAGCACCCTTAGCACTACTTGCCAGGTACTATGTCTCACGACCAACCCCTTGGCGGTGATACTACTCCTCAACTCTTGTCGGCACACTGGCAGCCTTAACTCAGCACCAGCAAGCTGATAACCATAACTCCTTACCAGTAAACTGGTACACCGGGCACCCTGGCAACCCTACCTTAGCACCAGCAAGCTGGTCACTATAACTTCCTTACCAGTAAACTGGTATGCCTGGCACCCTGGCAGCCATTCCTCCTAGTCGGCCTGTTGGCGGACTTTCATGATCTGGCACACCCGACCCTTCTAGCGAGCAGCGGAACGCTAGGTCTTCCTGCCACTTTTTTAGGCCAAATACAAACAACGGGTCGTATGTCTCTACATATGACTAATGCGGTGTTTAAACTACTGGCATTGTGAACCTACTGGCATTGTGAACCTACTATCCTATACGGTTTAACATGCCCTAAACTACTAGACTCTCCTAAGGTTCACAATCAAGTTATCTACTCCAGTTAATCCTAGTCCTTTATACCTCTACGTTCTCAAGCAATAGCTGAAGCATTTCAAACAATACCTTTGCCCCATATGGTCGGCCCCAGGTAAGCATGGCTATCCCAATACGTTACCCATGACACATCTATGGCCATACGGCTACCATCCCTGTAGAAATACACACATAAACTATCCCTTAATTGTGGAAGACTCACGATCCAGCCTTGACCATTACTGGCCTAAGCGTTCACCTGGCCTTGCCTCTAACCCTGGAGTCGTACGCGGCTGTACGAGTTTGCTAAGCCTTCTTAGCGCTTCTCTTATTGGCATACACCGTCTAGACTTCATATCAGGTTGACTAAGGCATGGCCGAACAACTATCGAGTTGCCCGGACACTACCTGTCTGGCCTACGACATTCTTTAGTAGTTTATCGAGTCCAACAAACAAGCGAACCATCGAGTATCATCACTGTCTCGCGGCGGTAACTCTACCATAGCTTTATTTTGTTGTTTAATGATTGGTTAGTATCAGACCTTTCAGTATGCCAAGCTAATCCTCACATTTCGCCCACCAGCTCGCTTAGCAAGGTATAGCTGGCCAATTCATGAGCGAACTCATTCTTCCTAACTTCCTAAACTACATGCGGTGCGACTCAGAGCTAGGCATGATCCTGCCATGGCTAGCCTCTAGTCCGCCAAACAACAAGTCACTCTTCGGCCAGCTTATACTGAGCCAAGTTTCCTCGAGATACAAGGCTGAGTCCCACGGCCGGTACGCTTAGGTCCGTGTACCCTCGCCAAGATCAATCGTGATAGCGGAGTTACTTAGCAAGCTGTGTTAGCCTTACCATGCTCCTCTACTGTCTCACCTACGAGTCCATAGCCAGATCGCCATGATCTGACTGGATGCTCATCCATTGTCGATAAGCCAAGCACACTTTTGCTTACCGGGCGTGATTCCGAACCGAGGCCGTATCGATCTCTATCGAGCCCTTACCGGTCCGCGGTACAGTGGTTGGCACTGCCTATCTAGTTTTCTCTCCGATCATCGATGCCTTCACCGATGACTACCGGTTTGTTCATCACGGACGAACAAGGTATAGTACTGATACCGGTTACCGATGCCAGTTAGCGATCACATCTGCGAACTGCTCAGTTATCCCAGATGGCCAGTGGTAGATCGATCGTAGGCCTCCCCGAGGGCCTATCAATGCATCCTAATGGTCCAATCGTAGATACTACCTGATAGCCTCTCTTGGCACGGTCGGATCGTCGAGTGTCTGTACCGATAATCGTCTCACTGGTACGTCCATCGAAGAATGATCTGAGACTCTCTCATCCTCGTCATCGATCAGCCATACTTCCTCACGATACTTCCTTGAGGCACGTCCTCTAGGTTACCCGGGCCATGTCGAAGCGTCATCGTACCCTCTTGAGGCGTCACCAGTACCTCGTACCGATGCCCTGTCGAGGAGTCTCCGATGCCCTGTCGAGGAGTCTCCGATGCCCTGTCGAGGAGTCTCCGATGCCCTCTCGAGGCATCACCAAGGTCTATCGTCGGTACCCTGTCGTACTGTCATCGAGGCACCCCGAGGCCATACCGATGCCAGCACTAGGCGTTACCGACTCTGTCAGGCCTTGTACTACCGGGCCGTGAACGGATCTCTATCCGTCCAAGGCTACTACAACTACTACTACTATCCTAACCCGTACTACTAAGATTACCGTATGAAAGCTATAAAGGAAAAGAATGGAAAGGGAGTATTAGGTACGGATCGCGCCTTACTTTATACCGTTGCTCTTTAGGGTGGGGTGCCGAGTTCCTTCTTGAGCTCCTCCTTTTCTTTCTCTCCTAAGTGTTTATCTTTGGTTCTGGAGAGAAGAGAAATGTTTGGTGTGTAAATAATGAGCTCCCTAGCTCCCTATTTATACTAAACCAAAAATCCTAAGGAGAATATCCACTTTCCTTATTTTTTTCCACCTCTTTACTACATGGGCCCAAAGCCCGCTTACTTTTACTTCCTCCCCAAGTTTTGGCTCTTTCCTTCCTTTCCCTTACTACCACGTCATCAACTATTGTCTAAACGGAATTTCCTTTCCCTTTTAATTGTAGGAGGCCCGTTTACCATTTCGCGGGCCAGTCCATAGGTTTCCATTCCCTAAAGACACTCTACCTCTAAACGACCATACTCAAAACTCCACTAAACCTCTGCTAAATTATTCTAAGTTACTAGAATAACTCCATACCTGGACCTGCGATGTTACAAATTCCCCCCCCCCTTAAACTGGATCCGTCCCCGGGCAACACGATGGGTACCGGGGCATCAAGCACACGAAGGCACGCCGACCAAACCCCCATACCGACCCGGGAATCCGATCGGTATGGCCGGTCGGTGTGGAGCATCACCGAGCACTTTTTGCAATTTTCCTTTTTCTTAGAATAAAAACCCTAACCGACTTAGGAACTCTTCTAGCCCTATATATACTTGCTTTTAGCCTCTTTAGGAAGAGAAGGCAGCCACAAAATCAATACCTAAAACAAGTATTTCGTTTCTCTCTTTGTTTTTAATAATACATCTACTTTTTAAGAGTTCTTTAAGGCTAGATCAATGACGCCTTCTTGGTTGAAGGAAGAGATCTCTATATGCTTTTGTGTATCACGAATTCATCATGTTTTATGCTTTACTTCTACTGCTAGCGAGATCGAATTGACTCGTTGGAGAAAGCTTAACTAGATTTGTTGCCTTTAAAGTTTTATGTGTATGCTTTTATGATTGCGTCTTATGGTTTGTTGTAAGTTGTTCTTCATTTTTATTTACGTTCAATGCTTGATCTTGCGTAGCTAACCAGTGATCGATCCCAGGTTGATGTATCCATGAGAGTATTCTTAACATATCTTGATCTAGTATTTGGTGAGCTAACCGTCTTAACAATCATACCAACTAGTTAAGGAGTTAAGAGAACAATTGAACCTTAATTATACTGCGTGTCTTAACCTTTTAATAACTATGAGATAGCTGAGTCTATTAGGGAATAAGGCATAGAGAATCCGAACCACGACACTGGAGAGATTATATTTGAGCGTCAAGCTCAGGCGAATCGCAAACCTCAGGAGGTCGTAGTTAACCAACGCACTTTGGGTGACTACTATCGTCCTGAAGAACACTATGCCAACAGGGCAGCAATTTGGCCTCCTAGATTTCAAAGAAGATATTTTGAGTTGAAGCCCGCTTACTTCTCTCTAGTAGCTCAACATCAGTTCCATGGGCACCCATCAGAGTACCCCATGGATCATCTCGAGATGTTTGAGGATCTAGCGTCTAGTATTAAGGCTAACGACGTGTCTGAAGACTACATTATGTGTAAGCTCTTCCCATTTTCCCTTGCTGGAGAGGCAGCCTCTTGGCTGAAGCAGTTGGAGCCAGGCTCACTGACTACTTGGAGAGATACCAAGAATACCTTCCTGAATCACTTCTACGATGAGTCGCGTTCATAGGATATACGAGCTAAGATCTCCACATTCGTTCAGGGTCCGACAGAAACTTTCAAAGCTGCGTGGGAAAGGTTCAAAGGATATCAGAGAGATTGTCCTCATCACAGGTTTACAGAGGTTCAGCTGCTAGGTATCTTCTACAGAGGTGTGGATTAGAAGCATCAGATGGCTTTAGATGCTGCGCGTAATGGGAACTTCAAAACCAGATTCTCAAGTGACTGTCTCGAGCTAATCAATAACGTGTCTACTAGCAACAGTACAAAGAAGATCAATGAGGAAAGAAGAAGAGAAATTGGTATGTCAGGTGGAGTTGAGATTGCTGAGGTTAAGGCCAAGATAGATTCTATGCATAGCCTTCGAGTGGGAAAGAAGGCAGTTCATTTTGCTAAAGAGGAGGAGAATAATCAAAAGGATGTTAACTACATCAATGAGAATGGTTTTCAGAATCAGAGGTTTGGAGGCTACAACAGCAACCAAAGGACCTATGGATCTTCATCTTATCAGCCAATCCATGCTAAGTCTTCAGAAAGCGACATGAAGGCTATGCTCGAACAGCTTCTTGAGGGGCATCAAGCATAAATAGTGAACTTCAATGGGAAGATTGACAGCCTCTACACTGATCTTAATGGGAAGATTGAGGCCCTCAACATTCACGCGAAGAAGCTGGACACTCAGGTAGCTCAGACTGCAGAGAATAGGAGAAGACAAGAGGATTATCTTCCAAGAAAGATGGACATGAACCCAAAGCATTTCTCCAATTCTATCACATTGAAGAGTGAAGAACAAGTGATTCCAACTACTGAGAAGTGTGAAGATGAGGATTGGCTCGTGGTTCTTGAAAAAGACATGACTTAGGAGATTGCAAAGTGCCCGTCGATCGACAGGCCTCCTGCTGTCGATCGACACCTAGATCTGATGGCAATCGAAAAACAGACCCTGTCGATCGACACACACAGTGAGTGTCGATCGACAGCACTGACAGACGCAGAAAACCTGAAAAATCAGTCTGAAATCACCGTTCGAAGTGTCTACAAGCCCAAGATCCCGTACCTAAAGAGTTTATATCCTTCATCTATCAACCAAGGCAGTGACAAAGCACCTAAGGAGAAAGGAAAACAAGTGCCAACATCATTGAGAAAGATACCAAAGTTGTTAAATCCAGGAATGTTCGTGGTTCTGTGTTCAATCAATGGTGTAGAATTGAAGGATTCCCTATGTGACACAGGAGCTAATGTGAATGTTATGTGTGAGGCTGTTGCAAAGAAACTAGGAATTTTGGAGTTACAACCTTCAAGGACTTATATCGAGCTCATAGATAGATCGTGTACAATTTCTAAAGGCTTCATTCCTGACGTGTTTATTCAAATAGGAGATTGTCTTGTTCCTACGGACTTCTACATTATTAAAAGAAAGGATAATGTCTGTAAACCATTGGTCCTTGGTGCGCAATTCCTTGCAACAGTGGGAGCAATGGTGGATTTTCCTAATAAGCGAATCTCCTTCTCGAACATCAACAAGTCTGTCTTCTATCATTCAGTTCTTGACACATCGGCTTCTTGTATGAGCGTTAATGTTAGAGATGAGGTGAAGAAGGTTCAAAACGTCCTCGAGTTGGCTCCTTTTACAACACATCTTGAAGTTAAAAATCCATCAAGTCCCAAGTGCCAAAAGATCCCTAAGGCGAAGCGCATAAAGATTTCTTCTAAGTCATTCTCCAAGTTTAGAATTGTGATTCCTTTGGAGTTGAGAGAAGAGGAAGAAGTAGTTGTCCAAGAAATGCTGAACAATACTATGAAGCTCTTTCCTGGTATTGTTCCTTGCAAGTCTGTAGGAGTGCATTTCAGAGATCCACCTCACGCCTGAACATCATCCGCGGTCAAGCTAACGACTGGAAACAAGCGCTTGGTGGGAGGCAACTCACCTGTGAGTCTTTCTTCACAATTTTTTTTAACTCTAACGTTTTCTTTTATTTCACCAATTTCAGACTTGATTAACACTGGGGACAGTGTTGTTTAAGTCTGGAGGAGGTAGTTGCTAACATTGTTTTCTATTTTGGAGTCAAAAATTTGTTTTAGTGAGTCAAAATGTAGGGAACAACGATCTTTCCTAAGAACAAAGCTTAGTTTTTAAAACTTTTAGCTGTTGCGACGAAGCCTTTGGATGGAGAGAATTCGAAACCAAATGATAGTACAGGTTCCCCGCTTATCGCAACTTGCAGAACGAAGTAGATCAAACTCCAGACTAGCACACTTGATCTCCATTTCGCTATATTCTCTCTAATGATATCACGACAGTAATCGATCCAACATTCAGGACTCCTTATTCTCTTTACCACTCTTTGTTGATCCTGAATGGCCAGCTCATTTTTAGTTGGTACCCAACCCCTAACCTTAACCTTTTGTTCAAACCTCTTGCAGTCTCTTTTTCCTTAGTTTTATGTGCAGGCAAGTGTATAAACTCCGGAGAGAAAGAGGTCCGACGCAGTTTTTCATTCACAAAAATTGCACAGAAAAAAGACTTGGTAGGAGTACTCGAAAAAGAGCAGCAATGCTAAGCATTCCTTGGGATTTAATACACAACAATGGTAATTTTCGAAACTAACATCTTGGTAAGATCATTTCCCCCCTTAGAGTCTTGAAAAAAAACAAAAAAAATAAAAAAATTATTTTTATTTACTTCTATTTCGAAAAATTAGTAAGGGAAAGGGAAATGATTATTTAAATAAGTCTCTAACTTTAAAAGAAAATCCCAAGGAATGAGAAAGTTGGATGTGGAAAGTGGAACATGTTATTGTATGAAGGTGTTTGGTTCCTGATAACGTTTTGGAGGAGGAAGTGCAATGTGAATGAGAAATTGTGGCCATCAACTGGACCCGACTCTCTTTTGTAATTATGCATAATGTCTGCATTCCACCAAATAAAATCCGGTAACCCTAAACACTTTAGCTCCACTTAAACACAAAAGCCATTAACATCACACCTAGCCTTTTACTTGGTTGATATCATTAAAGAGAATTCCATCATCACTTCGATCAAGTGTGCGACAGTTAGGAGGATGTGAAACTAATGGGTTTGCAGGTTAAGATTTGAGGCCCAACCTATGATGGTTGAGATTCGTGACCGCCAAAGGTACTTTGTTTATATACAGCAAACGAGTCAAGGAAACGAAAGCAATGTTCCCAAGGATAAGTACGTTCCCGCGATTTTTAAACCTCGACTTCATTCTTAGTCTCTAGTTTGCTTGAGGGCCAGCAAAAGCTAAGTCTGGGGGAGTTGATATATCATGGTTTTTACCCGTTTTTTACCATGATTTAACCCGGTTTTATCGAGTCTTTTCTGTGTTTTTCGAGTGTTTTAGAGTCTTTGCTGGTTTGTGTACGTGTGGAGCTTAATTAATAATTATGGTGCATTTTGGAACATTGTGGAAAGAGGAGCTGAAGTCGCTAGGACGGATTTTCAATTGCCGTCAGATTGGCGTGTCGATTGACACACACAACCACTGTTGATCGACAGCCACATTGATCACCTGTCGTTCGACCCACCCAGTGCCTGTCGAACGACAGGCACTTTTCTGAAGCCGACCTAATACGTTTTAAAGAAGGAAAATTGTTCCTTTTCGGGCCAGAAGTTGCCAATAAACCGTCATAAAAGCCCACCACGAATTTTACCTCTATAAATAGTTTATTTTAGGTTTTTAGATCATTACCTTAGATTTTATTGAACAAAAGTTTAGAGAGAGCTTTTTAGAGTTTTTCGGGAGACAAGTTTTGTTCTTTGAGATTCTTCTAACCCTATTGTTCTTATTCTTATTCTCTTTCTTTATGCATTATTATTCAGCTATGATTTGCTTTGCTTCCATGTCTGAGTAGTTTGCTTGTAGGTGTAGGGTGATTCGAATGGAATGATGATGAATTGTTAGGATTATCTGTTAGGTTCTTCACCTTTAACTCTGGTTTAGGATTCGCGACCCTGAATTTGGATATCTTAGGTTGATAGATTGACACGAAAGTGTAATTGATTAGCCTGAACTAGATCTTAGGTGAGCAAAATCACTTATTTGCAAAGAAATTTGGTTTAGGAATTTTGTGAACAAATTGGACTTGGATTTAAAGCTTGTTTAAATTGATAGAATTCGCAAAGAAATTTAGTTTTCTAGGGTTTAGACATAGTTAGTTTTCGCAACGACAGTTGATTAATTATATTTTAGTGTTCCAAGTTCTAGAACGGTTCTTAATTAAATCCTGACTTTGTTAAAACTACAATTATGATTCATCCTGAGAATTACCCAAAAGCCTAGCTCTTGTTTAGTTGAATTTTAAAGTCAACAATCTTGCTTGTTACAAATTGCTTTTGTCATTTATTTTACATTATTTACTTAGCTCAATTCGAAGTCAATATTCCTATCGTTTGATTTGACTCCCAGTGATTCGACCCCTACTACGACGACCTCTTAATTTGAGAGAGTAGTTCAGGGTAAATTTGAGCATATCACCTTGCTTTGAGAATGTAGCTATAAATTTCTAACTCTCTACTTAGATTGTTTGGATGTTTTCACAGCGAAGACCCATCAAAAACATTATTGGGGGGTTTTCCCTGTCATAACGGCCAAACAATCTAAGCAGAAGAGTAAGAGATTTACAGCAATATTTTTGTGACCTAAAGATGTAACAAAAACCGTTATGATTGCCCAGCAATTTATACTTTCACCGACTAATACAATAGCGATTTAAAATACCAAAAACCTAAATACATAATGTCTTACTATATAAATATAATATTTTTTATAGTAAAAAGTCTTTGTTTTTGTTTTTTATAATGTATTGCCAAAAATCTTAACACAAATCAAAATACAAATTAAATTTTATATGTATATATCTAACATAATGAAGTAAAAATTCTATATTGTTGAAACTAATTTATTTTAAAAAAGTTATTCTACAAATCGTGTTGATGAAGAAAATAATTCTTCTTGGTGATCTCTAAACCAAAATAAAAATTGATATATATAGTTTGTTTCTACAAAAGAAGAACATGCATGTATTAGAAAAACATGTAAACAGAACGTATAAAAATGTTAATAAAAAAAAATGAAATAAAGAGTAAATACATGCATTTTCAAATAAAAAATAAAATTTGTATTATCTACAAAAATGATTTACTTATGACCAATCATAGATTAGTATGTGGATTTGCTTATGCGGTTGTTAGATTTGTAAGAGATTAAATTTTCTGATATGGATATCATTAATCATTAACGGTAAATTTTCTTTTATTTGAAATCTATCTTATTATATAAAAGAGGGTTCGTTCGAGCAGAGCTTGACACATAGACATAATTGTAACTCACTGGATCGCGACACGTGTCTAATACTGATCGAGAAGATGACATGTGTCCAAACATAACTTTGGTTAAAAAAATAGCAAACATACAAATAGAAAATGAAAAAAACAATTGTCAACTAACTAACCCAATGCTAAAAAGAAAAAATTTAATAGTTCAAAACTAATTAGAAATAGAAAAAAATATAGTACTCCAATCTAACAGAATTATTTTTCCTAATTGTTAAAAAGATTAAGAAATTCGAGAGAATACAAACCGTAAAAAATAGAAAGATTATAGAAACTACAGTTTAAAAATGTAAACTATATATAACCATACGAAAGATTAAAAAATGAATATTTACAAATTATAACAAAGAACACGAAATTCTTGGACCTATGAAACTACTAGAAAGATTCAAGAATTTTTTTAATTGGCGAGTATATGAGAAAAAGACATCGATGACATCAATTATATATGTGAAGTCTGACAACATTATTAATAAAATATTTGTTATAGGTATTTAATGAGAGTATTAACATAATATTTTTTATTTAACTCTACAAGATTTGAGTTGTTTTAAAACTCTAACCGTATTACTCATATATTAATGAGAAAAAATATACTTTATCTAATTTGAATTCCACTTACATATATATCTATATATGGATCCGTATGATAAGAAATTATGAATTAGGGCATGAGAAGTAAAATATAAAAAAAAATTCATGATTAAGATTCGTGTTTAGATAGTATTTCAAAATATTTAATAATTCGACGGTTACTAATTAAAGCTTCAATATTTATAAATAATTTCAGTGCATTAAGGTTTACCTGCGTATTAACGCATGTTTTATTCTTGTTAACTATAAAGGTATCTATCTTGTTCTCACATAAAACAACGCCTAAGAAAACTCGTCTGTTATTCCTGATAGTAGAGCCAACTCGTGACTCTTACTACGGTGATTTTGATATGAAGTTTCATTTGTTACTCTTATAACACAATATCGCTACATAATCTAATGTTTTGTAGTCGTAACGCCCGTGAACCAAAATTTGAGAATGAGACTCGAAATGGACCGAATCATAATCTCATTCAAAATGATTAAACGGGCTAACGCCCATTAAGTCCATCAGACCCTTGACCTAATTCTTTGGGCACTATATAAAGGGTTATGATGTGAGACTTAGAGGCCAACTTAGAGGCTAAGTTTGTTGTTGCGGCAGTTTTATTCCTCGAGAACCCTAGCCGCTGCCTTGATAGACTGTTTCCCGGCAAGCTGTAAGGAACCGTGTGACGATCTACCTTCCTATGGAAAGCTCCGAGTCTCAGCTTTCTAAAGACTACACGATCATTCATATCGGAGTTCTGTGCCAAATGTCATGGCATATTTTTCCGGCTGTGCATAAACATTCGTGAATCTGACAAGTTCCGGTAGAGAATGAAAACGGAAGATTAGAAGGGCTCCGATCGATCTGAAACTTGGTGAAAACTATCTTGACTTTCTTATCTAGGTTTGGGAAAAATTGTTTTGTTGATTGGATTGGTATTATGAGAGCTATGGTTGTTTTTCCGAGAGAGGTTCCTGTAAAATTGGATTTGCAACCAGTCCACTTCGTGGGTGTTTTCCCGTCGTATCAGAAAGAGCTAGGAGACGATCTGCATATTGTTGGAAAGGTCTCGATCTCAGAATTCCATATCAAGTTTCCGATCATGATTCTGAGGTAAAATACGTTTTCAGTGTACTTTCAAAGTCAGCCTGTCGTTTCTATTTTTAGAAAACCGTAATCCGGTTTAGAAGAAACTCCAATTGGTTTGGTTTAGTTAACCAAATTTGTTTGGTTTGGTTTAGTTAACCAGAATTGTTTGGTTTGGTTTAGTTAACGGATTGGTTTAGTTTTGTTTCGTTTAGTTAACCGGATTGGTTTGGTTGGTTGGTTTAACCGACTATTTCGGTTTGGGTTAACCGACGTGTTTGATTTGCAGTACTCATCTGGAAAAGGTCCAAAGGTTGAGATCTGACACAACTGATGGGCTAAGGTGAGTGCGTGACCATGGCTTATCTGGGGAATGGAACATTAGGGATTCCTGGTGATAGGTTTGATGGATTGGATTATCATAGGTTGATTGAGTTTCTTATATGTGCACGATTGTTTTGTGTTGTTTCTTTGTGTTGTTGATTTTGTGGTGCATGAGCGGTTCATTGTGTCTGTGTGTATAACCAAGTATATGGGATGACCGTCTCACTGGGTATTTATGATAATGCTCACGCATCTCTTTTTGTCATGTGATGCAGGTAAAGGCAAAGTGTCACCGTGTGATGATGGCTATGAGGAGGAGGATGATCTACGGTCTGGATTGTTGTGCTTTCAGTATTGTTAGAACTGCCATTAGGTTGTTGGTTTAAGAGGTGGTATTCAATGTGAGATTGTGATATAGTTAGAAAACAATTGATTTCAAAGGATTGTGAATGATTTAGGGGCCCTTATTCATTGATGGATTATGTAGAACTTATGGATTTTAAAAGTTGTGAGATTTTATCAATTCGTATGGATTCTTAAAAAAAATTCTCATGGATTACAATTGATTCTCATGGATTCTTGTAAATTATTTTCATGGATTTGTAATAATATACCTATTTATAGTTAATATATATATTTTAATTAGACGTGAGACATCAACATAAAAAGACGTAAGCTAATCAACCCACACCATTGTCATTAACATTACATAATTTGTTCTTCAGACGTGAGCTAACTTTTCGATTGCTTCTTTTTGTTTTCTGTGAAACTTTCTTTGGAGCTTTCTTTTGAACTTTGTTTTGATATTGCTTTATTATTAATAAAATAGATTTATATTTTGAATTATAATTTTCATAGTGTGTTTTATTTCTTGACTTTGTATGTCTTTATTTCTAGTTAACTTCAACCTCTTTTCTATGTTTGTGACTTGACTTTATTTTATAGTTATGTATAATAGGTCATGAAGTTTGCTCTTTCTTTTTAAGAATATTGAGTTCTTGCTTTCTTGGTGTTCTTATACTACGTTGGGTTTTTTATTTGTTATTCTATGATTTGTTTATGTCTCTTTTATAAATTCTGGTTTTTGTTATGATTAGAAAAGCAAAAAATGCTGTTTTGATCATTGGGTTTTTTTGTTGATGTTGTGTGTGTTTTTTTAAACATGGATTTCAATAATATCATGTATATCTCTAGTATTTTGAAAATCATGTTGTATGAGTAAAACTATAGAGATTCCATCTCCCAATAAGAATAGATTTTAATTGATTTAGAGAATCAACAAAACATAGATTTTTTGAATAACAATGGATTTCAAAAGGAATGCAAAAATCCTCAAATGAATAACAATGGATTTGATTTAGAATTTAAGAATCCATTAACCAATAACAATGAAATCTTAAAATCTTAAAAATCTACATAAATCCAATAATGAATAACTCCCCTTATACAATTTCATCAAAATCTCCGCAAAAATTGTGAGAATTGGCTCTTCACAAATTTTCATTAGAATTCCATTAAATTCCTTTGAAATAACAATACTATAAAAGCTACAGTAAAATTGAATAACACAGGAATTTAATGGAATTAAGAATTCTATAAATTGAATAAAAGAGGAATTGAAAAGAAATCACAAAATAGATAATTGAATAACAGTGAAATTTAACAGAATATTTAATTCTTTCAAAATTAATCAGGTTGTTTCAGTTTGGTATCAGAGCCTTTACGGTTTTAGGACGGGCTGGACTTACTTGAGAATTGCTGGTTGAACTGATTGATGTGGTAGTTAGTCAATTCTCTAAATTTGGAGTCTTAGATCATCCTCTTCGAGCGTTCAAAGAGATTCCACGGTAATTATTTGTTTGTATTGGTGTTTTGTTCTTTAGTGGTTAGCGTGTGCTTTGGCAGTGCATTGTGTTGGCTAGAGATGCTAAAGGACGTGGCCTTGGTGGCCGAGGTAGATGTGGTGGCCGTGGAGGTCGGGATGGTGGTCGGGGACCAGTGAGTGAGTCTGCTGGGAATGCGGCTCAGGGTCCCACACACGAGGCTCCGACGGGTATGTAGATGTTTTAGGAGGGTCTGAGCACTAGCGAGAGTGCCAGTGGGAGTGCCCGTGTGAGCGCCATTGTGAGGATTGGTGGGGTCAGATCGGGTACTGGTGCTGGAGTGGCTTGCGGTGCATGTGCGCCCGCACGAGGAATCTAGGGTGGAGATGATCGTCTGGCAGATCTGTTGCAGCAGTTATTGTGGCGGGCACCAGAGAGTGAGTCTGCTAGGAGTGTGGCTCAGAGAGCTTCGCATGTGGCTGGGAGTGATCTGCAGAGGCTTCAGGATGGCTTGAGCGTCATTGAGAGTGCCAGCGTGCATCCAAGTATGAGCGCCAGTATGAGTGTTGTTGGGGGCGGTGTGGGTTCTGGTGAGTTGGTAGTGCGGGTGCACCCGCAAGTGGAGCTCAGGGTCGGGATATAAAGGGTTATGATGTCAGATTTAGAGGCCAAATTTGATGTTGCGGTGAAGCTCTTGCCGTTTAATATCTCGAGAACCCTAGCCGCCGCCGGCTTGATAGACTGTTTCCCGGCGAGTCGTAAGTAACTGTGTGACAATATACCTATTTATGGAAAGCTCCGAGTCTCAGCTTTTTAAAGAGTCCAAGATCATTTATATCGGAGGTCTGTGTCGAAAGTTATAGCATATTCTTTCCGGTTGTGCATAAACAATTGTAAATCCGACAAGTTCCGGTAGAGAATGAAAACGGAAGATTGGAACTTCTCTTATCAATCTGAAACTTGGTAAGAACTATCTTGACTATTTTATATAGCTTTGGGCGAAATCGGTTTGTCGATTGGATTGGTATTATGAGAGTTATGGTCGTTTCTCTCAGAGAGGTTCGTGCATAATTGGATTTGTGACCAGTCCACTTCGTGAGTGTTTTCCCGTCGAACCAGAAGAATCTAGGAGACGATCTGCATCTCTTTGGAAAGGTCTCAATCTCAGAATTTCATATCAGGTTTCCGATCATGATTTTGAGGTAAGATCCGTTCTAAGTGTGCTTTCAAAGTCGGCGTGTTGTTTCTGTTTTTAGAAAACCCTAATCCGGTTTAGGAGAAACTCCAATTGGTTTGGTTTGGTTTGGTTTGGTTTGGTTTGGTTTAGTTAACTAAATTGGTTTGGTTTGGTTTAGTTAACTAGATGGGTTTGGTTTTGTTTAGTTAACCAGATTGGTTTAGTTTGGTTTGGTTTATATAACCGGATTGGTTTGGTAGGTTGGTTTAACCGACTGTTTTGGTTTGGGTTAACCGACGTGTTTGGTTTGTAGTGCTCATCAGGCAAAGGTCCAAATGTTGAGATCTGACGCAACTGATAGGCTAAGGTTAGTGCGTGACTATGGCTTATCTAGGTAAATGGAACGTTAGGGATTCATGGTGATAGGTTTGATGGATTGGATTATATAAGTTGATTGAGTTTCTTATATGCGCACGATTGTTTTGTGTTGTTGATTTTGTGTTGCTTGAGCGGTTCATTGTGCTTATGTGTATAGCCAAGTAGATGGAATGACTGTCTCACTGGGTATTTATGATAATACTCACGCATCTCTTTTTGTCATGCGATGCAGGTAAAGGCAAAGTGTGACCGTGGGATCATGGCTATGAGGAGGTGGATGATCTAGGGTCTCGATGGTTATATTTTCCGTATTGTTAAAACTGCCATTAGGTTGTTGGTTTAGTTCTTGAACGAACTGGATTGGTTTGTTATTGGTTGTTGTCTAATTGTGTTCTTCTCGGTTAATGGATTCGATGACTGGTTTAGGTTGTTTAAGTTGTTGTTGTTTTCCACTGGTTTTGTGTGTTGTTGCTTGGACGTTGAGGATCAGCGTTTATGGGAACGTTAATCTGAGTTCAATAATTAATTGATTAAAAAAAAGGGTCAGGTTGTTTCAGTAACATGAAATCAAAATTGGTGATATAAATATGTTAGGTTTTTGCGTAGATGAATAAAAATCCTTCCACAAGAGTATCAAAAGAATATGGATGATTGATGAAATTTCCTTTCCTGATTTGAATTCTGGAAACGTATAAGCTTGGGAGAAGTTCACACAACATAAATATAACGCCACGACCGCCTTGCCGGCAGGCCCACGTCCACCCTCGACCTGCGGGCTGAGACTTCTCTGACGGTCAGTGCGTTACTCCGGGAGACTCGAAATGCATGTTTATTGACCATGTAATCACCACGTGATCTTTCCCCGAATTTTGGCCTCACTCGCACGGTACTGGAAATTACTTCCCAGTAGGTCACCTATCATGAAATTTCTTCAGCTCAAGCATGCTTAACTCTGAACTTCTCTCATGATGTGTGACCGAAAAGATAAGTGCGCTTTGATAACATAGGTAGTCAAATCAAATTTTTTAAGCCTCTCTACATGCAACATATTCTCAGAAATGCACCACGCATTTCCAGAATCTGGGGTGTTACAATCACCCCCTCTCACAGCGTGTAACGTCCTTGTTGCGTACAAAGATCGTCACCCCGGCAGTGTTATTCCCACACTTGTCAAGGTTCAGCTCTGATACCACTTATAACGCCCCGACCGCCCTGTCGATGGCCTCCAAGCCCACCCTCCGTCCACGGGCCGAGACTTATCTGACAGTCGGTGCATTAGTCCGGGAAACTCGAAATGCATGTTTACTGACCCTGCAATCACCACGCGATCTTTCCCCATGTTTTGGCCTCACTTGCACGGTACTGGAAATTACTTCCCAGTAGGTCACCCATCATGAAATTGCTCCAGCTCAAGCACACTTAACTCTGGAGTTCTCTCATAATGTGTGACCGAAAAGTTAAGTGCACTTTGATGACATAGTAACCAAATCAATTCTTTAAGCCTTTGCGCATGCACCACATATTCTCATAAATGCACCACGCGTTTCCAGAATATGGGGTGTTACAATAAAGGTGTAAGCGATCTTGGTCTTAGGGACATTATTTATTTTAATGAAACGCTATAGGCTAAGATTGGGTGGAGATTAGTCAAAAACCCTTCTAGCCTCCTCGGAAGGATCTTGTTGGATAAGTATTGCAGGAAAGCTGAGTTCTTAGACTGTGTTTGCCCTCCCTCCCTCTGCCTCGCATCGTTGGAGGAGTATCCTCATTAGCAGAGACCTGCTCAATAAGGAGTTGAGCTGGGCTATAGGAAATGGTTAAGATGTTAATATCTGGAAAGAAAACTTACTCTCCACTTCAAAATTTGTGGATTTATACTTTCAACGACTAATACAATAGCGATTTAAAATACCAAAAAAATGAATACGTAATATCTTACTATATAAATATAATGTGTTTTATAGTAAAAAATCTTTGTTATTATTTTTTATAATGTATTGCCAAAAATCTTAACACAATTTAAGTTTTATATGTATATATCTAACTTAGCGAAGTATAAAATAAATATTTTTGGAACTAAATTATTTTTAAAAAGTTATTCTACAAATCTTGTTGAAAAAGTTGATTAAGAAAATAATCCTTCTTGGTGATTTCTATCCTAAAATAAAAATTAATATATATATAGTTTTTGTTTCTACAAAAAAAGAACATGCATGTATTTTAAAAAAACATGTAAACAGAACGTATAAAAATATTAATAAAAGAAAAATGAAATAAAGAATAAATACATGCATTTTCAAATACAAATAAAATTAGTATTATCTACAAAGTGATTTGCTTATGATCAATCATTAATTAATATGTGGATTTGCGTATACAGTTGTTAGATTTCTAAGAGATTAAATTTTCTCATATGGATATCATTAATCATTAATGGTTAAAACAAATTCTTTGAAACCTATCTTATTATATAAAAAAGTGTTCGTTCGATGAGAGCTTGACACATAGGCATAATTGTAACTCACTGGATCGCGACATGTGTCTCATATTGATTGAGAAGACGACATGTGTCAAAACATAACTTTGGTTAAAAAATAGCAAACATAAAAATAGAAAATGAAAAAACAGTCAAGTAACTAACCTAATACTAAAAAAAAATTCCATAGTTCAAAACTAATTGGAAAAAGAAAAAACAATTATAGTACTCCAACGTAGGAGAATCTTTTTTCCTAATAGTTTGAACGAAATATAAAAAAATTAAGAAATTCGAGAGAATACTAACCGTCAAAAAGTAGAAAGATTATATAAATTACAATTTAAAAATGTAAGATATGTATAACCAAACTAAATATTAAAAAAATGAATATTTATACATTATGACAAAGAACACGAAATTCTTAGACCTATGAAACTATTAGGAAGATTCAAGAATTGTTTTAAATGGCGAGTATATGGGAAAAAGAAATCGATGAAATCTATTGTATATGTGATGTTTGAGAACATTATATATAAAAGATTCGTTATAGTAGTTAATGAGAATATTAACTAATATTTTTTATTTAACTCTACAAGATTTCAATTCTTTTTACACTTTAATCGTTTAACTAATATATTAACGAGTAAGAATATAATTTATATATTTTTATTAAATATTGAATCTGAATTCGACATATATATATATATATGCATATGAAATTATGAATTAGGACATGAGAATTAAAATATAATTTAAGATCCGTATTTTAATAATATTTCAAAATATTTAGTAATTCGACGGTTACTAATTAAAACTACAATATTTATATAAATAAGTTTAGTGTGTTTACCAGCGTATTAACGCATTCATTATTCTAGTTAACTATAAGGACATTTATCTTGTTCTCACATAAAACAATGCCTAAGAAAACTCGTCCAATATGTCTGATGGTAGAGACAAGACAACTAGTGACTCTTACAACGGCGATTTTGATATAAAGTTTCATTTGTTACTCTTATAACATAATATCGTTGCATAATCTTGTGTTTGTAAACATGAAATCAAAATTGGTGATATAAATCTCTTAGGTTTTTGCTTAGATTAATAAAGATCCTTCCATAAGAGTATCAAAATAATTTGGATAATTGATGAAATTTCCTTGCTTGATTTAAATTCTGAAAATATATAAGCTTTTTTTGGTCAAATAATTTTGATTAATCAAGTGTCTAAGAGTTTTTGTTGGTCATGCATATACGATGTTTAAAAAAGGGTTTTCTGCAAATAAACCCTCCAAATCGCTAGGGTTTGCAAAAATATCCCTCAAGTCAATTAAATGCAAGTCAACCCTCCATTCACTGGTCAACCCGCTATATAACCCTTGTATGTATCGATGACGTGGCAACTTGTAACGACGTTGACGATGAGTGAAACGCATCGTTTGGGAGCACTAAAAACATCAAGCAGTTTAGTTTTTGATGCCGTTTTAGACAATTAAAACGACATAAGAGTTATTTTGTTTTATGTTTGATATCCCGATCCAATTGAGAATTGCAAGGCTAGGGATTGCAAAATTTGATTTGGGGGAAAATCTTGTCGATGGTTTCGTGAAACAATTTTGGGGAACAAAAAGAGGGTTTGGGTGAAATCGATTTGGGGAACAAATAGGAGGGTTTGGGTGAAATCGATTTGGAGAAAATCGATGGTTTCTTGAAGATTTACTTTGTTGGGTTTGTCTTCATAGGTTTTTGAGAGGAAATTTCAAAGATTTATGGGTTTGTGTTTGTTATCAGAAGCGATTTGAGAGTTGGATTACATTGAAGCATTGTTGTCGGAGCAATGGAGAAACCACCGTTGAGGTTTGTTCTTGTAATTTCATAATTAGTTTTGAGAATCTGATTACATTTGTTCGTGTTTGGTTATAACTCTGGATTCTTTTGCAGTTTCGATTTGTTCTTGTTCGTTGGTGGATATTGGACAAAGGACGATAAGTATCTTGGTGGAGAGGTACGTGAAGCAGGAAAGTTGGTTAGTGATGGTTTTAACATGGTCAGTGTGTGTACCATCATAAAAGGAACACTAGGGTATGCTGATAACATGAGGAAAATGTCATGGTATCCACCAAATAGTGAGAAGAAAGAGGATATTGATGATGAGGTTATCATGAGTAAAGTTGTGGGTAATGCTATTGAAACAGGGGCAATGACGTTATATGTTGTTAGGGAAGATGATCCATATATTGGTAGGCGTAAAGCTACTGAATTACGGATTGAAAAGAACTTCTCATATGACGAAAGCATTAGTTCAGTTTCAGTAGATTTCGATGAGTCACAAGAGGAGGAGAATGACGATCGTGAAGAGCAAAATAATGAGGATTGGGAGCATGGTTTTGATGAGAATCTGAGCCGTATGGAGCAGGAAAATGTTGGTAATGGTGATAGAGAGGAGCAAAATGAAAATGTTGGTAATGATGATAGTGAAGAGCATAATGATGATGATATAGTTGGTGAGTTTGTGGAGCCGACTGACAGTACAAGTGAAGATGAGAATGATGCAATTGATGTGATAGATGAAAGTACTTATCGAAAATTCAAGCTAGGGCAGAAATATAGATCTATACCAACTTTCAGGAATGCTATTACTAGATATGCAGTGAGGAAAAGGTTTGACATTAAGTTCCAGAAGTCAGATAGTACTAGAGTGGTTGCTATTTGCTCAGATAAGCAATGCCCATGGAGGATTTCTGCAACAATCAACAGCAGCAGTAGTAGAGTGGTTGTCAGGTCCTTTAGTGATGAGCACACCTGTACTTGGCAAGGAAATGTGTCACTTCTGACCAATGCTCGCCTTGCTGAGCTCTATATTGAAGAATTCAGGCTAAATCCGGATATCTCTGCAAGACAGCTACAGAAGAAGTTGTTGAGACGTAACATCAATGTTCCAGAGACGATATGTGAGAGGACAAGGCTTAGGTGTCTACAAACATTCGATCAGAAGCAAGCTGAGTCCACTTTGTGATGTTATAAATTCAGACAACTTGTGGTGTTATGAACTTACTTTAACTTGTTCAACTATATGGTGTTATTAACTTTAATTTGTTCAACTCGTTATAACTTTGAGTTTGTCTAAACATTAGTTAACACCCATACATAATATTTAGTTAACACTTGCTACAAACACAATCCCGAACACAACCGCATACTTGACCATTGCAATCAACAGTAGTGTCAATTCACCAAGAGTAGTGTCACTTCACCGCAAACACAACGCCTTGGAATCCCGAAATCACCATCAGCTTCTTGTTCATCTACAAGATCAAAGAGTAAGAGAAACATGCAAAGTTCTAAGTTAGAGCTTCTAACAGATAATGGATTTCCATTAATGTTAAGATACAATGAGTAAGAAACTAAGAACATAAAGGGACACAGACATATTGGTAAATGGAATGTAACATGTAGGTGTAGTAGCATCACATCATTCATTTTGATCCAACAAAACACAGTGAAGAAGAAAAGGTTTTCACAAATCACACATTTCTGCTAAATCAAAAGAGAATCCATTCCATAAAAACTTTGGTTTTAAAGGCGATCCCAATCGAAAACAGAGGCTTATGCTTTTTCAATAGTATCAATTCTCCAAACTGAGATGAGGAATCTGAAAACTTCACTTGAATCCAAGTAAAACACAGAACGGAATTACTCAATCTCTGAGACGCATCAATCAATTTTTCGAGACGCAATGATAGATCATCAACTAGCCATTAATACACAGAAGCAAACGAAACAGAAGCATGATTAGAGCGATCGAAAGAGAGAGCATGCAAGACCTTCTTGTTGTTGTTGTTGTTGAGATTGTTGGTAACCAAAAGAAAAGGCTTGTAGCCAAGCTGGAGAGACATGTAACCAAAAGCCAGTGATCCGAACACCACCACCGATGATCGAATCGCGTTGTCCATCACCGTCCGCTTCATCTCCCTCCTCCTCTCTCTCTCTCTCTCTCCCTCGGCGACAAAAACCCGCTGATTCCAAAGAATTCGTTTTTCTTTCCCTTTCCTATAAGAAATATCTAAACCTTCAATGATTTCACCTCCTTCTTCTTCTTCTTCTTCTTCAACTGTGTTCACTTGAAACCCAAACTAAAATTTTGATGTCGAGAGGAAGACTCTGAGTTTTTCCCCAATTCTATCGAAACCCTAAACCCGATGACCCAATTTGACCAGACCCGACCCGACTTACCAGACCCACAATTGAATACCCGACCCAATTACAAAAACAATGTGATGTTTACTGTTTCAAATGACATTAAACGATGTGTTTAAGCTTCTGTTAGTCGATATAACGTCTGTTAATGACGAGGGTTATATAGCGGGTTGACCGGTGAATGGAGGGTTGACCTGCATTTAATTGACTTGAGGGGTATTTTTGCAAACCCTGGCGATTTGGAGGGTTTATTTGCAGAAAACCCTTTAAAAAATAAAGGGTTTTGATTCATGAATGAGATTTCGTTTTTCACAACTTCATTTGTAACTTTGAAAGATTCGTGATATTATTTGCTAGTAGTTAATTTTTTATGGCTATAGTCTATGGCAAATGATGGAAACATTTTTTTAAAATATTATTATTTGTCTTGAAAAAGTATCACGGTATAAATTTGTTACGATATGTTACGTTTATGGTTGATGACAATATTTCATTGTTCATGTTCGTTACGATAAAGTGGTTTTAAAGATGTGTTGTTTCTTTATGCATGATAATAAAGTTTTTTTGTCCAAAATTTTTATTTATTAGCAAAACCCTTTTTCACAGCTTAATTTGAGGCTATGGAAGAATCATGATATTATTTGGTAATAGTTTCATAGTTTTTTATTTAGTCCAGGGAAAATTGTGAGAGCGTACGTTGTTTGTAAGATTATTATTTGTTTTGAAGAAAATATCATATGATCAAGTAAGTGCCATATGTATATGCATTTCTTGTACCAAAAAATTAATTTCTTGTTTCCATTTGTAAAAATTCAATCATTTCCATAAATAGTTTTACAAAGAAACAATATTTCGTAACCGTTTGTAACGTATATTTTTAGTAAAAAACATAAAAATCTAAATTATAAGCATAAAAATGAAATTTATCTATATATATATATATATATATATATATATATAATTGAATTGAGTTTGCACTAAATTTTCATCCATTTGTAGAACAACTTGAGTAATAGAAAAACTTTAAAATACAAATAACTGGTGAAAAGAAAGAATATAACAACCACAAAAAGTAAGTCGTTATTTGTTTAGTAAATTTGATATATGAGAAAATTCTTAAACTTCAAATGTTTCTAACTTTTTGATCGGATTTTAAATATTATGTTCCATTTCGAATAAATCATTGGTTTAAGAACTACACTATTGTGTATTTCTTGAAAAGTAAGAAGAAGATAAAAAAAATACACAATTGTTTGTGCGTGTTATAAACCCATTTAGTGGATGCTCATTAGAGGCCCATGTTCTAGAGTATTCCTAAACCCTAGTTCCTCTCTTAGTATTGTATCCCTATATATACTCTATACTTCTCATGGAATAATACACAACACAATTCTCTCTTTCTCTCCTTTACTACAACACGTTATCAGCACGAGCCCTAGCCGTCTGAGCATTAAACCCTAGCGACTAAAAAAAAAAAAAAAAAAACAAAAACAAAAAACCCTAGCCGTATCAGCAAACACAAAACCCTAGTCGCATAAGCCCTTTGTCCTCTCTTGGGCATCTCCGATATCTTCGTCTTTGTTATTAACCGAAGATAAGTTTAATCTCAATCTAGCAATCATGTTTTGTTATAAACTAAGAACGTTCATCATGATTTGACCTATTTGATGTTTTATGGTTCAATGTTCATTATTTTATAGATTTATAATATGGACACATACTTTATGTTTTATGGACTGTTTTAAACATCGATTAACTTTTTGTTTAATCAGGTTCTGCTAATTGTGGCTTATACCGGTTTGGTATTCATCATATCAGTACAAATCCATAGCTTTTCATCAACTACGATACATCGAATCGATACCGTCTCCTTTTCCCAATGCCGTGTCGAAAACCATCATCATCATTGAGATAAGTAACCTCATCAATCATCTTATCAATCGATTAATTTTCACAAGTCATGAATACTAGATTTTATCATAAAATCGTTTTTACCCAAATTATTTCATTTTATTTATGCTTGAGAATTCATTGTTATGGGCTTAATAAGACTATTACTTAGCCTTGATTGAATTAGATGATCATAATAATATATTTATTCATCATGAGATTTAATTCGAGATGGATTAATCTGAAGTTTCATCATCTCGAGAGAAAGAAATAGAGAATCTCACATACACCATAAGTGACAAATCCTGAAGATTGTGATCACTGTTTGAGTATGATCTCGAGTAAGAGAATTAAAAAATCTCACATAGACCATAAGTGACAAATCCAGAAGATTATGATCACTGTTTGATGATTATGAAAGTTCACTTCAAGTGACATATCCAGAAGATTATGTTCACTGCTTGACCATAGAGATTTAGTCAGAGCAATTCTTAAAGAAAAGGTATGATCACCAGAATGTGATATTTCCTAAAGCCTAAAATGATTGGTTGATATTACCTACAAGACTTGAAGTCTTTAAGTGAATATAATTCACCTATGTTCATAATTACTTGCAATTTGATATCTCTTAGAGAGACATACTTAAACTTAATTTCATGCAAGTAATGTTGTCGTGTGGACAACAATTTGTGAAAAGAGATTTAAGGAATTTTTCAGAACTTATATCTTATCTCATTGAGACTGAACATATGTTGTATTTGTTGTTAAGCACCATTCCATGAAGCGAATGTGATATCATATACTAAAGAAGAAAATGGCAATACCACTAGTATTTGTTGAAGAAATTGCTATGGAACGAGTCATAATGTGAAAGTGGATATGAATGTGGTCATGGTCAAGATCGAGATCCAGAATCGAAAAGTCTCTATCGGGAACTCATATTTTCACCAGAAGTGAGAAAATTGAGATGGTTATAAGTCAAAGATATGTGAATCATTTTGAAAATGAACGAATCTATTGAGAGTACAATACAAGGTAGTACATGGCTTATTGAATGCTCAACCAGAGCATATATATAAATGCTCCAGAAGAGCACATTGATAATATTGCATATGGGAATGTAGTTGGTATATTTATGCATTGATTCTCATAAGTCTCAAAAGTTAGAAGGATTTAAGGTATAATACATGTCCCGAGCAGGATATGTTATTGATTCTAAAAAGGGATTCAATTTAAGATTGATAAAATCAGTGTTATCATCTCGAGGAGGAGAGTTAAAGAATCCCACATACCATAATAAGTGAAACATCCAGAAGATTATATTCACATGAATCCAGAAGATTCATAAGACTATGTTCATACGAATCTTTCATAACATAAATTTATGAGATTTTTAGAAAAAATCATCTTGAGACAACAAGTAAAGGAAATGTAAATACCTTAGTATTTCCCAAGAGCAAAAGTATTTTTGTGAAACTACTTGTATTTTGTACTACACAACGATTTGTAGAATGGAGATGAAAAGATATAATAAATCAGAAGTTTATGAAATATATTTTTCTTTGGCATGAATCGGTTAGACCATTACGATTCAATAGTGATGCGAAAAGTAATATATGTAGACAATCATTGAAGAACTAGAAGATTCTTCGTAATGATTTGTCATGTGATGTTTGCTGATAAGATAAATTAATATATTGGTTTCATGAGGCTAACAGAATTGGAATATATGAATTTTCTAGAATGTTGAGATGTTGCAGGGCTGATCACCCATCGTGCATCTTAATAACTCTAATGAATTCATGAGCCTTTGATGATTACAACATCAATTAGGATAAATGTTGAACATCCGGTAGCACATGTTCATACATAATTCGTATCATGCCAATAAATAATCAATATTTGTCTCCTATTGTAATTGGTTTTGGGTCATAACCAGTTATTTTCCATCTAGGATCTTGGATGTACGATATACATTCCAGTTGCTCCACCACATAATTTTTAAGATGGATCCTTAAATAAAGATGGGAATATATGTTGGATATAAATCTCCATTGATATTAATAATCTAGAGCCATCCTTGAAGGATTTAAATAAGGCTTGATTTGTAGACTGTAATAAGTCAGTCTTTCCAACATCAAGGGGAGAAAATAAACAGCTGGAAAAGAAAATAAGCTGTAATGAATTATCATTGATCCTCGGACGAAAAAATATAAATTAGAAGTCCAAAGGATAATTCATTTCAGAGCTTATAGCATTGATTGCCAAATGCTTTTATGACCCATATAAAGTGATAAAGTCACTTACCAGTTGTAATGCTCCAATTATAATTGATGTCCCAAAAGGACAATATCAAACTGCTAATGAGTCTAAAGATCGCATGAAGCGTGATAGACCTATTTGGTTCCAAATATAAGAATCCTCAAAAAAGAAAAGGAGCTTAATTCACAATGGTTAGATTGAGGAAACACTTATATATACGAATGATCTCCTGAAGAGAAACATGACATAGACATAAATTCAGGTACCTGAGAATAAAGAGATCTCAAATAGTTATGTCATGTCATAAATAAAATGGAATCGAAAAGCAAAATCGACGTCGTAATATTTTTGCATGCATTGAGAAAGCAGTTGATATTATGAAAAAGAGGATCAAGAAAGTCTATTGAAAAGTGTACACAAAGTAATGATTGGCCAATCATAGAAAGGAAGAAATAGACTTATAATTATAATCTCTTGTAGAGAATTTTGGACCAGTAGTCCATACACCTGAAGTGTAAAACTAGTGGAAGATAAACAAGTCTTTATGTGAAAATAGTGAAAATTTCACAAGATCTTGAACTTTAGATTATTAAGAGGTTTATTCTCGTGTGGTGGATGCAACTACTTTCAAGTTCATTATCAGTTTGGCAAGAAAAGGAAAGGCTTGATTTATAGTTTATATCTTATTGATATGTCCCACTAGATAATGAAATTTATATGAAAATCCTAGAAGGATATATCCATGGAGGATTAATGATTTCAAAATTTTATTATCGAAAACTTTAGTTATTCGATCGAATCAAATATGTTACATGGGGTATAACCTGAAAGTGAATTTCATAAGGTTAATCAATGTACCCATGTATATATCAAAATGTTATGGATCGAATGGATCCTTAATTTGAAGATCATCGAAACTCCGGCAGAGTTTATCATAAGTAGTACGATGATGATAATATATGATAAAATATCACTAGATAGTGATATTTACATGAAAGTCCCAGAAGGATTTAATTGCTAGAAGCAAATTCATTTTTGGATGTTAACAATTTATACATTGTTAAAGAGATTTGCTAAATGATTTGTATAATGTATGTTGATGATTTGAACATCATTAGAACTCCTGAAGAGATCTATATACAATGAAAAATCTGAAGAAAGGATTTGGAAAGATAAAATTATCTTCAGATATCCCAAATTAATCATCTAGCGAAAAGATGTTATGTTCAAAGATCCTTGAAGGATATTACAGAAAAATTCTCATATATATTTGGTCTTGAAGTACTATACATAAAATGAGATTAGAGCAATTCAATGATTTATTTCATGATTGAAATATGTATTTGACATAAAGGAAAGTCAAATATAATAGCTTTTACAAGAAGAGCATGAATATTATGTACAAGAGAAATGTTTAGAAAATTGTACATATATGAAATTTAGGCCTTAAGTCCAAATAGATCAAAATATGATCTTCTATAAGGAAAGGATGTTATGGACCAGAAGTCCAATGATATGAGATATCATATGAGTTTGTTCATTAATGCTATTCTTATAATAATTCAAAAGAGATAGCATATATGATCGGAATTCATCTCTTGAAGAAGATGTTTCCGAGGGGGAGAAATATAATGATGTGCGTGGATGTACTCTTTTTCCCTTATCATAGTTTTTATCCCATTGGGTTTTTCTATGAAAGGTTTTTAACGAGACATCAAAGAACACGCAAATGATAGACACTTATAGAGGAATGTTATCATTATAATGATATATGAAAGTCTATCAATCTCTCATAAGAATATCATACATTAATGATAATGAGAGAAATAAAGAGAATGATCCAGATGAATCATCTAGAAGACTGATGAGTTGCAGAAGAATGGCGATGTACATGTTCAAGAGGTTGTTCAACCGAAACTTTGGTGGACTTATTTTCAAGACGCTTCAAACTATTACCTTCAAGAAACAAGTTTGCAGCATCACGAAGATTTCAAGTTATGCACTCATCAGGGGGAGTAAAAACGCGTTGCACTCTTTTTCCTTAACCATGGTTTTGTCTCAATTGGGTTTTCCTGGTAAGGTTTTAATGAGGCAACATTTTATGCGTATTAGGATTATTTTTACTCTAATGGCATCCAAGGGGGAGTGTTATAAACCCATTTAGTTTTAGGAGGGTCTGAGCACTAGCGAGAGTGCCAGTGGGAGTGCCCGTGTGAGCGCCATTGTGAGGATTGGTGGGGTCAGATCGGGTACTGGTGCTGGAGTGGCTTGCGGTGCATGTGCGCCCGCACGAGGAATCTAGGGTGGAGATGATCGTCTGGCAGATCTGTTGCAGCAGTTATTGTGGCGGGCACCAGAGAGTGAGTCTGCTGGGAGTGTGGCTCAGAGAGCTTCGCATGTGGCTGGGAGTGATCTGCAGAGGCTTCAGGATGGCTTGAGCGCCATTGAGAGTGCCAGCGTGCATCCAAGTATGAGCGCCAGTATGAGTGTTGTTGGGGGCGGTGTGGGTTCTGGTGAGTTGGTAGTCCGGGTGCACCCGCAAGTGGAGCTCAGGGTCGGGATATAAAGGGTTATGATGTCAGATTTAGAGGCCAAATTTGATGTTGCGGTGAAGCTCTTGCCGTTTAATATCTCGAGAACCCTAGCCGCCGCCGGCTTGATAGACTGTTTCCCGGCGAGTCGTAAGTAACTGTGTGACAATATACCTATTTATGGAAAGCTCCGAGTCTCAGCTTTTTAAAGAGTCCAAGATCATTTATATCGGAGGTCTGTGTCGAAAGTTATAGCATATTCTTTCCGGTTGTGCATAAACAATTGTAAATCCGACAAGTTCCGGTAGAGAATGAAAACGGAAGATTGGAACTTCTCTTATCAATCTGAAACTTGGTAAGAACTATCTTGACTATTTTATATAGCTTTGGGCGAAATCGGTTTGTCGATTGGATTGGTATTATGAGAGTTATGGTCGTTTCTCTCAGAGAGGTTCGTGCATAATTGGATTTGTGACCAGTCCACTTCGTGAGTGTTTTCCCGTCGAACCAGAAGAATCTAGGAGACGATCTGCATCTCTTTGGAAAGGTCTCAATCTCAGAATTTCATATCAGGTTTCCGATCATGATTTTGAGGTAAGATCCGTTCTAAGTGTGCTTTCAAAGTCGGCGTGTTGTTTCTGTTTTTAGAAAACCCTAATCCGGTTTAGGAGAAACTCCAATTGGTTTGGTTTGGTTTGGTTTGGTTTGGTTTGGTTTAGTTAACTAAATTGGTTTGGTTTGGTTTAGTTAACTAGATGGGTTTGGTTTTGTTTAGTTAACCAGATTGGTTTAGTTTGGTTTGGTTTATATAACCGGATTGGTTTGGTAGGTTGGTTTAACCGACTGTTTTGGTTTGGGTTAACCGACGTGTTTGGTTTGTAGTGCTCATCAGGCAAAGGTCCAAATGTTGAGATCTGACGCAACTGATAGGCTAAGGTTAGTGCGTGACTATGGCTTATCTAGGTAAATGGAACGTTAGGGATTCATGGTGATAGGTTTGATGGATTGGATTATATAAGTTGATTGAGTTTCTTATATGCGCACGATTGTTTTGTGTTGTTGATTTTGTGTTGCTTGAGCGGTTCATTGTGCTTATGTGTATAGCCAAGTAGATGGAATGACTGTCTCACTGGGTATTTATGATAATACTCACGCATCTCTTTTTGTCATGCGATGCAGGTAAAGGCAAAGTGTGACCGTGGGATCATGGCTATGAGGAGGTGGATGATCTAGGGTCTCGATGGTTATATTTTCCGTATTGTTAAAACTGCCATTAGGTTGTTGGTTTAGTTCTTGAACGAACTGGATTGGTTTGTTATTGGTTGTTGTCTAATTGTGTTCTTCTCGGTTAATGGATTCGATGACTGGTTTAGGTTGTTTAAGTTGTTGTTGTTTTCCACTGGTTTTGTGTGTTGTTGCTTGGACGTTGAGGATCAGCGTTTATGGGAACGTTAATCTGAGTTCAATAATTAATTGATTAAAAAAAAGGGTCAGGTTGTTTCAGTAACATGAAATCAAAATTGGTGATATAAATATGTTAGGTTTTTGCGTAGATGAATAAAAATCCTTCCACAAGAGTATCAAAAGAATATGGATGATTGATGAAATTTCCTTTCCTGATTTGAATTCTGGAAACGTATAAGCTTGGGAGAAGTTCACACAACATAAATATAACGCCACGACCGCCTTGCCGGCAGGCCCACGTCCACCCTCGACCTGCGGGCTGAGACTTCTCTGACGGTCAGTGCGTTACTCCGGGAGACTCGAAATGCATGTTTATTGACCATGTAATCACCACGTGATCTTTCCCCGAATTTTGGCCTCACTCGCACGGTACTGGAAATTACTTCCCAGTAGGTCACCTATCATGAAATTTCTTCAGCTCAAGCATGCTTAACTCTGAACTTCTCTCATGATGTGTGACCGAAAAGATAAGTGCGCTTTGATAACATAGGTAGTCAAATCAAATTTTTTAAGCCTCTCTACATGCAACATATTCTCAGAAATGCACCACGCATTTCCAGAATCTGGGGTGTTACAATCACCCCCTCTCACAGCGTGTAACGTCCTTGTTGCGTACAAAGATCGTCACCCCGGCAGTGTTATTCCCACACTTGTCAAGGTTCAGCTCTGATACCACTTATAACGCCCCGACCGCCCTGTCGATGGCCTCCAAGCCCACCCTCCGTCCACGGGCCGAGACTTATCTGACAGTCGGTGCATTAGTCCGGGAAACTCGAAATGCATGTTTACTGACCCTGCAATCACCACGCGATCTTTCCCCATGTTTTGGCCTCACTTGCACGGTACTGGAAATTACTTCCCAGTAGGTCACCCATCATGAAATTGCTCCAGCTCAAGCACACTTAACTCTGGAGTTCTCTCATAATGTGTGACCGAAAAGTTAAGTGCACTTTGATGACATAGTAACCAAATCAATTCTTTAAGCCTTTGCGCATGCACCACATATTCTCATAAATGCACCACGCGTTTCCAGAATATGGGGTGTTACAATAAAGGTGTAAGCGATCTTGGTCTTAGGGACATTATTTATTTTAATGAAACGCTATAGGCTAAGATTGGGTGGAGATTAGTCAAAAACCCTTCTAGCCTCCTCGGAAGGATCTTGTTGGATAAGTATTGCAGGAAAGCTGAGTTCTTAGACTGTGTTTGCCCTCCCTCCCTCTGCCTCGCATCGTTGGAGGAGTATCCTCATTAGCAGAGACCTGCTCAATAAGGAGTTGAGCTGGGCTATAGGAAATGGTTAAGATGTTAATATCTGGAAAGAAAACTTACTCTCCACTTCAAAATTTGTGGATTTATACTTTCAACGACTAATACAATAGCGATTTAAAATACCAAAAAAATGAATACGTAATATCTTACTATATAAATATAATGTGTTTTATAGTAAAAAATCTTTGTTATTATTTTTTATAATGTATTGCCAAAAATCTTAACACAATTTAAGTTTTATATGTATATATCTAACTTAGCGAAGTATAAAATAAATATTTTTGGAACTAAATTATTTTTAAAAAGTTATTCTACAAATCTTGTTGAAAAAGTTGATTAAGAAAATAATCCTTCTTGGTGATTTCTATCCTAAAATAAAAATTAATATATATATAGTTTTTGTTTCTACAAAAAAAGAACATGCATGTATTTTAAAAAAACATGTAAACAGAACGTATAAAAATATTAATAAAAGAAAAATGAAATAAAGAATAAATACATGCATTTTCAAATACAAATAAAATTAGTATTATCTACAAAGTGATTTGCTTATGATCAATCATTAATTAATATGTGGATTTGCGTATACAGTTGTTAGATTTCTAAGAGATTAAATTTTCTCATATGGATATCATTAATCATTAATGGTTAAAACAAATTCTTTGAAACCTATCTTATTATATAAAAAAGTGTTCGTTCGATGAGAGCTTGACACATAGGCATAATTGTAACTCACTGGATCGCGACATGTGTCTCATATTGATTGAGAAGACGACATGTGTCAAAACATAACTTTGGTTAAAAAATAGCAAACATAAAAATAGAAAATGAAAAAACAGTCAAGTAACTAACCTAATACTAAAAAAAAATTCCATAGTTCAAAACTAATTGGAAAAAGAAAAAACAATTATAGTACTCCAACGTAGGAGAATCTTTTTTCCTAATAGTTTGAACGAAATATAAAAAAATTAAGAAATTCGAGAGAATACTAACCGTCAAAAAGTAGAAAGATTATATAAATTACAATTTAAAAATGTAAGATATGTATAACCAAACTAAATATTAAAAAAATGAATATTTATACATTATGACAAAGAACACGAAATTCTTAGACCTATGAAACTATTAGGAAGATTCAAGAATTGTTTTAAATGGCGAGTATATGGGAAAAAGAAATCGATGAAATCTATTGTATATGTGATGTTTGAGAACATTATATATAAAAGATTCGTTATAGTAGTTAATGAGAATATTAACTAATATTTTTTATTTAACTCTACAAGATTTCAATTCTTTTTACACTTTAATCGTTTAACTAATATATTAACGAGTAAGAATATAATTTATATATTTTTATTAAATATTGAATCTGAATTCGACATATATATATATATATGCATATGAAATTATGAATTAGGACATGAGAATTAAAATATAATTTAAGATCCGTATTTTAATAATATTTCAAAATATTTAGTAATTCGACGGTTACTAATTAAAACTACAATATTTATATAAATAAGTTTAGTGTGTTTACCAGCGTATTAACGCATTCATTATTCTAGTTAACTATAAGGACATTTATCTTGTTCTCACATAAAACAATGCCTAAGAAAACTCGTCCAATATGTCTGATGGTAGAGACAAGACAACTAGTGACTCTTACAACGGCGATTTTGATATAAAGTTTCATTTGTTACTCTTATAACATAATATCGTTGCATAATCTTGTGTTTGTAAACATGAAATCAAAATTGGTGATATAAATCTCTTAGGTTTTTGCTTAGATTAATAAAGATCCTTCCATAAGAGTATCAAAATAATTTGGATAATTGATGAAATTTCCTTGCTTGATTTAAATTCTGAAAATATATAAGCTTTTTTTGGTCAAATAATTTTGATTAATCAAGTGTCTAAGAGTTTTTGTTGGTCATGCATATACGATGTTTAAAAAAGGGTTTTCTGCAAATAAACCCTCCAAATCGCTAGGGTTTGCAAAAATATCCCTCAAGTCAATTAAATGCAAGTCAACCCTCCATTCACTGGTCAACCCGCTATATAACCCTTGTATGTATCGATGACGTGGCAACTTGTAACGACGTTGACGATGAGTGAAACGCATCGTTTGGGAGCACTAAAAACATCAAGCAGTTTAGTTTTTGATGCCGTTTTAGACAATTAAAACGACATAAGAGTTATTTTGTTTTATGTTTGATATCCCGATCCAATTGAGAATTGCAAGGCTAGGGATTGCAAAATTTGATTTGGGGGAAAATCTTGTCGATGGTTTCGTGAAACAATTTTGGGGAACAAAAAGAGGGTTTGGGTGAAATCGATTTGGGGAACAAATAGGAGGGTTTGGGTGAAATCGATTTGGAGAAAATCGATGGTTTCTTGAAGATTTACTTTGTTGGGTTTGTCTTCATAGGTTTTTGAGAGGAAATTTCAAAGATTTATGGGTTTGTGTTTGTTATCAGAAGCGATTTGAGAGTTGGATTACATTGAAGCATTGTTGTCGGAGCAATGGAGAAACCACCGTTGAGGTTTGTTCTTGTAATTTCATAATTAGTTTTGAGAATCTGATTACATTTGTTCGTGTTTGGTTATAACTCTGGATTCTTTTGCAGTTTCGATTTGTTCTTGTTCGTTGGTGGATATTGGACAAAGGACGATAAGTATCTTGGTGGAGAGGTACGTGAAGCAGGAAAGTTGGTTAGTGATGGTTTTAACATGGTCAGTGTGTGTACCATCATAAAAGGAACACTAGGGTATGCTGATAACATGAGGAAAATGTCATGGTATCCACCAAATAGTGAGAAGAAAGAGGATATTGATGATGAGGTTATCATGAGTAAAGTTGTGGGTAATGCTATTGAAACAGGGGCAATGACGTTATATGTTGTTAGGGAAGATGATCCATATATTGGTAGGCGTAAAGCTACTGAATTACGGATTGAAAAGAACTTCTCATATGACGAAAGCATTAGTTCAGTTTCAGTAGATTTCGATGAGTCACAAGAGGAGGAGAATGACGATCGTGAAGAGCAAAATAATGAGGATTGGGAGCATGGTTTTGATGAGAATCTGAGCCGTATGGAGCAGGAAAATGTTGGTAATGGTGATAGAGAGGAGCAAAATGAAAATGTTGGTAATGATGATAGTGAAGAGCATAATGATGATGATATAGTTGGTGAGTTTGTGGAGCCGACTGACAGTACAAGTGAAGATGAGAATGATGCAATTGATGTGATAGATGAAAGTACTTATCGAAAATTCAAGCTAGGGCAGAAATATAGATCTATACCAACTTTCAGGAATGCTATTACTAGATATGCAGTGAGGAAAAGGTTTGACATTAAGTTCCAGAAGTCAGATAGTACTAGAGTGGTTGCTATTTGCTCAGATAAGCAATGCCCATGGAGGATTTCTGCAACAATCAACAGCAGCAGTAGTAGAGTGGTTGTCAGGTCCTTTAGTGATGAGCACACCTGTACTTGGCAAGGAAATGTGTCACTTCTGACCAATGCTCGCCTTGCTGAGCTCTATATTGAAGAATTCAGGCTAAATCCAGATATCTCTGCAAGACAGCTACAGAAGAAGTTGTTGAGACATAACATCAATGTTCCAGAGACGATATGTGAGAGGACAAGGCTTAGGTGTCTACAAACATTCGATCAGAAGCAAGCTGAGTCCACTTTGTGATGTTATAAATTCAGACAACTTGTGGTGTTATGAACTTACTTTAACTTGTTCAACTATATGGTGTTATTGACTTTAATTTGTTCAACTCGTTATAACTTTGAGTTTGTCTAAACATTAGTTAACACCCATACATAATATTTAGTTAACACTTGCTACAAACACAATCCCGAACACAACCGCATACTTGACCATTGCAATCAACAGTAGTGTCAATTCACCAAGAGTAGTGTCACTTCACCGCAAACACAACGCCTTGGAATCCCGAAATCACCATCAGCTTCTTGTTCATCTACAAGATCAAAGAGTAAGAGAAACATGCAAAGTTCTAAGTTAGAGCTTCTAACAGATAATGGATTTCCATTAATGTTAAGATACAATGAGTAAGAAACTAAGAACATAAAGGGACACAGACATATTGGTAAATGGAATGTAACATGTAGGTGTAGTAGCATCACATCATTCATTTTGATCCAACAAAACACAGTGAAGAAGAAAAGGTTTTCACAAATCACACATTTCTGCTAAATCAAAAGAGAATCCATTCCATAAAAACTTTGGTTTTAAAGGCGATCCCAATCGAAAACAGAGGCTTATGCTTTTTCAATAGTATCAATTCTCCAAACTGAGATGAGGAATCTGAAAACTTCACTTGAATCCAAGTAAAACACAGAACGGAATTACTCAATCTCTGAGACGCATCAATCAATTTTTCGAGACGCAATGATAGATCATCAACTAGCCATTAATACACAGAAGCAAACGAAACAGAAGCATGATTAGAGCGATCGAAAGAGAGAGCATGCAAGACCTTCTTGTTGTTGTTGTTGTTGAGATTGTTGGTAACCAAAAGAAAAGGCTTGTAGCCAAGCTGGAGAGACATGTAACCAAAAGCCAGTGATCCGAACACCACCACCGATGATCGAATCGCGTTGTCCATCACCGTCCGCTTCATCTCCCTCCTCCTCTCTCTCTCTCTCTCTCCCTCGGCGACAAAAACCCTCTGATTCCAAAGAATTCGTTTTTCTTTCCCTTTCCTATAAGAAATATCTAAACCTTCAATGATTTCACCTCCTTCTTCTTCTTCTTCTTCTTCAACTGTGTTCACTTGAAACCCAAACTAAAATTTTGATGTCGAGAGGAAGACTCTGAGTTTTTCCCCAATTCTATCGAAACCCTAAACCCGATGACCCAATTTGACCAGACCCGACCCGACTTACCAGACCCACAATTGAATACCCGACCCAATTACAAAAACAATGTGATGTTTACTGTTTCAAATGACATTAAACGATGTGTTTAAGCTTCTGTTAGTCGATATAACGTCTGTTAATGACGAGGGTTATATAGCGGGTTGACCGGTGAATGGAGGGTTGACCTGCATTTAATTGACTTGAGGGGTATTTTTGCAAACCCTGGCGATTTGGAGGGTTTATTTGCAGAAAACCCTTTAAAAAATAAAGGGTTTTGATTCATGAATGAGATTTCGTTTTTCACAACTTCATTTGTAACTTTGAAAGATTCGTGATATTATTTGCTAGTAGTTAATTTTTTATGGCTATAGTCTATGGCAAATGATGGAAACATTTTTTTAAAATATTATTATTTGTCTTGAAAAAGTATCACGGTATAAATTTGTTACGATATGTTACGTTTATGGTTGATGACAATATTTCATTGTTCATGTTCGTTACGATAAAGTGGTTTTAAAGATGTGTGGTTTCTTTATGCATGATAATAAAGTTTTTTTGTCCAAAATTTTTATTTATTAGCAAAACCCTTTTTCACAGCTTAATTTGAGGCTATGGAAGAATCATGATATTATTTGGTAATAGTTTCATAGTTTTTTATTTAGTCCAGGGAAAATTGTGAGAGCGTACGTTGTTTGTAAGATTATTATTTGTTTTGAAGAAAATATCATATGATCAAGTAAGTGCCATATGTATATGCATTTCTTGTACCAAAAAATTAATTTCTTGTTTCCATTTGTAAAAATTCAATCATTTCCATAAATAGTTTTACAAAGAAACAATATTTCGTAACCGTTTGTAACGTATATTTTTAGTAAAAAACATAAAAATCTAAATTATAAGCATAAAAATGAAATTTATCTATATATATATATATATATAATTGAATTGAGTTTGCACTAAATTTTCATCCATTTGTAGAACAACTTGAGTAATAGAAAAACTTTAAAATACAAATAACTGGTGAAAAGAAAGAATATAACAACCACAAAAAGTAAGTCGTTATTTGTTTAGTAAATTTGATATATGAGAAAATTCTTAAACTTCAAATGTTTCTAACTTTTTGATCGGATTTTAAATATTATGTTCCATTTCGAATAAATCATTGGTTTAAGAACTACACTATTGTGTATTTCTTGAAAAGTAAGAAGAAGATAAAAAAAATACACAATTGTTTGTGCGTAAATTTTAGTAGATAAATGGGATCATAAGAATTGTCAGGGCAATTAACATATGGCGAAGAACTAGATATATCTCATCTTCTTGTTTTCGGTTGAGCGGTTAATATTTCTATAGTCACACGCACAAAAAATGGGGCAACAAAGGTGATTAGAGTTATATATCAGATATATGTCACCAAGAATAGTTCAGTATCTTGAATCGAAGACTAATGATATGTTTATGGCAAGTTTTGTCCATTGCATTTTACCGAAGACGAATTTCCAGGGTTGGGGAGAAGAATTTCCAAATATATTACTTGGTGTACATCTTTATATTTGGTATACCTTGATTCCCTTATAAAACAACATGAATTGAAATTTAAAAAAATTATACACCTACAAAATATGACAAATCAATTACCAAATGAATTTACATATTCAAAATATTAACGAAGTCATGATACTCTCTTTGAAATACTTCATATTTTACCAATTTTTACTATGTTATTAATAGGTTTTGATTATACAAAATTAATTTGATTTTGGTATTTTTACTATTGCTTCTAGTGTTTTCTTGTAGTTTGGAGAATTTTCAAGAAATTTGAAAATTGACAGCTTCTGAGCGTTCACATTAAATGAAGACATTTCCAAGATATATGAGACTGTTTGCTTCTATTTTCACAATTCTGCAAATTCAATAGTGCGATTTTTAAATATGCTATCTACTGAAGATTGGTCGATATAAATTTGAACTGATGCAAGCAAAAAAATAAGAAACCTGGTCGGTCGATAGCATCTACAATGATAAATTTGAAATAGGTGAAAATTTATTTTTTAAGATTTTAAGCATCTACAATGATAAATCGTATGATTGAAATTGCAGTTTAATTTGGAGCCATCTTCTAAGCCTGTAAATTGTTCTTCAACCATTAAACCTTCAAAGCATCTTATATATGTAAGTTGCAGTGAAATCAAGTACTAACACAAAAAAAACTATATAACTAGATAATATACTTAATAACTTAAACTAAGACTATTGATCGCAATATCCTTTGATGCATGTCTCATATATTTACATGAAGATACTCTCCTTCTCTTTCATGTTCTCTATTACAACTTGCATCTTTGTTTATAATTTAATCGTTTTTGTGTTTATATAAGTACATATACATCAATGATTGATCCGTAAGATATCATGAACTTCTGCTCGAAGATTTCGTGTTAGAATTAGTAATTGATTACAATTTATTATATACTTATAGGAATCAATCAATCAATTGGTGACTAAATTTAATTTTATGTTCCTATGAAATTACACATAATATGTAAACAATTCATTAGCTTGTCACTTTTGTGGAAGACATAATCTAGCATGATTTGAAGCGAATCTATGAAATTAAACTAGAAGAGATCGACCATATGTCACTAATTTCTCAATTTTAATCTAGCATTTTTTTTTCCATGTGTTTCAAAATATAAGATGTTTACAATAAAAAGCACAAAAATTAAAAAAATATTTTTACTTTTTTGTTTAGTCAAACCCCTTCATTTAATTAAAATCTCAGTCCAGTTGTAAAAACCGATTACAAATGATACATTTGCAGAAACGGATTTCGCGATCGAGTAGCTTCCAAGTTTTCCGATCTAGGGATACACAAAAGTGACATTTAAATCGAGAGAGAGTTTGCAAATATTTTACATGATTCCATAGATTTTGATGTTGGTTGTAAACTCAAACAACCTCATCAATATCATTTACTTTTACTTTTAAAAGTATGATTTAAGATATAAAATAAAATCAATTCAGCCAATTGTAAATGAGATTATAGAATACATAAATATTGCATAGTAATATAAAAATTGCACAATATACAATAAGTTAAAGATTGTATAGTAGTATAAAAATATTTTATATTTTAAAACAAAAAATCTCTAAAACATCTTATAGTTTGAAACAGAAGGTGAATAATATATAAATATATAAAATATTAAATTATCTTCATTTTAATATAAGTGTAGTTTGATGTTTTCACACTTACTAATAAAACTTTTAACTTTTCGGTGTTACCCTTTATTAATACATTAATTACATATCTTATAATTAATCAACTAATATATAGTATATAACTAAAAATCAACTTTTTTAAAAATAGGGAATTTTAGAAATGGATGCTTGTTGACATATCTTGTGATTCAATTTCTAGTTCAGTATCGGTTTGAGCTAAACTGGGAATTGTTGAAGCTGATTACGGTGGACCAAAAGAAGAAGGAAAGAGAGAGCAAAGCAAACCCTCTTGTTGTCTTAGAGGCTTTGGTGCTATAGAGATGTTTGGGAATAAATATTAAATTCCTATCTTCTTTCTTCTTTAAGCGACTCTTTACTCGTTTCACAGAGAGTCTCCTTTCTCTCCATTGTTGTACATTGAGCTCTGATATGAGCTTGTATTCTTCCTCCTTAGTGGATTGTCATGATTGATGTGGCCCCAGACGTAGACACCATCACACCGATGGGTTGTACTGGGTTAAAAATCTCTTGTGTCGTTTCTTTATGCTTCATTTCGTTTCTTGTTCTCAAACAAACGAGTGAAGAAAATCAAAGTGAGAGAGAGAGAGTTTCTTGAGTAAGATATACGATATTCCCGCATAAATCCGTAACAGTGCTCCTAGTACAATTAATATAGGACGAATTGATAGGAAATAAATGAGTTCAAAGGCAACTTAAAGAGCTTATGGACAATGGTACACTAGAGAAAGCATGAGTCCACGTATTATTCCAATTTTTCGAGAGTCTAAAAAAGATGAGACTTAGAGCATGTGTGCAAACTGGCGAATCATCAACAGGTATCGAAATCCTATGTCTTGTTCGAAGATATGATAGAGTATGGTTCTTTTGTGTTTCCCAAGATTGATCTTAAGAGCTTGTTTATATGAGTGGTTAATGATACTCTTTGGGTTATATAATGGACTAGCACTTTCACATATTAACAAATCATGTTTTGAAATCGTTCATTAATTTTTTTTGTTATTGACTACTTGGTGACGTTTTGGTCTATAGTAAAAACCTAGATGATCATGATGAGTAATTGAAACTTGTTTTATTATGTGTTCTAAAGAGAAAGTAGTTATTCGCTAATTTGAAAAATATACATTTTGCACAGTTAAACTTGTGTTTCTAGGTTTCATTATGACTGTATAGGAAAACTGATAAAGAGAAAGCAAGGATTCTATATCATCCATGATCACAATCGGTGTGGTTTCGTCTTTTTTATCAGCTTTCTGTAGAGAAACTGGCCTTTGCAACCAGAACATATCCATGTGCGATATGATTGGGTATCTTGCTTTTATGATCAGAACATGGTTCCTGTGTGATACAGATGACAAAAAACATAGAGTGGCGGAAAAACCTTTATGACAAAAAACATGGTTCGTTTGGTCATGTCTTGTTAAACTGTATATAGAATACTTGTTAAATATTTTAAGACCTTAGCGTGCATCAGTGGCGGATCTAGAAACTATATTTATCTGGTGCAAAGTTAAAAAACAATCAAACAATATACCATTAAATAATATATCAAGAGGAACATCATGAAAAATCCTTAAAGAATTATACTAATTTTGAAAAATTCATGGTAGGCAAGTGCCCCACCCATTACTTTACTGCCTTCGCCCCTGGCGTGCATCATATATGAAAATGATTTACTTGAAAACAAGTTTTTGGCGTTTTGCATATTTAGAGAATCTTAAGGTTAGGGATTGTGATATTTGTATAATCGTGCCCATGCAAGATAATATTTAAAGCCGCAAATTGAGAGATTGTAACTTGAAGTTTCGGGCATAAAACAGAAGTTGTTAAGGAGAGAGTGTTTAACCTTCTCTCTATAGATAAATCGTGTAAAGAATAATAATAGCGAGCATTTATTTAATTATAGTGAGATTTTAAAATTATTTCAGTTTGTGAAGATTTCTCACTAACGCGCTTCAATACGTGTTGGTTGCTAACCTAGGGGCATCCTAGGTCAAGGGATTTTATTCACCACCACTTCTTATTGCAACTCACAGATTTTGTAAGACGAATTTTTAATTTAAACTTACTTGACTGAAAAATAATATGAATAAAATGAGTATGTTAGAGTCTCGTTATAATTTATGAACTTAATATTACCTTGATCCACTTTGGTCTCTTATTGGTTATGTTTTTTTTTCTCTATGCAAAATATTCTTCTAATTTGATTAGGTTAACCACTTTTAATAATATCTAATATCCATGGCAATTATATAATTTTCTAACATATTTAGTGTGTTTTTTTCATCATGATGGTTATTATAATTTAAATGTATATATAAGAACATCTAAATAAGCATTATCATTTCTGTTTTTGAGTTGGTCATGTTTGATTCAGTCTACAGTTTGATATCCGAATCTTAAGCTGGTGGGTTCGATCACATGCAAATTACATTTGTCTATTAGTATTACGTGAATACAAATATACACTCCATATGTAAAAACACGTGTGTATATATCCCCGGTATATACGTGCCTTTGTAAATTCATTTTGTTTTCCCTATCTTCAACATAAATTAATTAATTGATTAATTTTAGTTCATCATATTCTTATGCCGGTTAATACCCTCTAGTCAGCTGTTCTAAGTCCAAAAAATGAAACAGCAAATCTTTACACAAAATCTTAATCTTGGTTTGCGGGCATAACTGCGCGACCATTCAATTTCTTTTTATCAGGCCTTCATTTCAATACTAAATTCAAGAACTTTTTTTTTTGAAAATTTAAAATTCAAGAATTTTTGTTTTCCAAAATAGACTTTATATTTAACTACAATGGGATAACAATCCAATGTAGAATTTCTTTGCCTTTCGAAATTCCCTCTTAATATATAATTTAAAACAAATTAAAATTAAGATAGAAATTAGATATTGTGATACCATGAAACTTTTCGGAATTGATTTTGGAGACTATTGATTTAATAGAATTTTCAAAAAATGCCATTTTTAAAATGTTATTTTTTTAAAGTGTCTAAAGTAATACTCTCTCCGTTTCTTAACCAATGATGTTCTGGATTTTATTTTTGTTAGTAAAAGATTGATATTTTGTCTTCTAATTAAAGCATTTTTTTTTACAAGATGAATTTTATTGGTATTAATATGAATTAATTGTCTTGGAAAATGACAAATTATGTTAAAAAGTTGTTGGATTTACTTTTTTGTTAATGTATGTGCAAAACACCAAAACAATCATTGTTTGAGGAAGGGAGGGAGTATCATCTATTCAAAATATAATTTAACTTTGATCATTTATAAACAAGCAAATAGTTCTTCAAATATTTTCGATCCACAATCATATTAGACATAGATCAACTATTAATAGCAAAAGGTTCAGAACTAATATAGTATTCGAATATATTATGACTATTGTTTAGAAAGAAAGAAAAAACGGGTTATTGAATAAAACACATTATAGTAGTAAAAACAAGCTTTTTAACACAATTTGTTCCTACTTTATATCCAACAGAAAATATACTTTATATTGAACTTCAGTGGGATAACAATACAATGTAGAATTTCTTTGCCTTCCGAAAATTCCCTCTTAATATATAATTTGAAACAAATTAAAATTAAGATAGAAATAGGATACTGTGATACCATAAAAGTTTTTGGAAATGATTTTGGAGACTATTGATTTAATCGAATTTTCAAAAAATACCATTTTTAAAATGTTCTGTTTTGAAAGTGTCACTAAAATAATACTCTTTCCGTTTCTTAACGAATGATGTTTTGGATTTAATTTTTGTTAGTAAATTATTGATATTTACCTTCTAATTAATGCATTTTTCTTTACAAGATAAATTTCATTGGTATTAACATGAACTAATTGTCTAGGAAAGTGACAAATTGTGTTAAAACGTTGTTAAATTTACTTCATTTTTAATATATGTGCAAAACATCAAAACATCATTCTTTGAAAAAGGGAGGGAGTATTATTATTTAACTTTGATCATTTATAAACAAGAAAACAGTTCTTCAAATATTTTCGATCCACAATCATGTTAGACATAGATTAACTTTTCATAACATAAGGTTCAGAACTAATATAGTATTCGAATATATTATGACTATGGTTTGGAAAGGAAAAAACGGATTATTGAATAAAAGACGTTTTAGTAGTAAAAACAAGCTTTTAGTGTGAGAAAAGAATCATATATATAATTAGGGAGTCCTCTCTTCATCTAAGGTGTCCACATAGGCAAAAAAAATTTAAGCAATTAATTTTAGTGTTAAGTTCATTTAGTTCATGTTTATGTATATTTATTGTTACTTATAGCTATTAATTTTTTAATTAAATTAAAAAATGAAAAATAAGTCAATAAATTACTAAAAGTAGAAATTAATATTTGAGTATTTACTATGAATTTATGATAACGATAAAAGTTTATATATTCAATTTCAAAAATTGGAAATATGTAAAATGAATATACATATAAGAAAAAGTGAATAAAGATATTAGCGACATCAAAGAGAAAGAATCTTGAGTGTCAGAAAATTGTTAAGAGGCTATTCGTTTTTTTTTGTCATGAATGGTCGCGTTATTCATGAATTATACAACAAAATATAGGGAGAATTATATATGATTTTTATGTAAAAGTGTACTCAGTTATACACCATGATCCAAAAAAATTACCTATTTGATAATTCAATATTTGAATCAATACTTTTAACACTAAAATCTAGGAAAAAAATACTTTTAAAGTTTTTAAGAAAAAGTAAATATATTATTATGTATGTTACGCGATTATGATTAAAATATGGTTAAGATAGAAGCAACTAAAAATAAAATAATAAGTTTTTAAAAACTAAAAATTATTTATTTAAAATCAAATGCCAAATTGGAAAAATTTCAAAAAAAAAGAAGAAAATTCACACTCAAATGCCAATATATATATAGTTTCCAAACATAGGAAAATAACATAAGAACATCAAAAGAAACAAAACTCGCCCAACGGGCGAGTCTAACCCTACGAGTTTAACCCTAGTATCTCCTAATTAGAACCAGGTCTATAAAATTAACTTGTAACCAACCAGCATAAAATGGAAGTCACAGCCCTATATTATAGTATATATATTGATTGAGAAACTTGTGGTAATTTTAATCTTTGATTAATTACCGAAAAAAAATATACATCATATCAATGACGTTTTTAAATAAAAAAACATTTTGATTTTATAACTAGTTAATTGTGATATGTGGGGTCACCTAAGATCCTCCAAGAACTTATATTCTTGAGGAGCATTTTGCTCACAAATTGGAATCATTATCTTATGTTATGATTGTATGTTTCTATGTCACGTAGTTCGACTTTTAACCACTCCTAGATCTCCAGGATATCCTTCTCGATCTTTATGTTTCACATAAACAATTATGACTTTGATACGTTACAATTTTAGGATAATATAATACCTACTATCTTCCGTGTAACCCATTAGTAAAATAATATATTACAAAAAACAATATACATTATCTTTTGTTGTATTATCATCTTCTTTTTTGGACAATTTTGTTGTACTACCATCTATAAACCATAATTCCCTATTTATATTGCTTTTAATTGTATTATATATCATTTTAATACTATTATTTATATTATTAAAAAATTGTAGTGTTTTATGTTACCATTCGAAATTATAATAAAATTTTCATACAGGTTTTATTTTAAATACCATTTCCTTACTAGTTACTAGTTTTTCTTTTCTCTTTTGTGATCAAGTTTTTTTTCTTTTTCTTATATGATGTATATGTTTTTTATTAAATCACTATGCCAAAGCCTATATATACTAATCGAGAAAATATTTTGAAAATTTAGCTTACGCGTCATATATATTAATGCAAAGACTAAAATATAAACTGTTTTGGATTATATTTTCTTAAATAAATTTTCCATTATATATGTTAAATTATGATCAAATAAAAACAATGAAATATATTTTGATATGTAAAATTTAATTTTTTTAATGAATCTTCTATTTTCTGTTTTCTTATTTTCCGTTATAAAATTTTAAAAGCAGGAAAGATCTATGACTAAAATACAATAATTTTAAAAGCAGGAAAAATCTGGGTGATTTACATTCTACCACACTTTTTGAAAAAAATCTTACACATGAATATACTTTTGGTGTTAGGGACATTTTCTCATCTTTTACCTTTTTTTATTACTTATTATGACTAAAATACCTTTCACCTATTTATTGGTGAGAGAATAAATTAATTACTAACAGGGCGTTATTCAATGATGAATTTTAACATAGTTTAAATTAACCAAAATCCACTGTTATTCAATCAATGATTTTAAATCATATTTTAAAATCCGTTGTTATTGGATATGTTATTTGTAAATCATGTCTTAAGGATTTTAAAATTTTGTGTTATTCAATAGAAGATTTCAAATTTATAATTAAAATCCACTGTTATTCAACTTTAAAAGATTTTGGAAGTATTTGTTTTTTAATGGATTTGAAATCACTTGAGGATGGAGTTTAGTGAACAAATAATTAAAAATCAAATCTCAAGGACAGTGCAAAGATTTTTAGAATCCACCCAAATAAATTCCATCAGAGTTTAAAATTTCAAGAATTTCAAAACTTATGGAAATGATTTCAAATCATTCATCCAATAACGTCCCCTAAATTTTGTTGTTGAGATTTCACAAAATCATCTCTCCTTCTCATATCCACCATTTTCCAGATTTTGTACGAGTTCTTCTTATTCTTTCTTTTTTGGATAAATTCTTTCTTCTTCTTCATTCATTTCTTCTTCTCCAAAATTATGAAAAATGTCTAAAGAATGAATTTCACCGATGATTCCATATTAAATGGTTCTGATTTCAAATCATAAACCTTCCGAAACCCATAAGCTTTGAAAATTGGTGTAAGTTATCATTAACCACGTGGATGGACTATCGTGGACGTGTTCTTGAATTTTGCTTATAGATCATAATGGACAATTGATCAATAGTAGCATGGAAATTTGGTGATTTACAAGTATTTACCATCGTCTGAAATAACTCTCATAGGTTCATGAAGAGTAATACTCAGTGTATAAGTAATTTTGGTTTTGATAAGTACTTAATGATAATTTGTATCCACGATGTCTTGTCCACCCGGTTGATGGATATGATTCAAAATTGGGAAGTATGGCTGAACTTTTTATCAGGTGAGTTTCATGCTTTAATTAGCAAGAGAGTCAAAACATTGAATCATGTACAAAAGGTATTGAAGAGATTGGAAACATAAGCTTATCTCCTTATCCTTACTCAATATATAATAAAACGATCATAAACCTTAACCATCAATTTGTGGATGAAATATCATAGATAAATTGTCGATTTGTGACCACAAAACTATATCCATGTGGATGATCCATTTTTTTAATTTCTTACTGATTTCACTTAATCAGTTTTTAGAATATTTTTTTTTAAACCATATATAGCAAATCTGAACACCATTTAAAACCAGAACACATGAAAAGTTTTCCTCAGTTTCATAGTGAAAAGAGCAATTCTCAATTTCAAAAGTGAATATATAGGCATCTTTTCTCATAACTCCAATCACATCTCTGTGAAACGAACAAAATCACCGATCCATAATTTGGAAATCTAAAAAGATATGTTGGCTGGATTTTTCCAATCTGGTTAAGAACTCTTATGGTTGCCATTAGCCCATTAGAGAAAAGCTGAAATTGTAAAGGTTAGCAATTATGAGATTCTTTTATTTGTTTTTTTAGTAAATGAAATATGAAGATTTTGGAACCAAAGAAAAGAAGATGAAGATAAATAGATGAGAGAGTTCTGGTTTTGTTTTTAATTGCACGAAGAAGAGATAATATGAAAAGAGAAGAGTTGTCTTTTAGTTAAGTGTATAATAGTCATTAATTAACAAAAAGTGTGTCTAATAATTAAAGTGTCCTATAGTATAAACAATTCTCCAAAAAGTGTGCTACAATATAATTATTCCGAATTGACTAAAATACAATACTTTTTTTTTTATTAATATTATATGTATAATTATATTATCTATTGTATCTATATATGTAATTTATATTAGTATACTATACAAATATCTTTGCTATGACATTGTCTATTATACATATTTAATCATGACATTGTCTATTATACATATTTAATCATACTTAGAAGTTTATGGAACTTGGAGATATACAATTAATTCAAGCATTCGAGATTAGTCAGTCTTTTATGGAGGCTAGATTTATCTGGCATTTTACTAAATCAGGGAGATATACAGTTAAATCGGGTTATTGGCTAGCGTGAAACCTTGAGAGAAATATAGATGCTAATTTAATACAAGAACCTAGTTTTATGTTCCTAAAGGCTTAAAGGCTCATGTGTGGAAAGTAAAATGTCCCACGATTAGGCATTTTCTTTGGCAATATATATTTGGATCGGTGGGAGTACTTGCAAAGATTAATCAACGTGGTATTAATTGTTCTACAGTGTGTTTCAGATGTGGACTAGAGGAAGAAACAATTAATCATGTTTTATTTGAGTGTTCAATAGCTCAAGATATTTGGACAGTTTTCTTATTCCAGAGGAGAAGAGCAATCCTACCCGATTTATCGATATATATAAATGTGGATTGTCTTTTTTGGAGGATTACGAGGGAGGATACTAATAACATGAAGTGTAGAATGTTTCCATGGTAATTGTGGTATATTTAGAAATCAAGAAATAAAAGATGTTTCAAATGGGTGGAAGCGGTGACACGCGATGTGTTCAATTTGGCAGAGGCTAGTATACGAGAGGAGACACAAGAGATACTTATGGACCCCCATCGAATACGATGTCATGCCGATGGGTCCTAGAAGGATACAAAACTACTTTGGGTTTGGGTTGGGTCTGCCTCCAAGGAGATAATATTGTATTTCTAGGAGCGCAAGGCTTAAGTCACCGAAGAACTCCACTGCATGCGGGGACGAAAGCATTGAAAAGAGACAACTCATTGTGGTATTTTTGAAAAAACTCCATATATTCTATATTATGGTCAAAACATTTTTAAAAATTTAGAATTTTAGGGTTTAGAGATTAAAAAACTTAATTTATGGTATTTTGAAAAGATACAACTCATTGTAGTATCTTTGAAAAAAGAATAATTCAAAAGTGGTATTTTTGAAATTCTCCCATAAATTATTATGTCTACACTAAAAATAAAAAATGCTATCCACAAAACTTATATTATGATAGTTTTAATTATATTGTGATAGTTTTATTCTTAGTTTATACTATCAGAAGAAAAAAACTACATAAATTCATTCTTAGCATTTTTTTTTTCAACCAAACTATTAATCGAAAATTCTACGAGGATTGATTACCCAATTTGACAAAACGTTACTTACATAAAAAAATCTAAAAAGACGAGTATGTGTAGAATGTGCCAAATATTCCGTCTTTAAATTAATTGAACGAGAAATTAACGACAAAGAGAAATTGGGGAAACGTTCTTTTATATTCCGGACCTTGTGTGAAAGAATCTAGAACGCGGACCACTCCTTTTGATTTTTTACAATCAACCATGTCAGTACAATCCGTCCTAAATACTTGGCACTTTATTCTTCGCTCTAATATACAAGACATCGCCTAAAACAAGGTTTCTATTTTTGAATGCACGGGCAACCTCCTATATAAATCATGCTTTTTGCCCCTAATAGTACGGGACGGTCACTTAAGGCGCAAATCTGACCCAGTCTTAAAGTTAAGTTAGTATTTTTCCTTATAGCGAATCTGATTCGATGTATGGGTTACAATTTGAGTATCCTATGATGTAACATCTCCTTCCTACGTTATACGAAATTGTGCATGAGAGTATGCTAAAAATTCACTCTCCACTTAAAATTCTAAGTTTATAAATACCTAAGATATTGTGATAGTTTTAATTATATCGACAAAACCCATATGTTTAACTCTAAGATGATTGTTGAAATGCTACTTTGTGAATTATAAAGTTTTTCTGAGTCATTGTTGTTAATCCCTTAAAATAAATTGCAAGATAAATGGCTTTAACCTAATGGATATTGTTAAAAATAAAATTTGTATCATGTGAAAAACAATGGCTTCGTGAATTATAGTTTTATTTTTATTTTTGATATCTTTATTCACAAATAATTCGCTTGGCTTTAACCTAATGGATATTGGACACAATTCAAAAAAAAATAATCATATAATTTTTTTTTTAATTTATTAGATATTTTAACAAATTAAAAATATTAAGATACTAATTTAAAAATCAACCTTATTTAAGAAAAAAGTATTTGATTGAAATTTAAATAAGAATCGAAACCATATTATCGTCTCAGTATATGCTCTATTCTAGATGTTCAAGCTGTTATTCAAGAAAAAAATTTCAAAATAATAATCCGAAAAACTAAAAATGAACCAAAAAATAAATTATAACATTATTAGCAATTATTAATACAAAATATTAATCCGCATATAACGCGGAAGTCATCTAGTCTTAATATAAATTAAAGAATTTTTTTAAAGGATCACTTTTGAAATGTCCATTTTCAAAAATGTCACATTTCAAAACTGTCTTTAAAATTATTTCATTGATGCAAAATATTATTTAGGTTTGGATTAAGTATTTTATATGTTAGGCTTCAATTTTTATGTTTCACGATTTTTTAGGGTTATATAATTTTAAAGGTAAAGTCTTTAAATAGTGGTATTTTTTAAAATGAATAAATCATAGTAACATTTTTGCAATTGTCCCAATAAATTATAATAACTGATTAAATTAAAATATAATAATCCAACGAAATTCTGGTTTGTAAATACTGTAATGTTATACTAGAGGGGATTTATTCTCATAGTAGATACTAGATATTAATGAAGTGTATATGGATAGCCACCCACCCACTCCTCTCTTTTAATCGGAATTTCAACTACCGTATTTGTGATATAGATCTCATAAGTAAAGTTATGGAAAATAAATAAATTAGTATAATATTTCAAAAGTATAATATGAAAATGGAAAAAAAAATATTGACAAGAGGAGGAAGAAGAAGACACAAGCTAACAGTTGTCCAAACCCGATTTTGGCAAAAGGTGATCTTTGATTTTGCTTACAACATCGAATCAGCGCATTTAATTTAGTTGTTTCCCCATTTCTTTCATCTATGGAGTTAAATGTACTAATCCCCAATAAATTTGATTAGTTACTAATTAATTTCATCTCTCTAATATTATATTTAAACACATAACGTAAAAATGACGCATGTATTATTTTTGTATATACTAACTACTACTAGTGATAAGTCAATGTTCTCTTCTTTTTTTTGGTCAAAAGATAAGTCAATGTTCATATATTAGGTTTGTTATGTAAAATTTTATTTCCAAATTTTAACTTGCTTTTGTAATGGCCACTAAAACAAAGAGAAATAAAATATTTGAGTTCTTTCGGTATTTTTATAATGGAGTTTCAAAAGAATATCAAATGAAATAGGTTCTAGTAGCGATTAGCGAACAAGAAATTGTCTATGGACATCCAAGGAAGGAGTGTAAAACCAAGATGGTTGAATCCTTGGTGACTCGAACCCAAGCCATAGCGGCATTGGCACGGAAAGTAGACAAAAGTAAAAGGACAAGCTCGGTAAAATCCGAATCCTTCCCATTGGTTCGAATCTTTTCTTTAGGTTGATAGTTTTCAAAGTACATGGACTATCCCACGAATGTATCTCTTTCAATTGTAGCAAACATGGCTTTATGTGCCAATGTAACCGAATCATCTTTTTAAGTTAATAAAGTTTATGTGTTGCCCAAAAAAAAAAGAAATTTTCTATATTGTGATAATGTTGTATTTGCCAAGGACTCTAGACCAACACATTTAAATTCATCCATTAATAGGAAAGTGTACTGATTTTACCAGACAAAATTGTAAATAACATAACGTATACAAATCTATAATTAACGTTTAACAGAAGAGTCCATCTCCTATAGATGAACTACCGAGAAAAATTGAGGATAGAACAAAATAAAAATAAGCAACACTCTTATCTATTCATCCAATTGCAGGTCAATGACAACGTATATTTCTACAATCGAATCTTCCCTATTCTTTACACAAACTTCTTCTCTGTAAGTAAACTATTAAAAAAGAGAGAGAGAGAGAGAAAAATCGAATTTGTCAAAGACTTTCCTCTCCGTCACGTCTGCTATATATACTTGTCCCTCATTCACACAAATGTTTAACTCCAACACACACCTCTCTCTCTCTCTCTCTCTCTCTCTCTCTCTCTCTCTCTTTTTGTGTGGTTTTGTCACGTGTCTGGTTCGAAGTTGTAATAAAAATGGGTCTTCCTCTGATGATGGAGAGATCATCAAACAACAACAACAAGAGCAACGTGGTCGAGCTTTCTCGAGTGGCGGTTTCAGACACACATGGCGAAGATTCACCTTACTTCGCTGGCTGGAAAGCTTACGACGAAAATCCTTACGACGAATCGTATAATCCTTCCGGTGTCATTCAAATGGGTCTCGCGGAGAATCAGGTCTCGTTTGATCTCCTAGAATCTTACTTAGAGAAGAAGAATCCAGAAGGTTCCATGTGGGGATCAAAAGGAGCCCCTGGGTTCCGAGAAAATGCTCTCTTCCAAGACTACCACGGTCTCAAATCTTTCAGGCAAGCCATGGCTAGCTTCGTGGAGCAGATTCGTGGAGGTAAAGTTAGATTCGATCCAGACCGGATCGTCCTCACCGCCGGAGCCACCGCCGCTAACGAACTCTTAACTTTTATCCTCGCCGATCCCAACGACGCCCTTCTAGTCCCCACACCGTATTATCCAGGGTACGTCACATTTTACTGATTATGAATCAAATAAAAAAAAATATATATGTTTAGAGATTTGACTCTATATATATATAATAAACAGCTGCAACTAACTAACACAACTAAAAAGATCATTCATAATCTAGCATATCTTGTACTTTCATTGTATTTACCAAACGTTTATTATTTCCTTACAGATTCGATAGAGACTTGAGATGGAGAACCGGAGTGAAAATTGTTCCGATCCATTGTGAGAGCTCCAACCATTTCCAGATAACCCCGGAGGCGCTTGAGTCGGCTTATCAAACAGCTCGTGACGCGAACATTAGAGTCCGGGGAGTTCTCATAACCAACCCATCGAACCCATTAGGTGCAACGGTCCAAAAGAAAGTACTGGAAGATCTCCTACACTTCTGCGTGCGCAAGAACATTCACCTGATCTCAGATGAGATCTACTCCGGCTCAGTCTTCCACGCCTCCGAGTTCACTAGTGTAGCTGAGATCGTCGAGAAAATCGATGACGTGACAGTCAAGGAACGTGTCCACATCGTCTACAGCCTCTCCAAGGATCTTGGTCTTCCTGGTTTCCGTGTTGGGACCATCTACTCGTACAACGATAATGTTGTCCGGACAGCTAGAAGGATGTCGAGCTTCACGCTTGTCTCGTCGCAGACACAATACATGTTGGCTTCTATGTTGTCGGATGAAGAATTCACGGAAAAGTACATTAGGATTAACCGGGAAAGGCTTCTGAGACGGTACGAGACAATTGTGGAAGGGCTTAAGAAGGCAGGGATCGAGTGTTTGAAGGGAAACGCAGGGCTCTTTTGTTGGATGAATTTGGGTTTCTTGCTTGACAAGAAAACGAAAGAGGGAGAGCTCGAGCTTTGGGATGTGATTCTGAAGGAGTTGAAGCTGAATATATCGCCGGGGTCTTCGTGCCATTGCTCGGAGTATGGATGGTTTAGGGTTTGTTTCGCTAATATGAGTGAGAACACTTTGGAGATTGCGTTGAAGAGAATACATGAGTTCATGAACCAACGAAGGAGGTTTTGAATTATTAAAAAATAACAAAAAGTAAATTAAATACGAGTTTTTTGGTGGTTAGATATATGGGGTGGAGGGGAAATTATTTTTTATTTGGGAAGGAGAAAATAACTAAATGAAAACCATTGATGAAAGGGGGTTTTCATTTGTTTCTCTTTTCTAGATATTCTATATTGTTTGTTTTCTTGCTTTGGACGAAGCAAGTTAATTTCATGTTAATGTCATATACGAAAATTAAATCACTTGTTTATTATGTAAAGTAATAAAAAAAATAGCTCTCTGTTTCTCAACGCTAATAGTGATCAAGTGCTTAAGCACGGATTGTGCAACTATGGTTTAAAACAAAAATCGTAGGCAGCAACGAAAAATAGATTGTTTCAATTCTGCTTATGTTGGTAAGATGATGATACACACCTCGAAAATAGACGATAGATACAAGTTTGCTTATTTTACTAAAAGGCCATTATTGGTATATATATATGTATTATTTAATCTGGTGGACTTTTTATTCGCTGTTGTATACAGCAAATGGATCTGATGAATTAAATTATCTCAGTGAGATTATGTCATCGTTGATGTAATTTTCTGAAGAGGTTAGTGTTCTTATGTGGTCGGGTCTTTTTGACTTGGTCACTGTACAACTCTAACAAGTAAGTGTTCCTTTGTTTTCTCTTGAATATCATTTCGCCAAAGACACTGTTTTGGTGAGATCGAACTAATTTTAACGTGGCGAACAAGTGAGGTATACATATGACGAATTATAACCATTCTTATAATTCAACTCTATTTATACATATATACGATAACATACAGTTTTTGGTTGTATGTTGGCATATTCTTCATCTTTTTAACTGTTGTTGTTTATGTAAAGACTAGCCCGGTTTTAAATATATCTAAAACAACAATTTGAGTTATAGTTTTGAACCAACTAAGTGGTTTGCGTAATTCAAATCCAATAATCATTTAGTTAATTCCAAGCTTCGTCAACAAGTTATTTCGTTTTCTTGGCCAAGTCGAGGTCGTATACCACTTGGTTGGATAAAAACAAATGAATTAAGAGCAAAGACAATGGTCTCTATTAAAGTAATATAAATAATGCAAATTGTTGTTACTAGTGTATTTATATACATATTTATTATTAAAAGGTATATTTTATATTATATACAATATTATATTGTGAACGAGTTCGTCGACGGTTTACACATTTAAAGCAGGACATGGAATGGAATTATTAGAAGTTGCATGCAACGGAAATATAGGCATTTCTTACATCATGGACCTACAACTAAAACAATCAACGTCAAACTAATTATATTTTAAACATATCTGATGCGACAAAAATTGTACTGTTTTATATAAAATCACTGGATCGAAATTTACGACTGAACAATTAAAAACAAAAAAAACTTCAGAAACTCCAAATTGTACCGATTAGTCCAATATATATAGTTTGGCTGATATAGCTTTTAGTGTTATGGTCCTCATGGATATATAACTTTCGTTATTATATATATTGATCGAAAGGATACAGAGCTAACCTTAGGTTTGGGATGGGTTTTTCTCAAAACAATCGTTACGTATTCTTAAGGGATAAATGTCTAAGGGTTAAATGTCTGAGTTGTCGGAAATTACCATTGCATTTAGAATTAAAGAATCTCATTTGGACGATGTCACGTATGTTGAAAAGAAGAATAAAATGCCACTTTGAGACATATTGCTTTGATCTGGTGGAGGTCACGCGAAATCCAAAGAATTGACTCGCATTCTCGATTTTTTATGTCAAGTTCTAATATTTGCAAGATTGTTTTTCTAACTTCGATTTTTTTTCATTTTTCCGTTATATAAATTTAAAAGTGGATTGTTTGGTCCGCTCTCCACATTTTTGAGAAATTAAAATTTCTTATGGAAACAACGTTCTACCAAATTAGAATAATGATAATATTTTTTAATTAATAATTTGATTGATAAATATATATATATATATATATATTGACTTATATATAACATTTTTTGTTCAGTGTTTTGAAAACCGGATCTGACCGGGGATCGAACCGGGTTCAACCGCGAACCGGCCAACTAGCCGAGTTAGGTTGATCCGGGTTTGAGGTTTTTTTTGTTATTGTAAATTTCCATTTTTTTTTGTTTTTCATATTTAATTTTTTTATGACTAAAATTTATAAAAACAAATATTAGTTTTGAATTTAGTTAATTTTTGTTATGGTTTCTTGTTTTTAATTTTTTTTTACATATAAACTTAACTATTTGTCATTAAACTTCGTCTTTAAATAATTTTTTTTGTAATTAAAATAATTTTTTTCATGACTAATTTTAAAAAATATATTTATTTAAAAGCTAAATTATATATTTGGATATTATAGTAATATAAAAACTATTTATATTACTATTTTTAAAAAACATTAAATCCGATTCGAACCCGGTTGGATCACATTGATCCATGACCCAAAAGCTTCTCCGGTTCAATTGCCGGTCAGGTTTTAAAACATTGCTTTTGTTCCACTTACAGCTAACTTAGAGAATAATTTGATTTGACTAGTCTTTCACAAAGAAAACCCCATAAATTAAGTTTATTAGAATGGGTTCGAAAGCGTCAAAGAATTGTTAAGATTACCGGACTTTACATGCATAATCCTTTTCAAATTAATCACCGATTTGACCTTTATTAGTCTCGTCTACTTGAATACACTTTATACATGCTCATGTCTCTATCTACGTGTCTAATAGAATTTCTTATACTCTGAAATTTTTATACTGATCAAACGTGTATTCAATATAATTATGATATTAATTTAATGAGATTTTTCTTTTGAGAAAAAATTTCATGAGATTTGTCATTCAACACAAACATTTTAAGTTAAAATGATTAACTGAATACACCTTCCATAGTAAAACATACATACCACAAAAGACAACACTAACATTATATTAAAACCGATTGGCATAATATTTACACCGATTGATCGCTTAATTATAAGGTTATATACATATTTGACCAATTATTAGTCGATTGTCTAACCCGGATTTTCAATGATATTTTATGAGATATTTTATGAAATATTTTCAAAATCAGCTATGATGCTAGGCGTCTTCGAAATGCATTTTAACTATTTCGCTTATAGTGTCTCTCATTTACACGTTTTCCAAAACCTTCATACTTTTGACTTTATGTTCATGGTTTTATAATTACATTTTGTTTTGTTTCTTTGCAGCTCGTATAGTCAAAAGATTCAAATATTTAATTAAGTTTCATAGATTTAAACTTAATATTAATCGGATACTAATGAATTCGTCCACGTTATATAAATATAATATATATACAGTAGCCAAAACTTTAATCCAAATATGGACAAAATTTATACACGAAGTATAAGAAATAAATACATTTGTCGAAATAAAATAATTTGTACAAGAACAAAATAATTTAAAGGGAAATGTACAAAATCATTAAAAGCTCACTCTTCTTCTTTCTTTTTTTAAATGTACAAAATCATTAAAAATGAACATGTATGATTACAAATTGCTTTTTGGAACAACTTGGTAAACCTAAAAATTGGTTTCATGGTAAATAATAAAGACAAAAACATAAAAACAAAGATAATCGGTACATTTCCAACAATAATCATTTTATTACTTAAAAAATTTAATTACTTTTTTAATCTCCAAATGCCATTATTTTATCAATTTCAAAACTAATTTTCTATAATATTGTTATTAATATATAATAAAAATATATAAAAAGCTAAATATATGAAAATAAAAAGTGGTGGGATAGGGTATTGAATTTATTAAACAAAACCATTGTAAGTAATCAAAATTGTATGGGTGTTGAATTATTAGGTGGAAGATAGAGAAGATGATGTGGAGTGTTAAAAGATGAAAAAAATGGTGTTAAATTTGTAAACTATTGTATATGGTGCAACTGACGCGTCGAACGTCACCTCAAGAGCGAACGGACCGGATCAAGCCGCGTGTCAAGGCAACTGGCTCGATTTGCCAAACTCCTAACCTAGAAAGGTATTGGTGGAATTAATTCTTCTTTGTGAAGATCGATGATAGAACGGTAGGGGATTTGGGCGGAGAATCCCACACCGGATGGAATCTTCATTATGGTATGACCGAACTTCTGATTTTTGATTTTTGATATTTTTTTACTTACGTATTGATTTTAATATTTCTGCTTGTTTTCCTTAGGGAAACTGGAGGACGGGAGAGTTTTTGCCGAGCCGAGCTCTCTTGCCGCCTGTTTGCAGGAATATGGCCCTCAACATTGGTTGGACTTCTTGGCAATTCAGATTCAGCGGAGCTATCCCCGCTTCACTACTGGTAACTCAGTTTCCACCGAAATCTCCGAGTCATTCTCTACGGCCATTTGTATAATGCGCTTCATATCTAGCTTGCTTCGATCTCCCCTTCTAGGAAATCGTCCCGCTCGTGCCCAAATCTTCGAGGCCGCGCCGAAAACAATCGACTTCCCAAGGCGAGGGGTGCTGGAGGGTGGATCTCGACGTCGAAGGGAATGGGTCCGATCGAGAGGTCCAGGCCCCTTCGGTGGCTCCTCTTCGGGGAGGTCGTAGCGCGGATTTGCAGCTTGAGAGGATTTCCGTTGGTGAGAGTTCTCACCGAGATGAGGATATTGCTCGGAAGCCTCGTTATTCTTCTGAGGAGGTAGGTCGGTTGAGTAGCATGTTGAAGATTGCTTCTGATCGGATCTCGCATTTGGAGCGAATGAACAAGAAGCTATCCGTGCTGCTCAAAGATACCAGGAAAGGTTTTTCAAGGATAGAAAAAAATTAATTACTTTTTAAATATCTGAATGCCATTATTTTATCAATTTTAAAACCAATTTTCTATAATATTGTTATTAAAATATAATCATTTTGTAAACCAGGAAAGGTTTCTAAATCCCAATCCAACAAGCAAGCAACAAAGGTTAATAATGGAGGAGGACAAGCGGGAGGAACGAGTAAAATTTTATACATGTCAAAACCGATCTTACTTTTCAAATTTTTTTTAAAAAAGGAATAAATATTCCAATCCACACTTGTTGCCAAAAATAAAAAAATAAAAAAAAATATATATATATATATATTCCAATCCACACGTGTGATCGAAGTCGTTAGGATTTTCCAACTCAATGCTACTTTTGGGGGCCAAAAGTCCATATGACAGCTGGAAGAATCTGGGCCGTAGATCGGTACCCACCTCACACGCGGATCACGCTGACAGGTTGGCGCCAAAAAATCATTGGCCACTTCCCACGTGTGAACTAATCATCGCGTCGTCATAAATCATAATACTACTACTACGTTGGTCTCACCTTCGTGTCGTATTACGCGCTTCTTCGCATTTATATCCATCCACTTATTTCTTTTTATACAACAACCCAAAACATTTAAATCGTTAATGTAAAAAAGGAATACACATTACACATTACACATTACACATTACACATGACACGTACTTTTATATGCTATATGCATATGGTCCCAAATGTGGTTAGCTTAAAAGTGTTTGTATGATTGTATTTTCATTACCAGATTTGAAGTCGTCTGTTTTGAGAAAAAAATTGATTCAATAGCGTAATCCTTTCTAACTCTGTTAAAAGTATGGATAGAAAAACACGTTGTATTCAAATTGTTATGTATGGAATCGTTATGTATTCAAATTCATGAAATCAAAGAAAAACAAAAATATGTGGCAGTATCATTCAAAATACAGAAAAATTGATCACACTTTAATAAAACATAAATATAGAGCTTAATTGGATAAATGATATATTATGGCTAGTTTTATTTAAGTTTATTTGGTAATTTATTTTCTTTCAGTTTAACTGATTAAAAAGTTTGACTGTACATTTTAGTTAGTAATTTGTATGAAGCAACTTTATATATATGTATATAGTAGTTTGTTATATCGTTAGCATATCTTATCTTTGATAATAATATTCTAGTGGCATGCATTGTGCGAAACGTAGACAGAAAACAATTTGCAAATAAATTTGAAAAAACTAAATAATAATTTGCTTGTTACATGCGGATTATTGCATGATCTTACGAGGACGATAAAATGATAAAATTTGACATCACTTGATTGTGGTCCAGAGTATTATTTGATGACAATCTAGTCAGATTATGCTTCTGGGGTTTGATCAAGTATGATTGTTAGCTAATCATTAAGCAAAACCATGCGATCCAATGACTAATTAATGTAGACGATTAGCGTATGAATAATGAATATGATATTAGTAGTATAGGGTGTTGGGTGAGATATACTGTTATTACTCGTTTTTGTACATCTAGTGCTTGTTTTGTTTTGTCTCAAACTTATAGAATATATTATGTATAAGCTGATTGGTACCTCGAAGTCTTAGTGGAATGACAATAATTGTTTGCCGATTCAAAGAAAAAGTAATGATATATAAAGTATGGTGATGAATCCGCGTCCAGCATAAAATACATAAAATTAATCTGTTATAGATAATAGATCGAGCTATTTTTATTTGATTGTTATGGTGTTTATCCTAAAAGATCGACTCTCAAGTTTTATGATGTAGATTATGCATTTTGTTTTCCACCTATAATTTATGGACCAATATTATTGTTTAACGTAATCTAATTGAATAATAAATATGACTTTTTAGTAAAATAAGAACAATAACATTTTTCAACACAATCAACATATTTCGAAGAAAATATACTCGTAAAAACAAGAAAACGAAATCAACTAAAACACTTTAAAAATGTAAAATCTTCAAAAGGCTAGCACTAAAACAACTAACCCATAACATTTTAAGACTTTATCGTAGCCAGCATTTTTAATTCTGCTTCGAAGTTTCTCATTCGTATTTTAGTAATCAAAATTTTCAACAAGATCTGGATGTACATCAACATATAATTTCCTTTGTGTAAAATTGGCGGTGATGTATATAAACCAATCCTCTCCAATGTTTGTGTTTGAATCTTATTTGTGATCATTGTAAAAATTATAACAAATGAAAATTGCTTATGTTTCATATGAAAAATTAAATTTTGTTTTCTGGCGGTGTGATAAGCATCCTATGGATTAAAACACTTTCCCCAATGCTACCACCAGTTATAACCTTAGTCTAAATAACATGATTTGCCATTTGAGGTAATCAGAAACTCCTTTGTACCATTACACAAACTACCTTTGGAATCAATATTTCATTAGTTCAAATAGCCTATTAGATTCAGGATGGTTTGCTGGGTAATCAAAGTATAATTCAACTAGAAATTCTAGGTTTGATGGTTCTGAACTATGAACTAATCACATGCCTAATAAGTAAAAATGGTCTATCATTACCAAGAGCCGATAGCTCAACTAGTAAAGATCTCAGGCAAAGTCTAGAGGTCGCTGGTTCGAGTGGCGCTTGGGACAAAACTAATATTACATGCTGTGGTTTCGGGCCTGGGGGAATTACGGGCTTCGGCCCCGAACCTCCTGGTAAAAAAAAAAAAAAAAAAAAAAAAAAAAAAAAAAATGGTCTATCATTTACCAACATTTTCTAGCTTATAGAGAGGTTTTGAGTTTTTTTCTAGGTATTCAGAAACTCTGCATCTTTTTTATTGTTGTGGGCTGGGCTTGAAAATTTGGAGATCGAAAGCCAAAAAAATTATTATGAGGTTTTTTAGATAATAAAATAAAAAACTTTGGAGACCCAAGGCCCATGCCTTTCAAGTTTGTGCTTAGGCCCGACCCAGGATACTGTGCAGGTGAGATTGTAGTACGAGGCTTCACTTCCACCGGCTACTACACGTGAAACAAAGTAAAAACCAAAAACAAACAAGCCTTTAAAACCATTGAACTCTGAAAATCTAAACTGGTGGATTATTATTGATCTCACAGTTGGCATTAGTAGCAAAAGTTCACTTGTTTTCGTTGGATAATTAATGCACAGTTTTGAAGTCGAGGCCTTGCCACTTATGATGGATTTAAAAAGGGTTTTTGGCAAATAAACCCTCCAAGTAGTTAGGGTTTGCAAATTAACCTTTCGCGCCAATTAAATGCAAGTCAATCCGTAAAGTGCAAGTCAATCCGTAATATAACCCTTACGTATATAGATGACGTGGCAAAAATTAACGACAATAATAAAACTAAGAGAACATAAAATAATAAAACTAAAAGAACATAAAACGCAATGTTTTATTAGAATTTAAAATGACAACCACTTTTCCTTTACTCCCTCAATTCCTAAAAGATAAAAACTTTATAAAAAAAATTTGTTCCAAAAAGATAGAGTTTTTAATGTTTTCTATGCATTTTTACAAACTTCAAGACAAATATAGAAACACTATTGGTTAAACTTTATTGAAAACTGTATTTCGTAGAAATCAATACGTTATCTTAATAAGTGTGCATAACCTTAAACATATATCTTTAAGGAACGGAGGGAGTATATCTTAAAAAACAACACATAGTTTTTTATTTTAATTAAATAAATAAAATATAAGAAAGAAAAAAATTCTTTCACCTTTCTTCAGCTTCCTCTTGCCTTCCATGTCTAACCTACAACTGCTGTAGCCTATTTCTTGTGAAATCAACTCCAAAAATCTGTAAAACTAACGTATTGTCCATAAAATCCGAAATCCCTTGCTCAATCGCCATATCCTCGTTAAGAAAACCCAAAAATCAAGATTAAAATCAAAATTATTGAGTTTATTTCGATGAATGACCATAAAATTTCTCGAGTTTTGGTGGTTTGGTGTTGGATCATGTTGTACTTTGATTTAATCGAAAGGTAATTGTTAGTGTTTTTCGCAAACGCAACTTGAATCACATATCGGTGTGGTTAAATATGACGATGCAATTGATTAACATAAGAATTTTTGTTTTGGGGATGACTACGAATGGTTTTGTTTGTTTCTCGGGATCTTGGTGATTTGGTTTTCGATTCTATTTGATTTCAGATTTCAGATTTCATTGGAATTATCTGATTTCGTTACCCATTCCTGAGAGAGGAGGAAGAAGATGGAATTTTGTTTTGTTTTTGGTTGTTGTTTTTTTGTTTTAAAAAAAAATAAAAAAACTGTTGATAAGAAAATGAAAACGGCATGTAGTTTCTGTAGCCAAAACGGCGTGTTTTGAATTCCGTGACCGATATAACGTTTTGTTAATGTCAAGGGTTATATTCCGGGTTGACTTCCCGTTTACGGATTGACCTTCATTTAATTGACGTGAAGAGGTAACTTGCAAACCATAACCACTTGGAGGGTTTATTTGTAGAAAACTCAATAAAAAATAATATATGGCTTTTGGGTTTGTTTTCAGTTTCACAATTTTTTTTCTTGCCGGTAGATAAAAACAAAATCTGACAAGTCCCAACGTGAAATCTAACCAATGTTTTTAAAACATGATCAGCGATCGAACCGGAAAAGCTTTTGGGTCGTCGGATAATATGGTCCAATCAGGTTCGACCGGGTTCAATAATATTTTAAAAATATTAGTATATAGAAATTTGGTCTTTTTATGTACGTATGTGCATCTATCTAATAAATAGTATAAAACAAAATATTTAATTTATTACAAATATTTAGAAAAACAAAATTTGTGTAATGACGATAACAATATAAAAATGAGATTTAAATACATATATAATCCTTTTTATCTAAGAAACTAAATTTAAACGTTTTTATAATTATATAGTTTCGTTATTACTTGAAACGACCCGAGCCGTTTTTTTAATAAAAAACATACAAACCTTGGTCTAGAACTAGCAGTCTCATAAATGCTATCCTCAACGACTAAGCAAGCACACATAACAACGAGCGGAAATCCAAACAATCAACTCAACCTAAACAATTCCATTAAACCAAGAATCAATTCAACATTAACCAATTCTAGCGTTCCAAAACTAAACCAACAACCAATTGTAGTTCTTACGCAACAACAACATGAAACAATCAACCGAGATCCCATATCATCCACCTCTTCGTAGCCATGATTCCACGATCACACTTTGCCTTTACCTGCATCACATGGGAAAAAGAGATGCGTGAGTATTATCATAAATAACCAGTGAGACGGTCATCCCATCTACGGCTGCGCACTCAGGCACGATGGACCGCTCAGGCAAACATACATATCACATAGCACACAAACAACAAACGACTTAACTCAGCCCAAACAGACATGTGTCGAGCAACACTGACACTAGGTGTCGATCGTCACACTCTGAATTGGCTGTCGTTCGACACACCTCATGTGTGTCGTTCGACAAACCTCAGACAGGCTGTCGTTCGACACACCTCATGTGTGTCGTTCGACAGACCTCACACTGGCTGTCGTTTGACACACCCCATGTGTGTCGTTCTACAGGTCTTATACCGGCTATCGTTCGACACACCTCATGTATATCGTTCGACAGGCCCCTGGCAGAATCCTGGGAACCGATCATAATCCTCTCGGATCGATTCCTCCTCTGCTTCGGTACGAAAAACCTGCACAAAAAACAACCATAACACAACCACAAGCATACACAGCCACAATTCGATCACCACAAGATCAATCAATGCATACGAACCTATCACCAAGAATCCCTAACGATCCATCGACTCAGAAGCCATGGTCACGCACTCACCTTGGATTTTTGGATAGAAATAAGGAATTTGTGACTAGGCACGAGATCAGCTTGATCACCACTAGAATCCACGAAATTCCTCACTACCAACACAAGACTCGACTTCCTTTCTTGAGACAATCGAATCCTCTCATAAGAACACTTTGGGGATACTCACAAACTCTCTAGGAACGATTTAACACTGATTATGTCCTTTTTTTTTATCAAAATACGGCCAAAAAGGCTTAAATACAAAACCCTAGGTTTCCCCTGTCGATCGACACACACTACTCGTATCGATCGACACACACCACTCGTATCGATCGACAACCTCTCGAACAAACCTGCCTTAAGCCCCAAAACCCTGTCTGTCGATCGACACACCACACTAGTGTCGATTGAGACACCCTCCAATTCCCTCAAAATTGATTCACGGGTGTCACAATTCTCCCCCACTAAAACTGGGTTCGTTTTCGAATCCTCAAACACAGCCCACATGGCTAACCACTTGGCCAACCTGCCAGTAACCCCGAAGACTACATCTCCTAGACCATCTCGAGGCTCACATCCATCTTATGCATATAGACCCGTCTCAGACATTGATCGCTCATAGCTCATAACTCATAACCACACCATCTAGCTCTCAGGATCGTCACCCCTCATCTCTCGGTGCGTCGTATCAACCCACCTCAGTCCACGCAGTCTTGACAGTGTTTGATACCAACCATCTCCATACCCCTCAAACCATCAAGACACACAGTCCGTCAAGCTCTCGGTATACAGGGAACTCATTATCCCCTGGAGAGACGCATCTCTCAAATATTTGCCAGAGATCGCAATCTCCATAACCACTTATCTCCATACCCTCACGCTCTCAGCCCTTGCAGTCCTGACGAACGATCGGTATACATGGAACCAACTATCCCCTGGAGAGACGCATCTCTCAAGATCTGCCAGAGACTCATCTCCAAGATAGAACCACTGTCTCTCTCTGAGCTATGCGAGGAAATCGACATTCCCGAACGAAATCAATTCTTAACGTCTATAATGCACTTCTGACCGGAACTACCTCCCAAGGTCTCAACATGATAATCCCAACCCGGAATACCATCCGAAACATGATCATCACAGATCATCTAGACCATCCATCACCCGGATGTCCCCGCAGAGTCTCTCCGGAACTAGACAGTTCTAACCACAGTAAAACTTCTATTCCGAGACTCTCTAAACGCATAAACACATATGCCTTGTTAGTGTTCCACCGAAACTGGCAAGTTCTGCTCACTATAAAACTTCCATTCCGAGGTTCTCTAACCACAACCCACATATAACCCGTTAGAGTTCCTCCGAAACTGGCAAGTTTTACTCACTATAAAACTTCCATTTCAAGGTCCTCTAACCACACACTCATGACCAATACCCCGGTCATCTGGGCAACCCATCACACAGGGTGCCCCTGCTAGAGTCTCTCCGAAATAGACAAGTTCCAACCACTATAAAACTTTCTATTTTGAGATCCTCCAACCACCTACTCAAGCCTACCAAAGCCAAACCACAAGAACCTCATGGCTACACAGCCATAACATCCGCACTCATAAGAAAGAAAAATATTATGAAACCGGAAAAATGTCATAATCGTTTCAACTCAAACAAAAATACATAATTCCAACCACATCACCACACCTGGTGATCACTACCAAACCAGACATTGGAACCCATGAGACCCAGTTCACTTCCCGGCTTGCTTTACAAACCACAATCGAACCTTGTCTCATCTTAACCTCTTGTTCCCAAGTCTCTTCCTGAACACCGTCACAGTCCCACAAGACTCTCGACAACGACACCCTTTTCCGGCGCCAGATCTTGACACTTCTCTCAAGGATCTTTACTGGCCTCAACTCAACCGCCAAAAACTAAAGATCTGCAGGAATCCTCAGAACTACCTCCCAAGACCCATGTAGACACTTCCAGAGCTTCGACACATGGAACACTCAAGAAAGTTCTGCATGATCTGTGGTAGCTCCAAACGATAAACAACTGGTCTCACTCGCTCCGCCACCCGGAACGAGCCCATAAACCAGTGACTAAGCTTATCCTCTGCAATGGATCTGTTAGAACCCTGCAACATCTCCACTCTGAGATACGCTCTAACTCCTACCTTAAACTCTAACTCATTCCTCCTCTTATCGGCATAACTCCTCGGCCGATCAAGAGCCTCTTTCAAGTTCAGCTTCACAACATGGATCTTCTCCAACGTTTCCTAAACAAAATCCGCACCATATATGCTCCTCTCCCCCACTTGGGTCTAGCATAAGATGTGCGACATGACCTCCCATATAAAACTCAAAGGGAGTCATACCACTACTGGCCTGAAATCCCTCACAAACTCAGAAGTGCACCTCAAATCTCTGACTGATACAAAACTCGCTAGCACTCCAAGCCACAGCACTAACTCACTCGCATATTTCTTAACCCGAACCGCTACTCCCTCGGTTACCTTAATGGTCAGAAAATGTGCTAACATAGACAGACGATCCGCAGTCATTCAAAATAACAACATGAGTCCAAGAAACCGGCAATCCTGCTGCAATAAACAAGGAAAACATGCCCCACTTCCTCGCTGGAATGAGTAAACAACTCCCACCAACTGACAACTTATCGCAAGCTGCGACCTAGTTAGCCACATCCTTCTTCATCCCGACTCAGTGATTGTACCGTTTCCGATCACTATGCCTCTTAGTCGCTTCCGGATGAAAAGAGAAACATACTCTCATGAGCTTCTCACAGAACTCTCCTGCCTCAAACCTTAACCTTAGGCACACAGACTCACATGTGCCCTATAGTAGTTTCAATCGCCGATACCTAAAAACCAGAACCTTCAACCTTAGAAGAATCCACCAACCCTGATCCTTCTCCTGAGCTACTCGAACATGCTCAAAAGGTTTGCCTGATTAACTGTCTCCAGCCCCAACGACTCTCGTGAGATAACACGCAACCTCAACGTATCAATCTCACTCAACCATACATCCACATCCTGCTCCTCAACCAAAGCATACCGCCTCCGACTAAGAGCATCCGCCTCCAGCTAAGTTTACCACGATGGTAAACTATAAACTGATCACAATCTGCTACAACTCCACCCATCACTTTCGCCTCCTAAACCAAAGACCACCCAAAAGGAACCTACTCCGTTAACCGCTTGGTCATAGATTGAGCCATACTCGCATAGTCGTCACAAATCTCCTGCAAGAGGCATTCCCGGTCTAGGCCAAATCTCAGATAGATTGCATCTTAACTGGATCCACAGAAACTCCATCTGCAGAAACAGTAAGACCTTGAAAACCCATTTTCCGCTGCCAGAAACTACACTTGCTCAACCTAGCAAACAACTTCTGTTCCCGTAACTTCCCCAAAATTGCCCTCTCCTTGCTCTTGCTCCCCATGACTCTTCGAATACACCAAGATGCCATCGATGAAGTTAATCACGAACTCATCCAGAAACTCTTGAAAGGCTTCGCTCATCAACCTCATAAACGCAGCTGGTGCATTCGTCAACCCGAAAGGCATCACCACTAACTCAACACTACCCATAACTCGTCAAGAAAACCGTCTTCCTGAAATCCACCTCATCACTAGAAATCTTGTGTTAACCGGGTGCTAAGTCAACCTTGAAGAACCAAGTAGGCCCTCACAATTGATTCAACTACTCATCAATTATCGGCAGAGGATACTTGTTCTTTACAGTGACTCAGTTAAGGCCTCGATAATTGATGCACAACCGGAAACAACCACACCTCTTTTTCATAAACAACACCGGTGCTCCCCACGTTGAAGTACTCAACCGAAAGAAACCCTTAACTCAACAAATCCTCTAGCCGCCTCCTCGGCTCTACCAACTCTGCTAGAGTCATCCTGTAAGGTGCCTTAGCTAACGGCGTCATCCCAGGCTCTATCTCAATCGTGAAAGGATCCGACTGCGACGACGGCAATCCCTGCAACGATCGAAAGACATCCTCACCGTCCTGGACAACCCGAATATCCCTCACTACAACCTCACCTACAGACTCCGCCAACACAATAGTCTCCAAGTAAGCTTCGCAACCCCTTAGTCATAGCCTGAGCCTGCACTCGAGAGATCACGAGACTCTCAGAAGTCGGTCTTACTCCCTGATAAACCAACCTCCCTCCACCACGCTCAAACACAACACGACCCCGATGACAATCCAGATGAATTATGTACTGATCCACCTAATCCATACACAGGATGCCATCATATAATTCCGCTGGACTGATCACCAAGTCCGCTATCATCAACTCACCAGCCACTAAAATATCCACGTCTCTCGCCCGACCATGAGTAACTAGTAACTTTCCTCCAACAACCATAACCGGTCCAATCTGCTCACCAGTGCCACTCTGAATACCGCTCCACTCTGCACGTTCCGGAGTGATGAAGCAATGAAGCTCTAGACTCAAACCACACGTGGGACTCACTACTGCCCACTACTAAGGTCTCCAGACAACTCTCATGTGCTAAGAAACCTAACAAGCTCACCAACTATGACCCATGCTTCCACACCCAAAGCATCCTCGGCCACTCTACCTCAACCCGAAGGATCCTCCCACTTCCTCTTCAGTCCCTGCGCAGGCTTGCCACCATGCCATGTATCACCTGCTGCCGAGACTTAATAGACTGAACAGTTGGGCTAACCACCACAACCTGCTCCCTCGAGTCCTCGACAAAGCCTCCAGCAGTCTCAACCAACTATGCTCTCGTAGCATACATGGACACTCTGCACCGTGTCCTCCATCTGATCGAAGTCCTCTCAAGAACCTCCTATCTTGGGCGTCCTCGCCTTCCATGCTCCTACCAGCATGAACCAGCATAAACCAGGAGTCGGTTAAACTCTAAATCATACCCACGAACTGATCTCTCTCCCAGATCCAGTTCCAAAAACCTCGTCTCTAAATGATCTGCAGCCTCTCGAGAAAAGAACTTGGCATCATACTCTACCCAAAAGTCCGCCCAGGCCAACTTTGCATGAACCCTCTTAGCTGCAACACACCACTCGCAAAGAATCCTATATCAATCCTCTGCACATGTTCCCTTATCCGCAGGTAAGACGGAACTCTACCAACAACCGCATCCCTCAGCCGCACCTCTGCCACTTGTGGCATCACCGGAGCCTAACTGGCACCGCACTCGGTAACCGCCCCTATAACTGCCGAAGCCAATCCACCAGACGATCATCTCGGCCCTAAGCCCCACCCGCGGGAGCACACGCACTACCAACCTCACGAGGACCCACACCGGCCCCCGGTAGCCAACCTGGGACCACCCTATCCCCACCAGCCCTCACACTAGCGCTCACACTTGGTTGCACGCTGGCAGTCTCAATGGCGCTCAAGCCGTCTTGAAGCGTCTACAAATCACTCTCAGCCACATGCGCAACACTCTGAGCCGCACTCCTGGCAAACTCACTCACTAGTGCCCGCCACAACCACTACTGCAACAGATCTGTCAAACGATCATCTCGTCACATGGACTCCTTCTGCGGGCGCACCCGAATAGCGAGCCAATATAGCACCAGCTCGAGTACCAGCCCTAACTCCACAACCCTCACACCGGCTCTCACATAGACACTCCCAGTGGCACTCGCAATAAAACACAGACCCTCCTGATACGTCTGCGGATCTGTCACAGTCTCAAACGTGGAACCCTGAGCCGCATCCCCGGCCGACTCACTCACTGGTCCCCGACCACAATCCTGACCTCCACGGTCACCCGACAACCAAGGCCACATTCTCTACTGTCTCTAGCCAACATACTATACTATCAAAGCAGACGCTAAGCACTAAAGAACAAAACACAAAATAAACAACAGTTACCGTGGAATCTCTTTGAAGGCTCGAAGGAAGATGATCCGGACCCCCAAACCCATAGAATTGTCAATTATCCAAATTATAATCCTACCAGTTCTAGTCTGTCCTAAAACCGTAAGGGCTCTGATACCAAACTGAAACTACTCGACCCGTTTTTTTAGAACTTACAAACCTTAGTCTCGAACTAGCATTCCCATAAATGCTATCCTCAACGACCAAGCAACCACACATAACAACCAGCGGAAATCAAAACAATCAACTCAACCGAAACAATTCCATTAAACCAACAATCAATTCAACATTAACCAATTCTAGCGTTCTAGAACTAAACCAACAACCAAATGTAGTTCTTACGCAACAACAACATGAAACAATCAACCGAGATCCCAGATCATCCTCCTCTTCGTAGCCATGATTCCACGATCACAATTTGCCTTTACTTGCATCACATGGGAAAAAGAGATGCGTGAGTATTATCATAAATACCCAGTGAGACGATCATCCCATCTACGGCTGCGCACTCAGGCACGATGGACCGCTCAGGCAAACATACATATCACACAGCACACAAACAACAAACGGCTTAACTCAACCCAAATAGACATGTGTCGATCAACACTACCACTAGGTGTCGATCGTCACACTCTAAACTGGCTGTCGTTCGACACACCTCATGTGTGTCGTTCGACAGACCTCAGACAGGCTGTCGTTCGACACACCTCATGTGTGTCGTTCGACAGACCTCACACTAGCTGTCATTCGACACACCACATGTGTGTTGTTCTACAGGTCTTATACTGGCTGTCGTTCGACACACCTTATGTGTGTCGTTCGATAGGCCCCTGGCAGAATCCTAGGAACCGATCATAATCCTCTCGGATCGATTCCTCCTCTGCTTCGGTACGAAAAAACCTGCACAAAAAACAACCATAACACAAGATCATAACACAAGATCATAACACAAAAAACAACCATAACACAACCACAAGCATACACAGCCACAATTCGATCACCACAAGATCAATCAATGCATACAAACCTATCACCAAGAATCCCTAACGATCCATCGACTCACTCACCTTGGATTTTTGGATAGAAATGAAGGAATTTGAGACTAGGCACGAGATCAGCTTGATCACCACTAGAATCCACGAAATTCCTCACTACCAACACAAGAATCGACTTCCTTTCTCGAGACAATCGAATCCTCTCACAAGAACACTTTGGGGAAACTCACAAACTCTCTGGGAACGATTTAACACTGATTATATCCTCTTTTTTTTATCAGAATACGGCCAAAAAGGCTTAAATACGAAACTCTAGGTTCTCCCAAACCGAACCAACGCGAACCGATTTAAAATCGAAACAGAAACCGATCCTTAAAACCTTTGTCGATCGACACACACTACTTGTGTCGATCGACAGCCTCTCAGAAACCTGTCGATCGACACACACCACTCGTGTCGATCGACAACCTCTCGAACAAACCGGCCTTAAGCCCTAAAACCCTGCCTGTCGATCGACACACCACACTAGTGTCGATCGACACACCTTCCAATTCATGGGTATCACATTACTATTTCATTATGAACAATTTTTAGGTCCACCCCTAGGGGTGGACCAATTTCATCCACCCCCTCTTTCTAAACCAATCAGAAATAAGATAAAATACAAATTAAAATAAATCATTAAAACTAAATTAATTGTGGAGACCACCATTCTATCATTTCTTTAATCTTTTTTTTTCATTAATTAGTTTATATTAACGAAACCCCAAATTATAAATACTAAACCCTAAACCGCAAATCCCAAACCCGAAAATCCAAAGACTATAACCCCAAATAATACACCTTAAACTCAAATAATAAATCATAAACTCCAAACACTAAACCCTAAACACCAAATAATAAACCCAAAACCTCAAATCCTAAACCCTAAATACTAAACCCCAAATAATAAACCCTAAACGCCAACTAATAAGCCCTAAACCCCAAATACTAAACCCTAAACCCCAAAACTAAATACTAAACCCCAAATACTAAACCTTTGGGATTTATGGTTTCATATTTGGGGTTTAGGGTTTCCTATTTGGGGGGTTTAGGAAAAAAAGAGATTATTTAAAAAATAAGAGAAAAGAGAAAGAATTAGTGGTTCCCACAATTAATGTTATTTTGTGATTTAATTTAATTATTTTTTATCTAAGTTCTTATTGGATAAAGAGGAGGGGTGGATGAAGTTGGTTCACCCCTAAGGGCGAACCTAAGAATTGTTCTTTCATTATACCCCTTGTTTTTTAATTTTAGTTTTGAAATTTAGTGGTGCACCTTAAACCATCACGGACCCATTACAGAAAATGAAATAAAAGTTTATTTTAATTAACAAAATAGGTAAACCATGTTTGATACGGTTCAAATAGTTTGCCGGTTTGACCCGGTTCGATAGCGGGTCCAATTACATCTGGTTTTTTATATTGACCCAAATTGGACATGTGACCGGTTCGCGGTTGAACAAGTTTTTAAAACATTGAATCGAACCAATTTGTTGATCAAATAAGCAAGTCAAAAAAGTAAATACGAAGATGGAAACATAGAAATGAACGTGACTTGTATTTGTGCTTTACTATGGTCAAACAAAAAACAAGAAACAAAGAGAAGGCTTTAGTCTTTGAATTAAGCTTCTTTTCTCTTATCAATCTCTTACTGCCCAAACCAACTTTTTCATGGTGTTGCATTTCATCAAAATCAGAAAGATGAAAAGCATGGTCCTTCAAACTTCTTCATCGTGTTGCACGTCATCAAAAACAGAATGATGAAAAACATGGTCCTTCGTGAAGTGTTATTAAGCCTAGAAAAACGTTATGCACGTATTTCTATGTAGATGCTTTTTTTTGTACCACATAAATGAAAGGAAAAAAACATAACATTACATAAATAACAGGAAGAAAATTCTATTTTGACGGCCAATTGTGTCATATATAATTACAACATAAATAAATGGAAAAACTCTTATTTTCATGGTGTTGCATTTCATCAAAAACAAAAAGATGAAAAGCATGGTCCTTCCAACTTCTTCGTCGTGTTGCGCTTTATCAAAAACAAAAAGATGAAAAACATGGTCCTTCGTGAAGCGTTATTAACCTTAGAAAAACGTTATGCACGTATTTCCATGTAGATGCTTCTTTTTGGTACCACATAAATTCAAAAAAAACTCTATGTTCTTTTTAGAGTCACATAAATAAAAGGAAGAAAATCCTATTTTGACTGCCAGTTGTATATTATATAATTATCACATAAATAAATAGAAAGAAATCTCATTTTGTTGTGAATAAGAGAAGAGAAGAGAATAGAGAATTGTGTTATATATTATTCCATGATAATACTTGGAGAGAAAGTAGGGTTTATGAATATTTTAGAATATGGGCCTCTAATGGGCATCCACTAAATGAGTTTATAACACTTCCTCTTGGATACCATTATAGTAAAAATAATCATAATACGCATAAGATGCTGCCTCATTAAAACCTTACCAGGAAAATTCAATTGGGACAAAACTATGGTTAAAGAAAAAAGAGTGCAACGCGTTTTTACTCCCCCTGATGAGTGCATAACTTGAAATCTTTGTGATGCTGCAAACTTATTTCTTGAAAGTAATAGTTAGAAGTGTCTTGAAAATAAGTCCAGCAAAGTTTCGTTTGAACAACCTCTTGAACATGTACACCGCCATTCTTGTGCAACTCATTGGTCTTCTAGATGATTCATCTGAATCATTCTCTTTGTTTCTCTAGATATCATTCGTGGATGACATGCTTATGAGAGATTGATAGACTTTTATAAATCATTATAATGATAACATTCATATATAAGTGTCTATCATTTGCGTGTTCTTTGATGTCGCGTTAAAAACCTTTGTCATAGAAAAACCCTATGGGATAAAAACTATAATAAGGAAAAAGAGTACATCCACGCACATCATTATATATTTCTCCCCCGCCGAAACATCCTCTTCAAGAGATGAATTCCGATCAAATATGCTAGCTCTTTTGAATTATTATAAGCATAACATTAAAGAATAAACTCATATTGTTGCTATATGATATCTCAGATCATTGGACTTCTGGTCCATAACATCTTTTCCTTATAAAACATATTTTGGTCTATTTGGACTTCAAAATTTAAATCTCATATATGTACAACTCTCTAAACATTTATCTTGTACATTATATTCATGCTCTTCTAAAAGCTCTTGTATTTGACCTTCCCTTTTGTCAAACACATATTTCAATCATGAAATAAATCACTTGATTTTTCTAATCGCCTTTTATGTATAGTACTTCAAGACCAAATATATATGAGCATTTTTCTGTAATATCCTTCAAGGATCTTTGAACATAACATCTTTTCGGTAGATGATATTTGAAGAAAATTTTATCTTTCCAAAATATTTTCCCAAATCCTTTCTTCAGATTTTTACTTCAGGAGTTCTAATAATGTTCAAATCGTCATAATACATTATACAAATCATTTAGCAAATCTCTTTAACAATGTATAAATTGTTAAAATCCAAAAATGAATTTGCTTCTAGCAATTTAAATCCTTCTGGGACTTTATATATATATATATCACTATCTAGTGATCTTTTATCATATACATCATTATCATTATACTACTTATGATTAACTCTGCTAGAGTTTCGATGATCTTCAAACTGAGGATCCATTCGATCGATAATATTTTGATATATATATGGGTACATTGATCAACCTTATGAAATTCACTTTCAGGCAATACCTCATGTAATATATTCGTTTCGATCGAATAACTAAAGTTTCTGATAATAAACTTTTGAAATCATTAATCCTCCATGGATATATCCTTCATGGATTTTCGTTTAAATTTCATTATCCAGTGGGTCGTATAAATAAAATATGGACTATATCCATTAATGATAAATCAAGTCATTCTTTTTCTTGCCATATTGATAAAGAACTTAAAAGTAGTTGCATCCACCACAAGAGTAAATCTCTTCATAATAAGTTCAAGATCTTGTGAAAGTTTCACTATTTTCACTATTTATTCTCATAACAACTTGTTTAAGTCTATTTCTTCTTTACAATAGACTTATAATTCTCTACTGGTCCATAATTCTCTACTGGTCCAAAGTAATGACTACTGGTCAAAAATTCTCTACAAGAGATTATAATTATAAGTCTATTTCTTCTTTTCTATGATTGGCCAATCATTACTTTGTGTACACTTTTCAATAGACTCTCTTGATCCTCTTTTTCATAATATCAACTGCTTTCTCAATACATGCAAAAATATTACGACGTCGATTTTGCTTTTCGATTCCATTTGATCCAAACATGACATGAATTAACAATTTCAGATCTCTTTATTCTCAGGTACCTGAATTTCTATCTTTGTCATGTTTCTCTCATGGAGATTTTTCGATCTCTTATGGAGATCCTTCATATATATTTTTGTTTCCTCAATCTGACCATTATGAATTATGCTCCTTTTCTTTCTGAGGATTTTTATATTTGGAATCAAATAAGTCTATCGCGCTTCATGCGATCTTTAGACTCATTAGCAGTTTGATATTTTCCTTCTGGGACATCAATTTTGATTGGAGCATTACAGCTGGTATGTGACTTTATCACTCTATATGGGTCATCAAAAGCATCTGGCAAATAATGCTAAGATCTCTGCAAATGAATTATCTTTTAGGACTTCTAATTCACATTCTTTAGTTCGAGGATCAATGATAATTCATTACAACTTATTTTCTTTTCCAGCTGTTTATTTTCTCTCCCTTATGTTGGAAAGACTGACTTACTACAGTCTACAAATCATGCCTTACTTAAATCCTTCAAGGATGGCTCTAGACAATTAATATCAATGGAGATTTATATCCAACATATATTCTCATCCTTCTTTAAGGAACCATCTTAAAACTTTGTGGTGGAGCAATTGGAATGTATATTGTACATCCAAAATCCTAGATAGAAAAAAACTGGTTATGACCCAAAACCAACTACAATAGGGGACAAATATTGATTATTTATTGCCATGATGCGAATTATGTATTAACATGTGCTACCGGATGTTCAACATCTATCCCAATAGATGTTGTAATCATCAAAGGCTCATGAATTCACTAGAATTATTAAGATGCACGATGGGTGATCAATCCTGCAACATCTCAACATTCTAGAAAATTCATAGATTCCAATTCTATTAGCCTCATGAAAACCATATATTAATTTATCTATGAACAAACAACACATAACAAATCATTATGAAGAATCTTATGATTCTTCAGTGATTGTTTAGTTTATTACTTTTCGCATCGTTATTGAATCGTAATGGTCTAACCGATTCATGCCAAATAAAAAATGTATTTCGTAAACTTCTGGTTTACTATATCTTTTCATCTCCATTCTACGAATCTTTGTGTAGTATAAAATACAAGTAGTTTCACAAAAATACTTTTGCTTTTGGGAAATACTTGTAATTTAAAGGTATTTACATTTCTTTTACTTATTTCCTCAACATGATTTTTTCTAAAAATCTCATGAATTTATGTTATGAAGGAATCGTATGAACATAGTCTTATGAATCTTCTGGATTCAAATAGTTTTAGTGTGAACATAATCTTCTGGATGTTTCACTTATTATGGTATGTGAGATTCTTTAACTCTCCTCCTCGAGATGATAACACTGATTTTATCAATCTTATATTGAATCTGTTTTTAGAATCAATAACATTCCCTACTCGGGACATGTATTTTATCTGAAATCCTTCTAACTTTTGAGACTTTTTAGTATAATATAATGCATAAGTATGTCAATCACATTCCCATATGCTCTTCTGGAGCATTCACATATATGCTTTTCTTATGCATTTAATAAGCTTTATACTACCTTGTATTGTATTCTCACTAGTTTCTTTCATTTATAGATGGTTCATATACCTTTGACTTATTACCATCTTACTTTCTCACTTTTGGTGGAAATATGAGTTTTTGATAGAGACTTTTCGATTTTTGATCTCAGTCTTGACCATGACCACATTCATATCCACTTTCACATTTACGACCAATTATATAGCAATTTCCTTGATTATCTTTCTTAGGATGTGACGTCACATTCTCTTCAGGGAATGGAGCTTAACAACCAATACATGATCTATGATTTTTTTTTATCAGTAGCTCATTATTTTGTTCAATGTCAATGAGATAACATATAAGTTCTGAAAACTTTTTAAACCTCTTTTACCATTTTGTGTCTACTAGACAACATTATTTACATCTGAGGTAAATATATTTTCTCTAGCGTATATACACTAGTGATATTATCTCCACATAATATAAACTCATGACATTCACTTACAGACTTCAGGTCTTGTAACTTATATTAACCAATCATATTGATCTTTAAATAAATATTACATTCTCATGATCATTGTTTTCTTTAAGAATTTCTCTAGCTAACTTATAAATCTTAATGGTCATGCAGTGAACATTATCTTCTGGATATGTTACTTTGAAGAGTGATCATAATCTTCTAGATTTGTCACTTATGGTTTATGTGAGATTCTCTATTTCGTTTTCTCGAGATGATGAAACTTCAGGTTCATTTATCTCGAATTGAATCTCACACATAACAAAGATGCATAAGCATGATTCGTAAATTTCCAATTAATTTTGTTTTTTAAGCAAAACGTTGACTTAAATCATTAAAGCATAAATATAATTAATATGAGTTGTGAGAATTACTTGATCAATAGATATACATGTGTATACTATCGAATCACAAAACTCATTAAAACAATACTAGATGTTTCGTAAAAACGAGAAGAGGTAATTTACTTTCAATCGTTTAGCTTTAGTATAAAATATGTGATTTTAGATTATCTTGTTAAGAAAGAATCATATGATTCTAATTCGATTAACACGCATATATGGGTATGCTATCAAACGAATCATAAAGTCAATTTATATAAAAGACATGTTTAATATAAATCAAAGTAATGATTTAAATTACTTGTTATAACTAAAATGATTAAGGAGGTCGACTTACTTGAAAAGAATTCGGCCAAATTATTCACATATACTTGTCAATAACACTGCTAAAACTGGTTCCTCCTCCACACATGAAGACACGAGTATCACTGGCAATCAACGATTTACCAACAAAATTAATTTATTTCAACCCAAAGAAGCATTAACAAGTAATTATGAAAAAAAAATATACAAAGACTTCGTTAAAAAGAATGAGTATTAATTCATAATTAAATCAAACTGTAAAGTATGAATCGACACATGTATGACATGAGGTGATAAGTTATACTAGATTCATGTCCGATGAGTTATAATTTATTAATATGAGGTAACGAAGTGATACGAGCATAAGTGCAATTATGACAAAACAACAATAACTCAAGCATAAGTCCATAGTTATACAACGTGAGGTTACTTATCTCGATGGCAATAGTTTCGGAGATGACGTTGGAAAAACGTGACGGTATCGACTCGATGACAGAGGAAACGATGGATTTTATGAGATATTGTAACCGACGGCTAAGGTATCGACGAACGTGTCGGCAAAGTTTTTTTTTTTTTTTTCGGCTAGGGTTTACTCAACTAATTAGGGTTTCGCGCTCAGCAGCTATGACACGTGCTAATAACGTGTTGCATTTCATTAAAAACAAAAAGATGAAAAGCATGGTCCTTCCAACTTCTTCGTCGTGTTGCGCTTTATCAAAAACAAAAAGATGAAAAATATGGTCCTCCGTGAAGCGTTATTAACCTTAGAAAAACGTTATGTACATATTTCCATGTAGATACTTCTTTTTGGTACCACATAAATAAATAAAAAACTCTATGTTCTTTTTAGAATCACATAAATAAAAAGAAGAAAATCCTATTTTGACTGCCAGTTGTATATTATATAATTATTACATAAATAAATAGAAAGAAATCTCATTTCTTTTTAGTATCACATAAATAAAAGAAAGAAAATTTCATTTTGGCTTCCAATTGTATCCTATATAATAAGACTCAATAAGGAATATTTTCATACTTTCTTTGTCAAGTCAAAATTTATAGCGGAAGATCGGAAACACAAACTTCACGTACTATCTCTCTCTATCTCAACCATCGTTCTTCTGTATAATAAGTCTTCTCTTTGTGATGTTTATTATCGTTAATAGGGTCAAAAAACTTGGATCATATGTCGTTGTAGCTCTCCTTTTCTGTTTGAATGCTTTGTTTGATCTAAGGATTTCATATAGGCAATGGTTTGAATTCTTCTACTAGTTTTGCTCTATATGAATAAGACCCTTGTGCTTATGCTTATTTCTCTTGGTGGGGGCTTTTTTAAAAAAAACTAGAAAGATTGTGAATTTCACCATGGCTAAATTTTTTAATTTGGCTATTTGATTTTATTTAGCAGATATTTAATACTTTGATACAATGGCTAAGGAAGAAGTCAAGGAATCAGATTTTTCCAAGGGATTGCTGCAGAGTGAAGAGCTTTATAAAGTGAAGATCCCTTACACATTTAACTCTACGTCTTCTTTTACATTTCTCCATTTGACTGACTTAACATTTCTCTAATAATATTGCAGTATATACTCGAGACCAGCGTCTACCCTCGCGAGCCGGAGCCTCTCAAGGAGCTTAGGAATATTACTCTAAACCACCCTAAAGCTCTGATGGCTACTGCACCGGATGCTGGTCAGTTAGTTGGAATGCTGTTGAATCTTATAAACGCAAAAAAGACGATTGAGGTTGGAGTTTTCACTGGATATTCTCTTCTCCTAACTGCTCTTACCATACCTGAAGATGGAAAGGTATTTGCATATGACCAAATCATGACAAAAAAAGACACTGGCTTTTCCTTTGTAACTGATTCACTAAACGAGCCCTGCAGGTTCTCGCCATTGATGTGAACAAAGACTGGTATGATATAGGATTACCAGTTATAAAAAAAGCTGGTGTTGAACACAAAATTGATTTCAGAGAGACTAAAGCTCTTCCACTTCTCGACGAGCTTGTAAACGATGTATGGCTTCATACTTCTTTCTTTGCCTCTATCGATATATATTAGCTCAAAGCGTATACCTTTGTTGTTATCCTGAGATCTTTGTGTTTCCGATGCAGGATGCGAACGAGGGTGGATTTGATTTCGCATTTGTGGATGCAGACAAGTTTAACTACTGGAACTACCATGAGAGGCTTATAAGGCTCATTAAGGTTGGTGGAATTATAATATATGACAACACTCTCTGGGGAGGAACAGTTGCTAAACCGGACTCATCCACGCCTGAGGGGTTGGTAGAAGTTAAGAAGGCAACCATCGAGCTGAACAAGAAACTTTCGGCTGATGAGCGTGTGCAGATCTCGCAGGTTCCGCTTGGAGATGGCATCACCATTTGCAGAAGGTTGTATTGAACTATGATTTGATGCTCAAGTCTTGTTGTTTGTTATCTTTTGAGTTTTCTGAATCAGACTCTCTATTTAATAAAATAAAAACAAAATTAAACTCAATTGTATTTTTTTATATGGTCGTGGATATTTAGCTTGGGATTTTGGGTAAATCTCGATATTCTGAAAGTTGTGTCAAAGGTAAAAAATTAAAATGTTTCACAAAAGGGGCGTCCTGAGAATCGAACATGGTCAAACCAAGCAAAGAAACAGTTGGACCAACGAACACCATCAAGCAATTGGGCCTCAGTAACAATCAGAAGCCCATAAAGACTATTGACCAAAAGTCAGAAGATCCAGATCCTTTTTCCTCTCCAACGGTATCTTTGACGATAAAGCAAAAGCCAAAATCAGCTCCAAAACCAGCTCTTAGTATTTAAGTCAGTAACAGATTTGGTCTTCTTGGATCTAGTGATGCCTCCTAAAGCTTGACACTTGTCAACATCTGACACTATGTTCCCAATTTGGTTTAGGAGTCTTGAGCTATATAAACCAAGTTGTAACCTTGAGCTACCCAAGCTTTATGAAATGAAAGTATTCAGCTTTATCTTTGTTTTCTCTCTTTGAGCTTCGTTATACTATTGTTAAGACATGGGATCTCTCGTACCCAAAGCGAAAATCATACCACTAAACCAAACGCCCAATTTGATTTTTCATTTGTTATCCTCTTATAGACTAAACAAAATTATAATCAATTTATGGTAGACACATGTGGTTAACGTGATATATGTTACTAGTATTTTCCACTCAATTTGTTCTATGTAGAAAACAATTTCTTACATAATTCAGAAGTGGATCAACTATAAACATTCTAATATAATATATATATATATATATATATATATATAATATATGAATTTGAATATCATTAAGAATGAAGAGGTTTATAACTTGATTAAAAATGGTGTTTAACCAGTCTTTAGAATTTCACCTTGCCAAGAAAAAATTAATCCTAATTTTGAGTAGTGCAGGTTGTATAGAAATTTCGTCCGAGGTGCATTTAGTCCAAGGTGCATTTAGTCCAAGGTGCGTCTCCTAAAAAATTAATTGGAAAAGTCGATGGAAACTTTGATTCCGTTTTAGAAACACGACGAAAACACGTTTTCTAGAAATTTTGAAAACACGACAGAAATGTTTGATTTAGTTTTGGAAATGTGACAAAAAATTATTTATACGTAATGACTAAATAGTTTAAAAATGTATGGATATATTTAGTACTTTTATAAAGTAAAAACAATAAAATTATGAAATATTACGTTTGTTTGTAGATTAAAAACAATAAACTTTTCATAATTTTGGCTTTTGTTTAACGTTTTATCATGTATGTATACAATTTGTGTTATTCAAATTCTTTTTAATATCATTTATGATTTATTTGTTATCATATATATATATATATATATATGCAAATATGTGTGTGTTTCGAAAACGTACACATTTTCTTAAACTTTTTAAAAAATCGTTTCCATGTTTTCAAACATTTTGTTTAAACATGTTTGTTTCCATGCAATCTTGGTTATAGTCTAAACTAAAAAATTTGTGGTATTTGTAAATATATTATTAGTCCCAATATAGTCGTAAAAAAGAAAATATAATGTCAACAACTCCATCTTTCGTACATCATTCCATTGAGTCTAATCATTCTGAAGATTAAAGAGTAAAGGATAACATTATCAAAATTTTGACCAACAAATGAAAGAGGAGATGGTAGCATATATAAGCTTTATCCTTATGATTTGAAAATTCCATTAACAATCTATATTTTTATGTAGACCAAAACAAAAGAGTCACAAAATCATCACAAATCCGTCATTAGCCACTACTTTGTGACGAAATTAGGGCGTCGCAAAGTCTTCGTCGCTAATTTTAGCGTTGCAAAAGCGTGGCGAATTAGCGACGAACTTGTGACATCTTTAAGCTGTCGTAAATTTGCGACTTCATTGAGACGAAAGCTGTACTCGCTAATTAGCGACGAATCAATGACACATTTAGGTTGTCGTAAATATGTTACTTCTTTGAGATTAAACTGTAGTCGCTAATTAGCGACGAATCAATGACACATTTAGGTTGTCATAAATATGTGACTTCTTTGAGACTAAATTGTAGTCGCTAATTAGCGACGAATCACGCTAATTAGGGACGAATCAATGACACAATATTTTTGTGACTACTTAATGACTGATTAATTAGTCGTTATATGGAGACTAATTTGTGACGAATATATAGTCGTACATTTGTGACGCATCTGAGACTACTTTTGTTGTCACGAATGATTGTTTATGGTCACTAAAGAGTGAGTAAAGAGTCACAAATTAGCCACTACTTAGTGTCTCTTTAACTATAGTTGGTCAGTTATGTGTTGCAAATTTGCTACTAAATTGTAAATAAAAGACAACCTATGTATGTACAAACAAATCCCAAACGAAAACCAAAACAAAAAGTAATGCTGAAATTGTAGAAAGAAACTTCACATAAGTTTGCATAAAGGTTTGCATTACATAAGAAACAAAAAGAAAAGTAGATAATTATACATGAAGGTTTGCATTACATAAAACATAAGCCGTTAATTATACAGTAGAAAAAGATAACTAAATCGATTGTTTAGACAAGGCGGAGAGTTTGAGAAGCAAAAGAAAGAAATCTTTCAAGTGTTGGTTTCATTTGCAGAGTCGAGGTATGCAACGATCCGCGAATCGTCCTTCTTCAAAAAGGAGAGGAGCTTCTCCATTTCAGAGACCCGAGCATGACTTTGCCTTAGCTCAAGTAGTTTAGCATCACGTCGCCTATTCTCCTCATCTCGCTTCTTGTTCTCCTCATCACGTCGCCTAATCTCCTCATCGTGTTCAACTATCTTCAGACAAGCAGATTTCATCTCTTCATGGAGCTCTTCTAGGTAAACCGCAGCAGAGGATGAGGTTGCATAGGGTTCCTTCTTTTTCCCTTCGTTGAACTTCTGAGATAGACTACCAATTCCAAAAGGGTTGCCCTTTTGATCGAACTCAGTACATTGCAAGCCCTTCTGGTTCATGATAACCATCGAATTCTTCAGCTTGATATTCTTCACTATCTCCTTGATCGTCCTCATCTTCCACATCTTCCTCATCTTCATTCTCCAACTCTTATTTTATTTGGCGAGACTGAGAGGCTTGCTACCGTGGTTGGACATTGAGGTTGAGGATAAGGAGGCGGTGACTGGATGTAGCTTGAGACATTAGGTGAGCAAACGAAAGCCTATTAGTCGAATCTCGGTACTGTTGAGGAACAGTTTTGGTTCGAGACACTAACACAGTCGCCTGAGAGTCACGAGATCTATTAGTAGCCAGAGGAGTACGACCTGTTGGGTTGGAGAAATAAGAAGAACCACCACCACCGGTTGACCTCGTTGTGGTGGTGTACCACCGCTCTGTATGGCTGGAACCTCTCCGGCGTTGTGTATTTGTGGTTCCCTTGAAGCTGTAGCATCTACGACAAGCGCTACAAGCGTATCAAGACCGTCGGCTCTAGCCGTACCCTCTCGGCTATTGAGAGGTGGTGGTGCATGTGATGTTGAAGCATCACTGCCGGTTTGTTTCATACCACGAGGAGCAACATTGGTTTGTATACTAACACCGCCGATATATTTGACAACGCAGTTAGGACCGCCAAGTCCGCTCACACCACCAGTAAGACCGACGGTTGGTTTCACACGACCACCAGATCCGACGGTTTGTTTATCGCGATCGCTGATTTGGTTTACACCACCACCAGTCGTTGCTCTTCCACCATGGCCTTGCCCTTGTGAACCACCGTGGCCTACGCGGCTTCCGCGGCCTCCTCTACTCGTAACAACCATTTTGATTCGAAGCGAATCGAGAGAAAGAGAGACATAGTGATAGAGAGAGATGAAAGCGGAGGAAGAAGAGATCCAGAGGGATCTATAAGATATTAGAGAAAGAATCTCTGATGGACTCAAGAGAAAAACCGCCAAAGATTCGAGAGAGAGAGAGAGATGGAAAAAAAAAATTAGGGTTTCTAAGAAAACAATTTGGGGATTTTATTGTATTATATATGTAGGTCAAGAGTCACAAAAGCGTCACTAATGCGTCGCTAATACTTTGTCTGTGGGCCATTGTAGCCCGCGTAAAAGGCCCAAAATTTTCGTTTATTTGAACCCAAATTTTTAAGTTTGGAGCCAAAAAAGCATGGCTAAAGAGTCACTTATTTGTAACGGTTTTGTGACTCATTCACGACGATAAAAACCTATATCCTAAACACTTTTTACCAATAGATTGAACTTTTCACATTTCTAATTGAAGTTGGAATGTATTCTTAACCATTTAATTGATTTTGTGCATGAAACTACTACTAATAAAGTTGATCTAAAGAAAATCACACACTTTACCAAAAATTACATTAAACTTTGTTTAGTATATACAACCTACCAACATCAATTGTAAATTCCACTTGAATTTGTAATGCATCTGTTTTTAAAGTTCTTGTGACTATAGTATTTTAAAACAGTGTAATTATAGGGTAATATTTTGTATATACTTCAAATATGTTGTATAATTTTGCTAAATTCTTTCAAGAAGTTGGAAAAGAGTCACTAAAGTGTCACTTATTTGTGACCCAGGTGTGACACGTTTTTAAATCTGACAAACGATAACCCCAAACCCTAACGTGTCGCATATAAGTCACACATTTTTGCTGTAGTAGCAAATTCGTCGCAAATGCGTAACACTTTTGTGACTAATTTGTGACAAATCGAAAAAAGAGAAAATAAAAAAATGTGGTTCTACTTAGGTTCGAACTCGGGAAAGGTATGTACATTATAGGATGCGAAACAATTTGGGCCACTGAAGGAATTCGTCATATTACCAGAATACAGATATACGTACACGTGGTTACATTTAACAATTTCGTACAACCAAACATGTTTTCATAAAATATGGTTTAACATGGGCTCGAACTCGAGATGTGTATGACCAATATGGGATGCAAAACCCTTGGGCCACTGAAGGCATTCATTATGTTACCAGAATAACAAATATATATACACGCTATTATAATTAACAATTTCGTAAACCCAAACATATTTAGAAAAATGTGGTTATACATGGGCTCAAACTCGGGTATATATGAACAATATGGGGTGCGAAACCGTTGGGCCACCGAAGGCATTCATTATTGTATCAAAATAAAAAATATATATACACACATTTACGATAAAAAAATTCTCATAAGAAACATTTTTCACATAATTATTACATACATATATTACATACATTACTATGAAATCTGATTTAAATTTCTTCTTCTTCGTCTTCTTCCGAATATGATAAATTACAGCGAAATTTATCGAATGGGTCGCAGTCTGCAATTTCAAAATCGATGTACTCAATTGGATGATTTCCATCAACTAGACCATAAAATTAATGTCTTCGATAGTCTACGTTACTGCATCATCCTCAGTTTGTTGCAAAATGACAAGCTCAGTGTCAATTTTTTCTTGAACACGATTCATTGGATTAACTTTTAATACTGATAGCCAAACTTTCTGAGGATGTTTAGGATTTGGGTATGACAAAAAACATACTTGATCAGCTTGAGACGCTGCAGTAAAATTAAAATTTTAGCTACGAATTTGTAGTTATAAGTAGAAATAAGAACAACAATGTATACGGTTTTTTAGGTGTGAAATGCATATCTAATACGTATGGATCGTATCAGTTTGCTATATATCTCCTGGATTTTAGCACGTTTACAATGCCTCCCGCGCTCGTTTGTGTTCCTTTCCCGGGTGTAGGGTCATACCATTTACAATAGAAAAGTACGATTTCAAATTCAAATATCCTAGATATTGGAACTCAATAATTTTCTTAATGGTTCCATAGAAATCATTCTCCCCGGCCGTGCTTCAGAATAATTTTTGCTTGAGACACAAATCTAATAATTCTTTGTTTTTTTGTTTTTTCGTAGTCCTTCGTATGAAACAAATACTTTCTGGTAAAATCATAGGCCATGACCTAATCTTAACTTCAGGACCGTTTGCTATATCGCGAACCCACATAGGGAAATTTTCTTGACTTTTCATTGCATCCACCTATATATACATAGAACTATAAAAATATCAGTTGGTTGAGCGAAATAATATATTTTAATTAATAATGAAGTCATCATTAATACATACATATTGGTGGACCGATATATGAAATTCATCATCTCTTTTTGCTATGACTTCAACATCAAAAAGTCTCGGATTTTCAATTCGAATTTGTGAATCCACTAAACTGTATGTTTTGCCAAACACTTGATTATGAATAAATTGGTGAAAAATATTTAAAATTCTTATATTTAATTTAAGAACGATCCTAGAAGTTAAGTTACCTTTCAAGCGGTCGGAAATATTCACAATTTCGCAAAAAGTATGAATGTGCATACTTGTAATCATTATCCCTTAACCAAGATTCAATACATATTCCACTAGGACGACCTATTTCAGTAAATGTATCTAGTACTTCAACGTTGTAGATAGGTACTTCACCTTCATCATACCGACTTGCCCTACAAATTAAATTTACCAATAATAACAATTCATCTTTGTTTTAAAAAAGCAATTTTTATATATATGTAAATAACACAACTCTTACCTTATTTTGCTAGCTGTAGAAATATGAGAGGCAAAGTAGTCTTATAAAAAGTAAGAAATCTCATCATTAATGTACGATTCAACGATCGATCCTGCTGGATATCTTTTGTTCTTCGCTTTGTCTTTCAAATGTTTAAAAAACCTTTCAAACAGGTACATCCACCTATATTGCACAGGACTACCAAGCTCGGCTTCGTATGGCAGGTGTATAGGTGGGTACTCCATCACATCAAAGAAAGAAGGTGGGAAATTTTTTTCTAAGTTACAAAGTATCATCACAATGTTCTCCTTCAAAAGTAGGACACGACTTTGATCCAATGATCTGCTGCTTAGATCACGGAAAATGCTCTAATTCCTGCAAATAATCGATGTGTAAATACGTTTAAAAAGCTAAAATAATAACATGATGAAATGACAATTTTTATATCTCTATATATACATGATAATGCTTGGTGCACTTTTGGAGGGAGAAGTTCTGCAAATACAAACGGAAGCAAGCGCTCCATAAAGACATGGTAGTCATGACTTTTCATTCTAGAAAACTGCCTCCATGGATGTTTGCACAGCTTGCTAAGTCAGCTACATACCTATCTGGAAATTTTACGTCATTTTTCACCCATTGTCGTAAGACATCTTTTGCTTTTGAACTCAATCTCCAAATTAGAAATTGGGTGTTGCCATGATCATCAACATGCAATTCTTTCCGCGCACACAATTTTTCAATATCTAGTCTTGCTTTGACTGTGTCTTTTGATTTATCTTTAACATTCATAAGGGTAAACATGATGTTATCGAAAACATTCTTCTCGATATGCATCACATCAAGAAAATGGCGTAGATCAAGGTCACACCAGTACAGTAGCTCCAAAAAAATGCTTTCTTTATGCCAGTTATGCCAATCTCTGTAGCCAACCGGTTTGATGCGATCTTCATTTCCACCACAATCAAATGTTTTTGGAGCTTTCGCATACCGTATACGTTGGAGTACATGTTCTCCAGGTAACAATGTTGGTGGGTCCTCGTTCACAGCGTTCTTCCCATTCAAAAAGTTAACTTTGTTCTTCCGTAAAGAGTGTTTTGTAGGCTAAAATCTTCTGTGACAGTCAAACCAACAAGTCTTCTTCCCAACCTTCAATTGAAATGCATTTGTATCACCAATACAAACCGGACATGATAATTTCCCATGCGTCGTACATCCCGATAACATCTCATATGCCGGAAAATCACTTATCGTCCACAATAGAAACACTTTAAGATTGAAGTTTTGCTTTAATGACACATCATACGCCTCAACTCGGTTATACTATAACTCTGTTAACTCTTCAATTAGGGTTTGGAGGAAAACATCAAGACTGGCTCTTGGATGATTTGGTTCCGAGTTAAAACGTAAGAAATATGTACTCCCTTCCCATGCACATTCCCAGGGGTAAATTATAGGGTGTGATGATTATAAGCCATAAAAAATGGTTTTTTGACATACCAAAAGGGATGAAACCGTCTGTACATATTCTAGATAAACATTTCGCGTTTCCACCGCGAAACTTGGATACTTTTGATTGAAATTTCTCCACTCTGCCGCATCTGAGGGACGACACATTACTGCATCTTGTGACTCATGCTCAGTATGCCACCTCATCCATGATGCTGTGTTCGTTGATTGGTACATCCTCTTTAGTCTGTCATCGATTGGTAGATACCACATCTTGTTGTACGGTATTTTTTTTCGTCCTTGACTTTTCTTATATCTTGGTTTTCCACAAAACCTACAATGCTCCAACACCGCATCTTCTTTCCAGAAGAGCATACAATTATCTATGCATACATCGAATGTATGGTACGACATGCCTTGTTTTCGCATCAAATTTTCTGTCTCGTAGTATGAACCAGTCGCCTGATTAGGCTGTGGTAAATACTCCGTAAACGTTTCCGCCGATGAATCTATGCGATTTTCAGATGAATTGTGGTATGCCTTGTTGTTCATGAACCTAACAGCTAATGGTAACTGTGAATGACCTTCTTGGCAACCATCATACAATGGGGTGTTTGCAGCTTCTAACAAGTGTTTCGCCTCATGGGTAGGCTCTTCATAAACATGATCATTTTCACTATGACCCTGTTCATCATGATGATAATCATTTAATGGCATGGAACCGTGAAATGTATCATGGACCATTCCAGCGTAAACATCCTCACCACTATAATTAATTGGTTCATTACCAATAATAAAATCATCATTTACGTAATTGCCACTAGTAGGTCTGCCCCAACTACATTATAATTTTCCCCATGTTCGGTCCACACATAATAATCTTCCATAAAACCATTTTGATGCAAATGGTTTGAAACCTTTCTAATAGGTTTCATACTACCACCATTTTTACATTTCGTACAAAGACAATAAGTCTTACCTCTGCTGCTAATAGCCAAGTCCTGAATACTTGCGAAATTCACAAACTCTTTTACTCCTTCCCAAAATTCGGTCGAGAGATTATGAAATGACCCGACCCGTTTTTTTATTTATAAAATAATCAAACCTTGGTCTCGGACTAGCATTCCCATAAATGCTATCCTCAACAACCAAGCAAACCACACAATAACCAGCGGATAACAACATAACCAAGAATTTCATTAAACCGAATAAAAGTCTAACAATAACCAATTCAAGATTCTAGAATTAAACCAACAACCTATGGCAGTTGTAAAGCAAAACAGAAACACAAAAAAAACAGCCGATATCCCAGATCATCCTCCTTTTCGTAGCCATGATTCCACGATCACACTCTGCCCTTACCTACATCACATGAAAAAACGAGATGCGTGAGTATTATCATAAATAACCAGTGAGACGGTCATCCCATCTACTTGGCTATACACACATGCACAATGAACGGCTCAGACAACACAAAATCAACAACACAAAAAACAACATAAAACAGACGTGCACATATAAGAAACTCAACCAACCTATGATAATCCAAACCATCAAAACTATCACCAAGAATCCCTAACTTTCCATTCACCCAGATAAGCCATGGTCACGTCTAAAAAAATCGAGTTAAAAAAATAGAAGTTGAAAATAGCGTTTCGAGAGGTTGCGGTTGAAACGCTATTCTTGGCAGTCTAAAACAGGCGTTCAGGGCGTCTCGCGTCTGCGAAAATCGCGTTTAAGAACTGTGTTTGTGTTTCAAGTCAGATTCGGGTATCTGGTTTTTGACAGAAAAAGAATTACTTGACCAAAAAGCAACACAAATAATTCACTAAGATTATATCGGATCAGAACTCTGAAACCAGAACTAAATTCTTCTAATTTCACCTTTCCAACGACACAAAGATCGCTCTCTGATTCGTTTTAGATCAACGGGAAATGACGTCCAAAGTCAGCACCTTGAAATTAGAAACATGAGAATTTCTAAGATTTTCAGATTATACGGCGATTTAGGGCAAACTTCAACTGAGAACTCCGGACGTATCTTACCTTGGAATCGAAATCCCAAAGCTGTTCCAGAAACTAGAAACCGAGATCTATCTAGAGGTATGTAGATCGTCGTCTGGGGTCCTCACAGTTTGCTCGTAAATCACCTCGCAAAGTCACTGCTCGTACCACCTCCCACTACTTCTCCTTGCTCTGATTTTCCGGTCATCTGAACTTGCAGCGGCTGGTTCACGTCGAAAAAGAGCAGTACGGAGCTAGGATGAGAACCTCCATGTCCCCTCTCTTTTGCCACTCCTTTAAATAGAGGAAGAAAGTGCAAAAGCTTAGGGTTTTGGCCAAATCCTTGTTTTTGCAGTCTACTCCCTGTATTTATTGACTATTTACAAATCCGGCCTAAAACTTCCGAATCATTAAAAAAAACTCCCATGAAAGTATCCTTAGCTTTCAATTTAATCAATCTAACCCAAAATAAATATAATTTTTCCACAAATTCGGGTTCACGGGCGTTACAAATTATATATTTTCACATCAATCCTTTTGTACATCTAGTCTCGGGATGAGTTATACATAATGTTTTCCTTGAAAATCTGTTTTTGTTAAGTATTATTTTTTCTATTGATCGAGCTGAATAAGGAAGAGAGAGCACGATGCATACATATATAGGTAAATTTTTACCACTACTTTGTCACTTAATTACAGAGTCACAAATTTGTGACGCATTTGTGACACCTTTTTGACTTTTTTGTGACTATTTTCTAACTCTTTTGCGATGCAGTTGTGACAACCTAGATAAGTAGGTGGACAAGCTACCACTCTTATTGATCACGTGTCACCTACTTTCTTTCGTTGCCGACATTGCTAGAGTGACTCCTTCCCCACGCATTTGCCACGCTAAATAATTGTAAGAAAAGCATCACAGATTTGTGACTACTTTGCGACACTTTTTAATGACTGTTATTGGTGTCAAAAGAGTGTTGCAAAGTTGCGACGGACATAATATTAGTCACACAAACGTCACTAATGTACGACTACTGTGCGATACTTTGTTGTAGTCGTAAATTAGTGACGTTTCTGTGACTAACATTTCGGCAGTCGCTAAATAGTAGCAAAAACGTTGCAAAGGAGTCGCAAAATTTGTGATCGAAAAATCAATCACAAATAGTAGTCACTAATTATCTGTTTTCTTGTAGTGTTCTTCTCTCTTAGCTTCTGAATTAGCTCTTACAAACAAACTATGTATGTATTTGATCCCAACTGCTTGAACATGTATAATTTTTACACACAAATGACAAAAGCCGGAAATGTTTAGCTTTCATGTTTTTTATCGAATCGAATGTAAGATCATGAAAAAATTGGATACATAGAAAGCTTGAAACTAATAAATGAATCTATATTTACATAAATGTTGAAAGAATCATTGCCAAATCAATTTTAAACTGAATGAAATTGTTGTGAAGATTTTCAATGGAGTTGGAATCACATCATTTGGAGCTGTGGAGAAGAAAATACCAGAAAGACTGAAGACATGTCAAACTACCCATACGCTTAAAGTGCCCAATAACTACCAGTCATACCTGTCAAGACCGTGACTAATACCAAAAGACACAGAGGCACTTTGCTTCTGCCCTACTATTACTGGCAAGCAATATGAGGCAGTTTCGAACGATTTGCCTCTTTTTCCTTATATTTAACCCTAAAAGACCCTATACCTATATATACTTGTTTTAAGCCTTTTGAGAAGAGAGAGAGCACGCTTAGGGCAGCCTACAATTGTTGCATATCATCAATCAAAAAAATAAACATGTTTTAATCTTTGTTCTTCATTGATTTGGATTCTAAGAGATTCCAAGAAGAGATCTCCTTTTGTACTTCGATCTAGAGAAGATTTATTACCTATTATGCTTTAAATTCAAGTTTATCTAGATGTTTGGTGTTTATTATTGCTGCTGCGTTGTTTCTTCAATTATGTTTGAGTAATTTACTTGTTAGATTATAGGAAATCAAAGAGTTCACGAATTGTTATTTTTACCAAATGAATTTGGAATAATCTATAATGTTGCATGCTTTTACGATCAACTAGCATCAGACCTTAGGTTAATATACTCTCCAAAATCTTGTCATATTGCATGAACAAGTATTTGTTGAGTTAAACGTCTTAACAATTCGAATGTTAGTTAAGGAATTTAATGAGCAATTAAATCTTGAACATGTTAATACATGTTTTCTTCTTGTAATAACTTGCTATATTTGAATCTATTAGAAAGTTAAAACATAGTGACCACAGCCATGTTAGTGGAAATATTATCAATTCGTAATTTGAGTTATGAACAATCTTTGTTATGGGCCGAAAGCAAAGGCCTATACCTACATGGATATGGGCCCTTACTTTCGGCCCATTTGCATACCCGATTGCACTTTCCCCATGGATTAGTCTGGGTTCCTCCATGGACCTACGATTTACCCTGAGATATACAAAAAAAAAATCTTTTTAAAATTCATAAAATTTGATATATTTAATTATTTATGAATCTCTACGATAAACCTATTTCCTAACGGTTTTTTTCTTATTAATTTACTTCTGATTTTACTTTCTTTGCTTTCTATTTCTATTCACATTTCCATTCATACCAAAAACCCAAATCATATTTTAATAAGGGTATTTAAACTACATATACACACTATATGGGTTAATTAGGTGGGTGGAATTTGTACTATTCATTTTTTCAATAATCCGACCTTGCCCTTGTTCCGTCTCTCTCTCATCTCTATCTCTCTCGCTAACTGTCGCGGCTATGGTTAATTGTGGCATTAGATAATCCTAATTCTTAGCCGGATTATCATTTCTCTATACTCTGTTTTCAAATTTTATACTCTATTTTAAAATTTTAACTTTTATGGAATACAAATGAAGGTTTTTTTTATTAATATCTAACATGCAATACATGTTTGCAATTTTCAAGTTTGTTTTAAGACCGTATATTTTATGGGAATTCCCGTACCGTTTCCGTCCCATCCCATTCTATCCCGTTCCCGTCCCGAATTTTAAATGGGATATAAATGAGAAAAAATTTATATTCCCAAAATTCATGCTTCCGTCCTAAACCTGTAAAATCCCGTCTCATATTCCCGTTTGCCCACCCCTAATTTTTTCAAACTCCTATGCTTTGCTTTCTTCGTTTGGTTTTAGCTTTAGCCATGAATGTGTGATCTTTGGAATTCTTTGTGAATAGTACCTTTAAGATGTAGGCTCCAAAAGCGATAAAAACATAAGAAAATTTGCAGAGAAAGGCAATGGGGACAAAAAATGTGAGAGTAGACGTGAAGTTGAAAAAGAAGATTTGGAGCAGAGGTATCAGGGTGAATAAAAATACAAATATAGAAAATAAATGATGTAAAACACAAGTTTTTTTGTAGTTTTTATTGATTTATTTTTGATTTATGCTTTATATTTTTATTCACGTTTCCATAAATTATATTTTAATAAGTTTTTTTAATAAAGTATTAATTGATAATATATTTTAATGAAAGAACTTAGACCATCTTCATCGGGAGATTTTTTTTTAAAACATCTTCATTAATAATCAAATCGTAAATGGGAAATACAACATATCCACAAGCCATCGAGGTGGAATTGAGAAACATTGAAACAAATAAACATCATCAATATTTTTTCGCTAATAAATCCGCAACCTGGTTATGTTCCCGAATAATATGATCCAGAGAACAAAGGGGTAGTTTACCGATCCACCATCGTATATCATAAAGTATATTTCCCAAATCAGTGTGTTGCTCGCCATGATTAATGAGACGAACCAATTCCGAACAATCACTCTGAAACCAAACTTGTCTCCATCCTTTGGACCAAACCAATTGTAAAACCTAAAGAAAGCTCACAGCCTCGGTCTCCAATGGTGAACACGTTTTATTTACTTTCGCAGATCCAAACATAACATGTGTTCCATTTTAATCACGGACAATCTATCAAATGCCAATTTGATTTTGTCCAGCCTTATAACTTCCATCGAAATTACATTTTAACCAACCATACGCTGGTGGTTCCCATTGACAACTTCTTTCGACACGCATCTCCGATGATAATTGAGAAGAAACCTCAATTTGTTGGGTTGCAGACCATTCTCTTGTAGCTTGAATTGCTGATCGGCATCCTCTTTTGGATGCACACTACGGTTGTCGAAAATAAGCTCATTCCGCTATTTCCAGAGTATCCATATTACCCAAAAAGGCAACAATTGTAGATCCAAAGAGAGCATGTTGGTCGACTGAATCCTAAACATAGTGCGTATATTATCCTCTATATTCATAGAAGGATTATCAAACACCAGAATGTTAGAACACCTCCATACTGCATTAGCATAAGGGCATTCAAAGAACAAATGGTTCAATGATTCTGAAGCTAAGCAACAACGTTGACACTCCGAAATAATTTTCACCCCTCTTGTTGTGAGCATTTCCGCTGAAGGTAAAGCTCGTGATAGGACATTCCAAATAAAATACTGCAATTTAGGCATAATAGGAAGTTTCCATACCTTATTTTTAAGTTCAGTTGACCCATTTGGAGGTACAATCAAATCAGAATCAACAACATTGTGTGTAGCAACCTAATATCCAGATTTAACAATATATTGCGCATCCTTTGTGTAGGGCCAGATATAGCTATCAGCTATGGCATGTTGAGATAGGAACATATTCAAAGCAAGCACTGCATCTTCAGGCCCCAGAACTTGCTCGACCTTATCTTTATCCCATTCTCGCAACCCCTCTTTCCATAAATCCGCAACATAAAGGTTTGAAGACAAATCAGATCCATGTACTTTCCTTAAAGGCATAGTAGACAGCCATATATCACTCCAGACATTGAGTTTTTTTCCATCCCCTATTTGTTTGCGTAACCCTTTTTCCAATAATAGTTTTCCTTCTTGGATAGATTTCCAACCATATGAAGCTTGTCCACCAATCGAAGACTGTAAAAATGTCGTCGAATGATGATAGCGTCCTTTATATAATATGGCAAGTAGAGAATAGGGATTAGTGAAAACCCTCCATGCTTGTTTTCCCAAAAGAGCTCTATTAAACTGAAGCAAATCCCGAAATCCCAAACCACCTTCTTGTTTCGGTATAGATAATCTTTTCCAGGCAACCCATGAAATCTTTCTTCGTTCCTGACCTTTACCCCACCAAAATTCCGAAAGAATGCTCCCAGTTTCAGCACAAATTGTTTTTGGAAGTAAGAAACAATTCATCGAGTAGATTGACATTGCTTGAGCGACTGATTTAATAAGAATTTCTTTCCCCGTAGGTGAAAGAAATTGGTTATACCAACGTCCTAACTTATCCTTTATTCGTTGAACCACATACTCAAATAACTCGACTTTATTTCTTACAAATTGTTCTGGTAATCCCAAATATTTGCCACCTCCACCAACCCGATCAATTCTCAAAATATTGTGGATTGTTTGTCTTCGATAATCTGGAATTCGCATTCCAAAGATAATGGAAGATTTCTCTAAACTGACCTTTTGTCCTGAAATTGATTCATAATCACGAAGAATGTTTGCAATCGTTTGACAATCCTCATTTGTAGCCCGACAGAAAAATAGTGAGTCATCCGCAAACAATAACTGTGTAACTGATGGACAATGCTTTGATAATTTCATACCTTGAAACTTTTTCTGTTTTTCACCATGTAAAAGCATTTGACTTAAAGCCTCATCACACAAGAGGAAAAGGTAAGGAGATAATGGATCACCTTGGCGAATATCATGAGTAGGAGTAATGTTTCCATACTTTGACCCGTTAATAAGTACGGAGAAAGACACTGATTTTACACAAGCCATCACCCATTGGACCCAAATGGTCACAAACCCCAACTTCACCATTATCTTCTTTAAGAAATTTCATTCAACCCGATCATAAGGTTTACTGATATCCTTCTTAACTGCAATATAAGATTCCGAGCAATCTTTTTTTGATTTCAACGCATGTAGTAGTTCATGAACCACTAGCACATTATCCGTAATGTTACGACCAAGTACAAAAGCAGCTTGAGATTCTGATATTATTTCACCCAAACAACCTTTCAAACGCATGGCCATCACTTTGGAGATGATTTTGTAACTCACTGTGCAGAGACTAATAGGTCAGAAATAACTCATTTGTGATGCTTGAGTAACTTTTGGTATCAAACAAATGTTGGTATGATTGACACCTTCCTCAAGAATTCCTATAGTGAAGAAACAACGAACCATATCGCACACATCAACTCCTATTTCTTCCCAAAAATGCTGGTAAAAAGCAGTAGTAAATCCATCAGACCCAGGCGCACGATCGCTTCCTACTAAAAAAAAAGCCTCTTTAATCTCTTGGTCAGTAATCGGAGAAGTCAACCTTGCATTCATATCATTAGTTACTCGAGACTGTATGCCATCAAACACTTCCTCCATCGGTCTTGGATTGGATGTTGTGAACATCGTAGTAAAATAATCTTCAGGCACGACTGCTATTGCTTCATCTCGTCGATGTGTAATCCCTTGAGCATCCACAATAGCTTTAATACAATTTCGAGCTTTTCTGGCTTAAGTGATCCCATGAAAATATCGTGTATTCCTATCACCTAGTCGTAACCATCGATTCTGGCTCTTTTGCTTCCAAAACTCTTCTTCCTCTCAATAAGCTTTGTTTAGTTCCATTCTCAACACATGAATTTCCTGAGTCGTAATAATATTATCACGCAACGCACTATCAATCTGTTGACGTAGTTTATTGATCTTTTCAGCTGAATTAAGGCGGTTTCTCTTCTTCCATTTCGCAATAGTTGAGGGACAATAACCGAGTTTGACAGAGACTTTTTCCGGGAAGACTCTCTTTTTCTTCCAATTTGCTTCATTGTATCAGAGAAATCCTCATATTGAATCCAACGCTTATCATACCGGAACTTTCCACGCCAAATCAAGGCATCATGCTCAATAGTAACAATCATAGGTCGGTGATCGGACACGGAACTCGGTTTCTGAAGCTGGATACAGAGTACTCCACTCTGAGTTCACAAAAACCCGATCCAAACAGCATTCAATAATAGCAAGTCTTCTTCGACCTACCCAACTAAAAGGGTTTCCTTGTGTTGTAAATCCTTCATATCACACACTTGCAACATTGTATTAAACTCTTGGAAACTACTAGCATTACGAATCCGACCTCCACGTTTCTCATCTTGATGAGTAATTTCATTGAAGTCACCACACATCATCCAAGGACCAGTCTGAGTAACCGCAATACGTTGAAGTCGTTCCCATAAAAGATGTCTGAATTATGGAACTGGATTTCCATAGACACAAGACAAGTAAAATCGAAATGGTTTATATTCAATGGAAAGATCTACAAGCCTTGCATCAAAGGAAATACATTGAACTGAAACATGATTCTTCCAAAAGACAACTAATCCTCCACTTAAACCTTAAGGAGGAACAATACACATATCATCATAACCCAAAGACACCCCAACATCACAAACATAATCACTTTTTTGCTTAGTTTCAACCAAGAACAACAAGTCTGGTAGATACACTCTTTGTATCTCCCTAAGACGTCGAACTATGAGGCGCTGTCCCAAGCCTCGACAGTTCCCAACCTCAACTCTCATGGAACTTGTGGTGGTATCGGGCCCACCTCGCCTTAGATGTTTGGACTCCCAGGTGGAGTAGATGTCGCTGGATCATCATAATCGAAACGTATCTTCTGCAGCGCCTCCTACTCCGGTTGAATCGAAGTAGACACCACAACTCGCTTTTTAATCATTGGTACTTGAACCTTCTGTTTCTTCTGTGAAGGGCCACTCACAAGCTCATCAGTTTCACAATAAATCTCATTTAGGGCACGCATAATACCTATATCACGTTGGTGGATGTTGGTCACAGAAGAGCCCATGGAATTGGAAAGTTGAACAGACCTGAGGATTGCCAAAAAACTACCATATTCCATAATAGGTGTATCCTGATTTCTCCTTGCCTCCCATTCCAGAATAATGTCATCGATGTTTTCCACAACATTAACCTGCTTATTCTTAACAGCACTAGCCATTGCAGATCTATTGGCTTCATCTTCTTTCATCAGATTCTGTATAAACCGACGACGACGTTTCACCACCTCTGGACCTCTTCCAATCGCAATATCTGCTTCAAAATCATCCCAAGTTTCCAAACCATGCTCAGGATGTGCTTCATACTCGTTCTCATAATTTTGTTCTTCAGGCTGTACCCCAACATTTGGATCAAATTAATCCACTTCATTATTAACCGGAGCAGGAAGTTCCAGAATCACACCCATCTCGGGTTCCACGTCAGCCATATGATCCACATCATCGTTATCATCACCATTATCTTCATTATTATCAGCCACCACTTGTTCATCCTCCGCTTGTATACACTCTCTAGTATCATGAGTGAGCACCCCACATGTTTCACAAAAACCTCTTAAACTTCAAGAGTGTGTTGACCCCAGCGTGAAACTGAAAAGTCTTCTGGAACTTGAGAGGCCTATCCACATTCCATTTGATCTGAACACGAACGAACTCCACTGGTGCGACCACATCAGGGTTGTAATCCACCAACTCAACTTCACCCTCGTTCAATATCTCACCCACATACCAAATGACCCTTTCATCTAGATACTGGAGAGGAATCCCTCGAATCTGGACCCAAAATGGAATGTAATTCAGCATCAGATCATCCATCGATGGATTCCATCGTTGAAGAACCAACATTCGATCATTAAAAGCCCAGGGGCCTCGGTTCAGAACAGATTGCATCAGATCTTCGGAAGGAAACACAAATTGGAACTTTTGTCTATCAACCTTACGGCCAGAAATGAGCCCAGTTAAACCCCAAATTTGGGGAAGAGTGGAGACAATAGCACGAAGGTTTTGATGACGAGGCATCAAAGCCCGACCCATTAGAGAAAATTGGTTGGCCCAAAATGCATCGGAGCAAACATCGAGAGGGAGAGAACCGGTTCATCTTCAGCACCAAGACTTAGATCTTGAACAACACGATGCAGATTATCAGCCATTTTGGGAAATTTGAGAGGAGAAACAGGCAATTTGTTGCGAGATAGAATTGATAAAGCAGTATAGGAAAGTTGAGATTTGTTGAACAGAGATTCTTGGAATTTATAGGTTTGCCATTGAAGGCAGTTACCAATAAACAGAACCGCTCTTTCATCATAGTGGGAGGATGGATCCAATATGAAGATGACAAACCCACAAGACCCACGATGAGAACCGTCACATAATTGCCCTACTTCGCCGTCGAAATGGGAGGAAACCATCTCCAGAATGGAGAACGTGAAAAGACTATCGAAAAACCGTCGTATCGCCAAAGAAATTGCCAGAATCGCCATTCCTCCATCGGGATATCTTAATAGGTTTTAAGGAGTTCTTATGACTAAAAGGAAGAATTAAATAAATGATATAGGAAGTAATTAGTGAGAACCGCTCTTACAAAAGAGTAATAAGAAATGGAGAAGAACCCTTACGTGTCACCATATGGTCAATTCCCCTTCTCTTTGTCGTCTATCTCTCTATCTCTCTCTCTCTTCTTCTCTAGATTTCATCAAAAATCTTGTGCAAAAAAAGCCTCGTCGTCAAGCTACTCAATCCCAAAGTTAAGAAATCGCGTGAGATTAGCCTTGCTCTCCCCAAGGATCGGTGACAAGCAGGACGCTGGAATACAACTCGAAGTTAATGTTCCATTTTGAATCTGAAGCCGATCTTCTCCATGTGCTTAATCAATAACCATGGACGTTCAAGGATTGGATGCTGGTAATCAATAGGTTTAGCGAAAATGAGAACCCTAATTACTTGTGATTCATCAATTTATGGGTTAAGATCTCTGAAATCCCTAGTAATTATAGACATGAAGAAGTGATGGAAGAAATTGGTGCTCTTTTAGGGGAAGTGTTGGATGTTGATAACGAAAGACCTGGTGTGTGAGAGAGCATTGATTGGAATAATGATTTGGATTTTGGGAGAGATAGTGAAGCTGTTGAAATTAGGTTTGTGTATGACAATTTGAAGATGTTTTGTCAAGCTTGTGGGAGTCTTGTTTGTGTATGACAATTTGAAGATGTTTTGTCAAGCTTGTGGGAGTCTTACTCATCACAAGGCTCAATGCCCACTTCCTTTGGTTTAACCTCTGTTCGTTGGATCTTCCTGCTCCATGGTAAGCTCGGATGGCATATAGATTTGGTTTTGTTGGAGTACATTTGTACATTCGGTTTATTGTACATATTGGTTTAGTAGTATAGTTGTAAATATCGGTTAGAGCTTCTATTAATACCCAATTGTAAAGTTGTTATTCATTAATGAGAATTATCTCCTTAAACAAACTCTATCTTTTCTCTCTGAGGTTTCTCATTCGTAATATGGTATCATTGAGCCATCACTACTGATTTCTCGTCAATCATCTCCGATCTCTTCACTTTTGAGCTTCGATCTTCTTCTCTGTTGATCGTCTTTGGTTTCGATGGTGAAAGTGGCAAAACTGACGCGAAAATCAACTCGTTTGGGTGAATCCACTCGGAAGTCAACTCCATCTATCACGCCGACAGTCTCTTCTCCGATCTCTCCTCCAACAATCGTCGATCGCAATTCTGGAGCTTCGCGAGCTGTTTCTATGGTGGATCCTTCCGATCTGAGTCAATCACCTTTCTTTTTATCCAGCTCGGATCATCCAGGTTTGATCATCATTTCTCTTCGTCTAGATGGAACGAATTATGATGACTGGAAAGCTACGATGTGTATTGCTTTAGATGTAAAGAATAAAACCAGATTTATAGACGGATCTTTACCTCGTCCTCTTGAAACGGATAGGAACTTTCGTTTATGGTCTCGTTGCAATAGTATGATTAAGTCTTGGATTTTGAATACTGTTTCTCCTCAAATCTATCATAGTATCCAACGAATGAATGATGCTATTGATATCTGGAGAGATTTACTTGGTCGATTTCATATGACCAATCTCCCAAGAACTTTTAATCTAACACAAGAGATACAAGACCTTCGTCAAGGATCCTTATCCCTATCTGATTACTTTACTCAACTCAAAACGTTATAGGATCAGTTAGAGAGCACTGAGGAGCCTAATGAACCTTGTACTTGTGGTAAAGCAGCTCAATATCAGCAAAAGGCTGAGCGTGCTAAGATTGTAAAATTCTTAGCAGGACTCAATGAATCTTATGCAATAATCAGGAGACAGATCATTGCTAAGAAAGCCTTGCCTTCCTTAGCTGAGGTTTATAATATGTTGGATCAAGATGATAGTCAGAAAGGGTTTTCAGTTAGCCTCCCACCTCCGGCGGCTTTCCAAGTTTCTGACTTTGGTCCAACTACTGGCATGTGTCCTCTGACTTGTTATGTGAGCAATGGTCTTAATAAGGGTCGTCCCATTTGTTCTTTTTGTAACAGAGTTGGACACATTGCTGAAAGATGCTATAAGAAGCATGGTTTTCCACCTGGTTTCACTCCAAAAGGCAAGCCACCTCAGAAATCTCAACCTTCTCCTGCACAGTCTATTCATCCTCCTGTGACAGCTCAGGTTGCTATTGCTCCCAGTTCTAATTCTCGTGGTCAAGCTCCTGGTTTAGAGTCATTGGTTGGAAACATGTCTAAGGAACAAATTCAGCATTTCATTGCTTGTTTTAGCTCTCATCTCCAAGGTCAGACTCTGAATACACCTAATGAGGCTAGTTCTTCTCAGATGCAAGCTAATTCCTCTGCTCCTTCTGGTATTGCATTCTCTTCTTCTACATTCCAGTTTGTTGGTATTTTGACTGTTTCTCAGGCTAGTTTGTCCAAATGTGCTTGGGTGATTGATTCTGGAGCTACACATCATGTTGCTTCAGATCGATCTTTATTCACCTCTTTGGACACAAATGTTGCCAGTGCAGTTAACCTCCCTACTGGTTCTATGGTTAAAATTAGTGGAGTTGGAGTTATTCGGCTGAATACTGACATCATTCTTGATAATGTCTTGTTTATCCCTGAATTCTGTCTGAATCTCATAAGTATAAGCTCCTTAACCACTGACCTTCATTCAAGAGTGATATTTGATGAAACTTCTTGTGAAATTCATGACATTACCAGGGAGTTAATGATTGGGAAGGGTAAAAGGATTGCAAACCTGTATGTGCTAGAGCTTCAAGAGTTTCAAGTGAATGCGGTTGTAGATATTGAAGTTTGGCATAAGAGGCTTGGTCATCCTTCTCTTCAACGCCTGGACATTATTTCTGATGTATTAGGCATTATCAAACACAAGAATAAGAAGCCTGATTTCTGTCATGTATGTCAGTTGGCTAAACAGAAGAAACTTTCGTTTCCATCTCAGAATAATATTTGTAGCAACATTTTTGACCTTTTACATATCGATACTTGGGGACCTTTCTCAATTCAAACAGTTGAAGGCTACAAATATTTTCTGACAATTGTGAATGATCACTCTAGAGCTACTTGGGTTTATTTGATGAAGACTAAGAATGAAGTGTTGACGATATTTCCAGATTTTATTAAATTGGTTAAAAATCAGTATAAGGTGACCGTTAAAGGAGTGAGGTCTGATAACGCACCTGAATTGAGTTTCACTGATCTGTTTAAGACTAAAGGGATTGTAGCTTTTCACTCTTGCCCTGACACACCTGAGCAGAATTCAATTGTGGAAAGGAATCATCAACACATCCTCAATGTTGCTAGAGCATTGATGTTCCAAGCTCACATTCCTTTACCGTATTGGGGAGATTGTATACTCACAGCCGTGTTTCTCATCAATCGAACACCTTCTCAACTGTTGCATAACAAAACTCTTCATCAGATTTTTACTGGCAAAGCTCCAAACTATTCTCAAATACGCACCTTTGGCTGTTTAAGCTATGTTTCTACATTACCTAAACATAGACATAAGTTTGAAGCAAGGTCCAAAGCTTGCATATTCTTGGGGTATTCGTCTGGTTGTAAGGGGTACAAACTGTTGGATTTGGAGTCACGTACCACTTTCGTATCAAGGAATGTGGTCTTCTATGAAGAAGTGTTTCCATTGGCTACAGAGAGAAGTTGAGGTATCTTCTGATATCTTCACTTCTCTGGATCTTTTGCCTTCAGCTTTACCACCAAAACCACCTTCTTCCCCATCCATTTCTCCATCTTCTACTCTTCCACCACAAAGAACAAAGACACTCCTTGCCCACTTACAAGATTATCATTGCTATTCCTTAAGTAATGATATTACTCACCCCATCTCTTCTTATATTTCTTATACTTCTCTTTCCCCTTCATATCTTTCTTTTATCAACGTCATCACTAAAATTCCCATTCCATCGACTTTTGCTGAGGCTAAAGATTCCAGAGAATGGTGTGAGGCAGCTGATAAAGAAATTGAGGCTATGGAAATCACTGATACTTGGGATGTCCCAACATTACCTCCGGGAAAGAAACCAGTTGGAAGTAAATGGATTTTCACATTGAAATTTCATGCAGATGGCAGCCTTGAGAGGTATAAAGCTCGAATTGTTGCAAAAGGCTACACACATAAGGAAGGTTTGGACTTCAAAGAAACCTTTTCTCCTGTTGCCAAGTTATCAACAGTAAGGTTACTTTTGAAGGTTTCTGCCACAAAGAATTGGTTTCTTACACAGTTGGATATCTCCAATGCTTTACTTAATGGGGAGCTTGAAGAGGAAATATATATGAGGATTCCTGATTGTTATGCAGAAAGAAAGGGGATATCTTTGTCAAAGAATGTTATGTTCAAACTTAAGAAATCCCTTTATGAACTCAAGCAGGCATCCAGACAATGGTTTCTTATGTTTACTAAAGTGTTGTTACAGCTTGGTTTTGTTCAAGGAACTGGAGATCATACTTTGTACATTCGGTCTGGAGTCACTTCTTTTATAGCAGTCCTGGTATATGTTGACGATATTATCATTGCTAGTACTGATGAAGAAGGTGCTTCTTGGTTAAATGAGGCTTTACAATCTCAATTCAAATTGCGAGTTCTTGGCCCTTTAAAGTATTTCTTGGGTTTGAAAGTTGCTCGATCAGCCTCAGGAATATCAGTTTGTCAGAGGAAATATGCTTTGGAACTCCTCACCTCCACAGGGATGTTGGGATGTAAACCTGTCTCTACTCCCATGATTCCAAATCTAAAATTGTCCAAAACAGATGGTGATCTCCACCCTGATCGAGAAATGTATAGACGTTTAATTGGGAGACATGTATCTCAATTCTACTAGACCTGACATCACATTTGCTGTGAATAAGCTTTGCCAGTTCTCTTCTGCTCCCCGAACTTCTCATCTTCAAGCTGCTTACCGTGTTCTTCAATACATTAAAGGTACTGTTGGACAAGGTATTTTCTATTCCGCTGCAGATGATCTTCACTTAACGGGTTTTGCAGATTCGGATTGGTCTTCTTGTCCTGATATTAGGCGTTCTACTTCAGGCTATTGCACCTTTCTTGGTTCATCTATCATTTCTTAGAGGTCTAAGAAACAAGATGTTGTTTCACACTCATCAACTGAAGCTGAATATAAAGCCTTATCTCAATGTTCCAAGGAAATCACATGGATGAACAAGCTATTGGTGGATTTACAGGTTTCTTCTAAGACTCCAGTTCTCTTTTTTGATAGCACATCAGCAATTGACATTGCTACCAACCCTGTCTTCCACGAAAGGACGAAACATATTGAAAATGATTGCCACTTCGTTCGTGAAAGATTTGATAGAGGTTTACTCAAATCTCTCCATGTCAGAACGGAGGATCAGGTTGCCGATATTTTCACTAAACCACTATTTCCTGCTCTCTTTGAATATCTCAAGTCCAAGATGAGCTTACATAACATGTATCGCACATCTTGAGGGGGCCTATTGGAGTACATTTGTACATTCGGTTTATTGTACATATTGGTTTAGTAGTATAGTTGTAAATATCGGTTAGAGCTTCTATTAATACCCAATTGTAAAGTTGTTATTCATTAATGAGAATTATCTCCTTAAACAAACTCTATCTTTTCTCTCTGAGGTTTCTCATTCGTAATAGGTTTCGCTTCAGTTTATGCCACTTCATTTTAGTGCTTTCATTTTGGGCGTTTTGATATGGTTTTGAAAACTTGCTCTAGTAATGGAAGCTTTTAGGTTAAAGATGTGAATGCTTTTGATTTTGCTTATATATTGATTCGTAAAAGGGAAGCTAAAAGCATTTGATTTTGCACTGATTGTTATGAGCTTATGAACAAATATGGTAAATCTTATACGCATGATTGTGAGCAATTAGTTGTATCTTCCTATCAGGCCCGGTTTTGAGGGTGTGCATTAGGTGCAAATGCACCATGTCAAGACTTTTTTCTCCATTTTTAAGGTCAGAAATTATCAATTAGTGCCAAAAAAAATGATGGAGGCGAAGGGAACTGAATTATATTAGGGTTAAATCAAACCAAGAAGACAAACACGTGATAAATAATAGAGCACGTGACCCTTTTTTAAGTTTGAACAAATGGGCTTTAGACTATTGGATGGATTTATAGTCTTTTTAAAAAAAATCCCAATAATTTGCACCATGTCTAACATTCTACTGAGCCGGGCCTGCTTCCTATACATGAAAGATGGGAACTTGGTGTCTCCATTATAATGCAATAAAACTGTTCTGTTTTGTTGGAATATTTTTCCAATCTTCACTTGTTTTACATCATGATCTGACTCATCTTTTGATCTTTCTACTCTTTGCAATGTCACTTTATCTTTGCATAGTAGTTCGATAGGATTTCGTTACTTGAAATTGGCTTCACCGACTACAAAGCAACTCACATATTTGTCTTGAGATGGCTCGTTATTTGTCTTGGATCCATCAAAGCAACTCAAATATTTGGTCCAACAACAACTCAAGGTAACTTTGCAATTACTCAAAAGACTACAAGCTTGACACTTATTTGTAAACTATCTTTGAAACTTTTTCTTTCTTTCTCAAGTGTACAGATGATGTATTTCGAGAAACACAACCACTAATCAAATCAGCGATGGTTGGTTACAATGTCTGCATTTTTGCTTATGACCAAACAAGATCAGGGAAGACATACACGATGGTGAGAATAGTTCTACAACTGGCATAAATTGGTTGCTTCAGTTGATTAATGATTTGCTATAATAAGTTTTAATTGTTTTATTATAAGGTATATTTCAAATTACACAAAATGCAATGTAATTAAGATTTTAGTCAAATATAAATATTTTGTTCTTCTTAAGAACTCATTACAAAATCTAACCAATGGAGATGATCAAAATTACAAAATCTAAAAGGAGTTCTTAATTTTGAATAAAGCAAAGTTTATATTAAAAAAATAAAATTAAGAACTCCAAAGGAGTTTACGAATGGAGATGCTCTTAGGATTAAATAACTGAGAAATCAGATGGTGACCTACACATCATACATGCATATTTGCATGCAAACGCGGAAAGTTGTCAGTACTCCTACTGTCCTACACAATTGAGTTTCGACAATAAAACCTTAGAGCATCATTATTGGTAATATTATTTTGAGTATAACTAATATTATTTAGTATTAATTCTGTTAGTTGAGATTAAATCTGATATTTCTGTTTTTTTTAGTGGTTATTGGTGATACGAAAAGTTTATAAGAAAAAAAACTAATTTATGTTTAAATAAGATAAAATTAAAAAATTAAATAAACACGGGCCACTAAAACGCCGACACGTTTACTGTTCATTTCGGATCACTTAAGTGATACAATCTGAGCTTAATTGATACCCAAATAATATTTAATAATCCAATAACCTAACTCATATCCAACAAATATCACCTATAAGAGCATGCATGCAATATTACACGTGATCTCCATGCAAAACTCTAGTGTCCATAAATACCCATCAACCATTCACTTCACTCTTCACTCAAACCAAAACCAAGAAAACATACAAATAACCAAATGGCGAACAAGCTCTTCCTTGTCTTCGCAACTCTTGCCTTCTGCGTCCTCCTGACTAATGCTTCCATCTACCGCACCGTTGTCGAGTTTGATGAAGATGACGAAACCAGCCCCCAAGGCCCACAACAAAAGTGTCAGAAGGAGTTTCAGCAATCACAGCACCTAAGAGCTTGCTAGCAATGGATGCGTAAGCAACCATGGATCCGTACGATGAGCTCGATCTGGAAGACGACTTCGAGAACCTGCATGGTCCACAACAGCAACACCCGCTACTCCACAAATGCTGCAGTGAGCTACGCCAAGAAGAGCCAGTTTGTGTTTGCCCTACCTTGAAACGAGCGGCAACAGCGGTTAGACTCCAGGGACAGCCGAGACCATTCGAAGCGAGCATAATCAACTGGACAGCCTAACGTTTGCAACATCCCGCAAGTTGATGTTTGCCCATTCAAGGTCTTCCCTTCTTACTACTAGATTCCAAACCAAACCCTCGAGTGTATGAGTTGGCTGTTGATACATGTTAACACCACACCTCATCGTGTGTTTCATACAATGTCAGCTTAGAATGTTTGAGGGTTATGTAATTAGCGCTAATCCATAATAAAAGAGAGATTTGTTGTGTTTAATTTGGCACATGTTTTCTAGGTCGTCCAGTATATTAGTTTTCAAGCAAATCTTCTCCAACCAAATTTGCGGGTGACTTGATCAATCTAACTCGTAAATCGACGGAAATTTAATCGCAAAATACCTGAGTTCAAATTTCCATATAATTTCTAAATTAGCTTGGATATGAGTTTCTAATTTTTTATTTATTCAGATTTAGTAATATATATACTTACTATGCCTGTTGTGGATCTGATAATCTCAAGAGGGATGAAAATAGATATTATATGTCAAACATGCAACTTCGAAGGGGAATCAAGCAACCATGTGTTATTTAGATGCTCCTTTTGCTCGACATGCATGGGCTTTTGTCTCCTTATCCTCTTCCGTAGGATGGTTTTAGCCAAAACTTTGTGCATGCTAACCTGTATACATGGTGGATAAATGGAATGAATAGAGACACTTATTGAAATTAGGAAAAATTATCCTTGGGTTCTCTTGCATTTGTGGGAAAACAAAAAATAGTGATTATAGAAACTGTGGTGAAGATTTATGATGAAATGTCAAACTGGTTCCTAGCTAGTCTTCTATACTATCAATGGGAACAACATAGGTCAGGCTTGAGAATTAGAACATGTAAAGTGGAAATTACCGCTTATGTGGTTGAAATACAACATTGGTGTCTCCTAGAACAAAGATAATCTCAAGGCTGGCTGCTATGGCTTGAGTGGTAAGAGAGGGAGGATTAGTTAGGATGCATAGTGGAAGATGCATCTCTAACATTGAATCAAAAGAAGAAACAGAGCTACAAAGTGTTTTTTGGTGCATTGAAATTTTGACTAATCATAAGTTGAATAAAATCATATTTGCTTATGAAGCTAAGAATCTGGTTATTGTCATAAACAAACCGCAAGCATGACTTTCATATCATTTCCAGCTTGGTGAAATCATCATGCATAGGCTCCAATTCTTATCTTCTTGAGAACTTGAGCTAGAAGTAGAGCATCGAATAAAAGAGTCTTTTTCATAGTTCAAAGCGTCATTAGCGGCAACCCGTCCCAATCGTTTGTGTCTAAAGGTCCGACTCAATGGTAACTTTACATCTTTGACAATGAGAAAAGGTCTTCCTCTAAATGAGATCCATGTCTTTGGTTTAGCCTTTGTATAGCTTTGATCCCATCTTTGTTTGAATGGTGATCCATCATCAGCACATTGTTTGGTTAGTGTTTTGCCTATAAATTTGTTTGGTAATGCTATGTTACGTGAACTTCTTTCCTTCCGGGCTAATATGTAAGAATTCATTTTCTAGACATTCAGTTGGGCCATAAAGAGCTATATCAAAGCCCATAAACTGGAGTAGGGTTAGTTCTTCTTCCATTTAAACGCCGCTTATAAGCCTAGTCCTCCTTCGCCACCACCGTCACCGTCTTTTGTATTTCGGCCTTCGTGGAGAGAAGAAGGTAAACATGTCGGAGAAGACGAAGGGAAGGAAAGAGGAGGTGGTTACTAGAGAGTACACCATCAACCTTCACAGACGCCTTCATAGCTGGTAACTTCTAAACCCTTCTGCTTGGCTTTCTTCTTTTGGTTTTAGCTTTAGCCATGAATGTGACCTTGGAAATTATGTGTAAACAGTACCTTTAAGAAGAAGGCTCCAAAAGCGATCAAAGAGATAAGGAAGTTTGCTGAGAAGGCAATGGGGACAAAAGATGTGAGAGTGGACGTGAAGTTGAACAAGCAGATTTGGAGCAGAGGTATCAGAGGTCCTCCTAGAAGGATCAGAGTCCGAATTGCTCGTAAGAGAAACGACGACGAAGATGCAAAGGAAGACTTCTTTTCCCTTGTCACTGTTGCTGAAATCCCTGAAGGAGGACTCTCTGGCCTTGGCACCAAAGTCATTGAAGAAGAAGATTGAAACCTCTTTTTTTTTTATCATACTTTCAAGTTTTGGTTTTCTTACTTGGTATTATCTTTGTAGCGACTTCAAATCATTGGTGCAGTTTATTATAGAGATCAATTATCTTCTTCCATGTCTCATGTAAGGCGAAACTCTGTTTAATTTGCTAAACAAGCTTTGAATCTGATCGCATTTACGATTATGCACCGATTTCAAATGAACTGTAAGCAACGAATCTATTACATAAATGAAACATTCAAGATTTTACCCAAGTGCATTTGTATATGCCTGGAATCTCCATCATGTGGTCTTTATTTGCCTCTCTGACCTGGAATCTAGTTTTGAGTCAGTCATGAGTTTTTACACAAAAAATGATCTCAGTAATGTTCAAGAGTATCTTGGAAATTTTGATCTTATTTAGTATATGGCAAAAGAAGAATGGTATTTAAGGGATGATAGAATCAAAAGTTGCACTCTTGCTATCATAAATTTAGTCTGAAGAGTATTGGGATGGCCATTTATCTCTACCTGGCTTTATATTCATACATATAGTTCCTTAGTTTTTTCACTTCTTCAGATGATTCCTCCAGTAGATGGTCCACGTACAAACAGGTTCCAGCTCCACTTCAATTTCAAATTACAGTAAGTTAATACAACTTTAGTGTTACATTTACACACGAGTATAGAGAAGCAATACATGCACATACCAAAGCGGCCCAAATGGAAGCCATATTGCATCCCACCGGAACTTCGGAAGACTAAACAGAGTGAGAACAGATTTTATCGTTACAAATCTACAGAGAGCACGAATAAAAGGAATTGACAAGAAATGTCCATATTGTTGTTCCAGCATAAACAAGAACACAAGCATTATAAGCTATACATTGAGATTAATTGCACTCTAGCTTTTCTTAATTCTAACAGTAGTAATGATGAAGGTCTGTCAAATATAAGATTGATCTAAACTAATGAAATTCATACTCTCTAGTGTACCTCAGTAAGTAATAAAGCCAAAAGATGGTCAATGCGGATCCAGGAACACATGAGTACCAGAACCACCGTCTATGATTGTTCTTCTTATCTTGCAGTCCGACAATGGAGAGGCAGCAAGCCATAATAGCGATCCATTCTGATCCGAAAATCCGGTAATAAAAGTGTTATTGTTGCGAGAACCAAATAACATGTGAAAACTATTAGAAAAAAAATCAGGCAGTAAACGTCTTCTGATGGCAATAAATATACTAGCAGAGAAGTAGGATTGCGTACACAAGGTCCAAAACACTAAAAATACAATCACTCTTTCTCATTCTAATAGGTATGCTCTTAGTTCGTCTCCTATGAAAGCGATACTCAGGAACTAGATATTGACCATGTGAAAGTGAGCATTAGATTAACATGCATCTACCAAATTTGATTTTTTCCCATATTCGTACAAGAGATACACAGTGAAAAAAAACACATAGATGTAAGACAAACCAGCTGAAATGACCATCCATGACTTGAGATCTTCCATGAAGTAGGCATGGTACCGCTGCTCAGAAGAAAATTACATGACATAAAAAACTCATTAAAATACAAACCATACAATATACATACCTTAAATAAAGAGACATTTGAATATAACTCCATACATAGGCAGAATCATTGTACCATACATTACAACCATTGCAAGTGTAATCAATTCAGTACCATATCAGCTCTCCAGAGCCAGGAATCGAAATTCAAAGCTCTAAATTTGGAATGTATTTTTAAAACAAGAACCAAATTAGACTAGATTCTTAAGTTTTAATCCAACTTGGTCTTTTAAGATGAAAGATTTCACAGCAACTGAAGTGATTAACATACCAATTCCCATGGTGACATGAACTGCTGAAAAATGGAGTAGAAGAGGAAAGCTGCATAGCAAAACAGAAGAATCGCGAACACGATCTACACGAAAGAGAGATATACAAACTGTTAACAGAAACACAACTCTCAAATTTGATACAAATTGGATAATATACCTTCCATTGCCGACTCTGATGAGCGTGAGCTTCCTCGAGCGACCGAACGTACTCCTCTTGCTCTGTACAGAGACGAAGCAAACTAGAAAGTGTTAACGAACTTGCTTCACGAATCTGCCAGATGAGAGAAAAGAGAAAAGAACCTTGTGTATCGATAGGGCGAGAATCGACGTCGTCGGAAGTAGGAAGGACGAACTTATCATCATCTTCGCGGCGAGTTCTTCGCCATTTTCTGGCTAATTTCTTCATAGATTGGAAAAGGAGAACTTAGCAGAGGATTTAGGAATTCTTCAAACGGCCTAGAGACGATTAGTAGAGTCTACATATTCAACGAAAGTTTTCTCTGTAGCCAGAAAGCCTTTTTAGGTACGACCCATTTGGAAGCCCAGCCAAAAGATTATTGTAACCCGATCCATTTCTTCCGAACCCGAATCCAAATTTGCAGTGTTTGATGAATGTATAACGGTGGAACAATACTTAGGTCACAAAAATGGTTAACAGTGTCTCACCAACTTCATCCGCCCCTCTTCTTTAGCCAATCAAAATTAAAATAAAAAAATTAACTAAATTAAATCACAAAAATAACATTAATTGTGAGACTACTAATTCTCTCTTTTTCTCTTATTTTCTTAAATAATCTCATTTTTTCCTAAACTCCAAATACTATACCTTAAACCCTAAAATGGTTAAACCCTAAACCCTAAATAGTAAACCCTAAAACCCAAAATAGTAAACCCTATACCCTAAAATATTAAACCCTAAACCCCAAATACTACACCCTAACCCCAAGGGTTTAATATTTGGGGTTTAGAGTTTAGTTTGGGGTTTAGGGTTTGTTATTTGGGGTTTAGGATTTAGTATTTAGGGTTTAGGATTTGAGGTTTTGGGTTTATTATTTGGAGTTTAGGTTTATTATTTGATCTTTAGGGTTTATTATTTGGGATTTAGGGTTTTGGATTTTGGATTTGTGGTTTAGGGTTAGTATTTATAATTTGGGGTTTCGTTAGACTATAGAAAAAAAGATTAAAAAAGAGAGAGAATGGTGGTCCCTACAATTAATTCAGTTTTATTGTTTTATTTTAATTTATCTTTTATATTATTTCTGATTGGTTTAAAAAGATGGGGTGGAGAAAGTTGGTCCACCCCTAGGAGTGGACCTAATAATTATTCATAACGGTGTATGTCAATATATAGATGTATCAAAGATATCATCAAAGATTAAGAAGGTGTAAAGAACTCAGTGTTAGATAGTAGGTCGGCTGAAAGATAAAGAAGATGTGTGCGCTAAAAAAAGATTAAAGAGTTCGTTTCACCAACTAATTGACAGGTGGCACTTTGAGCCTTGCGACGTCCAAGTGGACAAGCAGCTCGGAGAATGAGGATAAAAGTATTGACTTTTTGCAAAAAGAAAAAAGAATGATCATGGTCCGTAGCAAGTAACAAGATGGGACAACTGATACAGTGTTCTCTGCGACAGAACAACGTTTGGTCTGCTAGAGCATAACTTGAATATGATTATTATATTGGCTTGGAAAAGTGTATATAACCGAAAGTCTGGTGATACTTTCGGATTAGTTTTTCTTGGCGAAATAAAAAACTTTTGAGAGAGAACTCATAGTGTGAAGAACTCCGAGAGAAACATAGTGAGTTAAGTGATCCTTTCTAGGTAGAATATGATATCATATGTAACACGACTCTTGTGTATGAGATGTCGTGGGTTATTGGATAAACTAATTCCTATTTGATTGCGAGATAGGTTAAATCTCTTTTGCAACATTGTTGTTTGTTGCAGCTTTTAACACAAGAAGAATTTGTTTTGGAATTGCTTGTTCTTAGTATTTGTGTTCAGATCAGATCTTATACTCTCAAAATTGGTATCAAAGCCGATCACCAAACTAAGAGCTTCGTGTTCTCTTAAACATGTGAAGATTATGTGACATGGAGTCAACTGTATAGACAATTAGTGTCAACAAAGCTATTATGCTTGACCCCAACAAATATGGTTATTGGAAAGTAAGGATTACGCAACACATACGTGGTCTTGAAGAGGATGTGTGGACTGCTATTGAAGAAGGATGGAAACCTCCATCTTAGCTCTCCGAAGAAGGATTTAAGATACTCAAACCAAAGGCGGCTTGGTTGATGGAAGAGAATAATCTATCCAAATTCAATGCATGTGCGTTGAACACCATCTGCAGTTCTATTTGAGAAGAGGAGTTCAAACTCATTAAGGGGTGTAAGTCAGTGAAACAGGCGTGGAATATCCTCCAAAAGACTCATGAAGGAACAACGATTATCAAGACTACTCAGCTTGATCAACTCGCATCCAGTTTTGAGAACCTCAAGATGGACTCTCAAGAAAGTATTGGTCAGTTTAGCGCTAAACTAAGTGGTATTGCTAATGAAGCTGAAGTATTGGGCAAGACATACAAGGATAAGAAGCTCGTGAAGAAACTGTTGAGATGTCTTCCTCATAAGTTCTCGACACACAAAGTTGTGATGAGAGTCTCAAGGAGAGCTCAAATTCTATATAATTCGAGGAACTTGTTGGTATGCTGAAATCAAAAGAAATGGAGGTAGATGAAGACAAACAGGCAAAATCCAAAGGAATATCTTTTGTTGTTGAAGAGGACATAGATTCTCTGAATGGAATAAAAGATGATATATCGCTTATGGCTCTGAACTTTGGAAAAGCTCTCAACCGGGTCTCTCAAGGAAAAAAATCAAGGATCGTCAAGTCAGTTTCGAGGACAAGCTCGAAGCAATGAGAAAGGAAACTCCAAGACCTTTAGATGACGAAAGGGATGGAAACCAAAGAGATGTCCAATGCTTATAATGTGGGGGTAATGGTCACATAAGACCTGAATGTCCTATCATCAAACATAGTGATCTTAAATGCTTCGAGTGTAAAGGGTGTGGTCACACAAAGACAGTGTGTCCTAATCTTTTAAAGAAGAAGGAACAGTCCTTCATAAACTTTGGTGAATCAGACTCTGGTGAGGACATTGACGAAACAGAAGAAGAAATGCTGAACATTGTAGCCTTTGTGGCTGCCACGGGAAAGTCCCCTTCTACGTCTGACTCAGAATCCGATGATGAACCTCCTCAACTAGATCTGAAAGACGCCTACAAGGAAATATATTTCAGCTATGTGAAAATGCAAGATTGGAACAGGATATCTCAGATCTGGAATATGATATTGAGGATCGAAGAGAGGCTATTCTAAAGGAACAAGAGGAGGACAACATAATGGATTGATTCAGGAAGGAATTTCCAAACTGTACCTCAGAGGATCCTGAAGATCAGATCAAGTACCTACAAGAAATTATTTGTCTCGAGAAACAAAACAGGGAAAATGTGCAACAAGAAATCCGTGAAACATATGAGAAACTAAGACAGTTCAACAATAGAGCTCAACAACTCGAGAAGATTTTGATGATGGGGAGAATATAATCATCTCATCGAGGTCTTGGATATGCGGGTTGGGCACCGTATGGTGAAGGACCACTCAGTGACTCTCCGGGTTTCGTCAAAGAAAAGGGTCTTCCTGTGGTGTCAAAGGAGAAACAACACAGTGACTCTATGGTGCTTGACAAAGGACATGGTCTTGCTGTGTTGTCACAGGAGAAACAACGCAAGGAAAACAGATCTCCTACATCTGTTTTGTCATCTGGGCGTTCAAAGAAAATCACTAAGTTTACACGGATAAATGGGAAGTCTGAGGCAATCCCTAAGTAAGACAATTAATCTCCAATGCGAGAAGCAGAGGCTATTTCCATTTTGGAAAAACAAGACACCGATGGGAAATGTGTTTTAAGAGAAAGAAGATTCTCCAAAAATTGTGAGAATCCAAGAGATGTTAGTTTGAACTGTCACGTTATGGAATGTTTGGGCCACTAAGGAAGAGCTGTATGGAAAGTCAAGGAGCTCCATTAAGAACTCCAAGATTAAAGTTGTGTTAAGTGCCAAGGGCACAAAGATTGAAGTTGTGTTAACTACCAATGGTACATGGAGTTCCAACGCAACCACTCAAGAGATGGCACACATGGCTTACAGTACAGAAGAACCTACCAACAAACCAAGTTGGTACTTCGGCAGTTGATGCACAAAACACATTACAAGTGATGTAAGCTGCCTCACCAACATATGCATGGATGTTAGAGGAAATGTTTTTTTGGAGATGGTGAGTCAAGAAAAATCTTAGCAAAAGGCAACACAATTGGGGAAGATGTTCCAGACCTGAATGAAGTCTTTCTCGTAGGATGTCTCGAGATGAATATAATCAGTGTGAGCCAACTCTGCTTTGAATGGTTGACGGTTGTGTTCGATGCTATTCACTGTGAGGTGTATAATGAGCATGAGCTTTTCTGATGATGGGAGTTAGAAATGAAGACAATTGTTGTATGCGGAACAAACGACATGTTACACGATGCAAGGCTTCTGTTGCAGCACAGACTCAGTCCAAATCAGAAGTGTGCAAAACAACTACAAATTCCTCATGTTGGTTACAACAGAGTCTGAAAATGATCCAAAGCATCGAAGACGTGTCAACGTGTCAACATGTCCTTTACCTCATCAATTTACATCAAGGAAACTCCTAGGTATGAATCATCTTCCTAACATGTGTCCATCTAATAAAAGAATCTTGTCTGTTGGAAAGTTCATGAGGAACACAGAAGAAAGAGTGTATGTATCCAAGATGGACAACAAGAGATTACCTGGAAAACACTTCTCACAAGTGTATGTGGTAATACACATACCTCTATCACCCGGGTCTGGTATGGTCATTCAACTTACTATTCATTTCTTAAGTTTAAACTCCTTAATGAGATGTTGAAAAATGAACAACCACTACAGGAAAAGCGGGAATTAATAGCACTTCAATATAGCGTTTTTTAATAATACACTATAATTGACGTATGCTTGAGTTTTTCATAGCGTTTGTCAACTTGAAACGCCATGGTTATGATGGGCGGGTTTTTAACAATTGGTGTGGCGCTTAAATTTTTTGTTCTCTTACTCTTTAATAGCACATAAGACTTTGGAAACGTCATGGTATGGTAACCGCGAAAATGAAAATCAACTGGCCACCGAAGTTAAAAAATAAAATAATAATAAGTTTTAATTTTTAGGAAAAACAATACTAAATCTGGAAAAGAAATAAAAATTAACACCTTTTTGCTCTTTCTCTCTCGATTTCTCTATGAAAATCCTGTAACTCTCCGTCTCAATCTAAACGAAAGACAAATTTCTATCGATCCGTCTTAGTCTTTATCACTGTCAGTCTCGAAATCTCTGGATCTCTGTCACTTTATATCAGTCTCGATCTCTCTGTGATTCAGCATGGATCTCTCCCATTCTCACTCTCACGTCTCACTCTTACTCTCAATCTCGATCTTTCTCACTCTGGTTTCACTCTCAGCCTCAATCATCATCTTCATCGTTCTACAAGAATTTTACACTGAAGGTGTTGAAATTATGTTTGGGTTTTGTAAATTAAGGATTTAATTTACTTGTTGTGTAGTAATTAATCAATTATCTTGGTCTTTTGCAGGAAGAGATCGGTGAATTTTTGTTAAGGTATATCAATTTGATTTTAAACTTTGTTAAATGTAAATAATTGATTTGTATTTGATTGTTCATATAGCTTAATTTGACACATATAAGCACTAACTGAGTAATGGTTTTTGGCAGATTATTGTTTCTCTATTCAAGGCTTGAAACTTCTTCTTGTTGTTATTATGTAAGTTGTTATTCCTTACACTCTGTTCTTTCTTTTGTTTATATTGTGGTTTGAATTGAGTGGTTTAGATAGTTATTTAGATGTTTGAGCGATGAAATTGTTATCAAATTGTATGTAAAATTGGTGGTGGACCTGTGATCTGATTGTTGCATTATGGACAAGTCATAGGTTTGGCTTCCAAGGTATGAATCTACTTGTTATTCTCATTGATACTTTAATTACAAATGTGATCTGAATTATATTGTGATATGAACATTGTCTTGTTTATGAACAGAGCTAGCCTTGAGTATGTGGAAGGAGCAAAAAAAATTGTGAGTGCATCAACAAGTAGTTTAGGTGATCGAGCGGAGGTGTTCTGTCCATGCATCGACTGCCGTAATGTTTGCTTCCAACTGATAGATACAATAGTAGAGCATCTAGTGATTAAGGGTATGGATCAAAAGTACAAGAGGAATTCTTGTTGGAGTAAGCACTACAGGAAAAATGGGTATTAATAGCACTTTAAGATAGCGTTTTTAATGTATATGCTATTGTAGACGTATGCGTGACTTTTTCATAGCGTTTGTGAATTTAAAACGCTATGTTACGATGAGCGGGTAAAACAATTGGTGTGGCGCTTAATTTTTTGGTTCTCATTTTGCTATTTATATCACATTTGCCCTGTTAAACGTCATGGTAGGATTAACCGGGAATAATAATTTCATTGCCCGCCCAATTAAAAAATGAAAACAATACCAAGTTAATTTTAGATATTAAAAAACCCAAAACAAATCTCAATTTCTCTCTTCTTCTCTCTCGAATCCTCTCTTTTAACTATCTCTCTCAATCTCTCATTTCCTTCACTATCATGTCTTGATCTGCTGAATCCTCTTCCGATTCCTCTCACGACCTGTGTCGATCTCTTGCAATCGTCGTGCTGTTCTGTAGGTTTGAGCAATTCAGTTCATCTCTGTCGGTCTTCGTCTCAGCCCATAGATCTCTCACTTTCAACCTCTTTTTCTCGCAATCTCAGGTTCGATCTCTGCCTCAGTTTCCATCATTGACTTATGTCTCGATCTACAAGAAATTATATGTATTTGTTGTCTTCTTCATTGCTCTACAAAAAGTGGATATTGAATGTGACGAAATTGTGTTTGGGTTTTTGTTCATATAAAATCAAAGTTTAACTTGCATGTCTAGGATGAACCTATCGATTAGTTTGTTCTTTGTTTAGGTGTATGATCAATTTGTGATTTTTAGTTTCAATTTGTGATTTTAGTTTCAATTTGTGATCTTGATTTGAAGATTGTGGTTGATAAAATTTAATATCTCTTTAAGTAGCATGTATCGAATTGATATATATATATATATATATATATATATATATCAATGATTGGTTTTGATGTAGTTTAATTTCACACATAGAAGTAACAGAGTTGTGGTGTTTTAATTGTGAAATTTTTTATTTGCAGATAACCCTTGCTTATTCTAGAAGTAGTGAAGCTTCAAGGTTCTTGTCGTTGCAGATTTTATCATTGTGTAAGTTAGTATATATACGTGACGTTTTTGTTCTTAAGAAATTGGTAGTGTACTGTCAATTTGGGTTTTGGATTGATGTTTGTTGGAGTTGAATCGATTATTTCTGATGGTATTGTGTATTTGAATATTGTTTGCAATTGGATTTTCGACAATACAAGAAAGATGTTTCAATTGACAAAAATTCATTTAAAATTGCGTTGTGTTTTAAATTTTAATGATTTTGAGAGTTCATGTTGTTTTGACTTTGCAGAATCTTGATTCTAGTCTTGTAGGTTGTGTTAAGCATTGGTAAAAGAAGCCAGAAGAGACTTTGATGTCTGCTCAAGACTTTCTGTGATAGCAAAGAAGACATAACAAGATCAAAGTTTTGTTTGTGTTGGGTAATTTGGCAAGAATCATGATAAAAGACAACAATGATGGTGATTTTAGTGCAAGTGTAGCGAGAGAGGGCATATGTTTCAAACCAAGTTTCAGCTTTTATGATACTTGAGGAGATCTTTATAATGGTTTTGTCGTTTACAAAAGATCAAGATTAGTAATTTGTGGAAGTTGCAGGACTTTTTGATGGACGTTAACAGCTTCTGGTGGTGTTGGTTCATGACCATCTCTTCCATACTATTATAAGCTATGATGAGTTACAATCAGTTAAAGAAAGAATCTTCAACGTTTTTGTTTGTGATTTTCTTACGAGTAAAACCAAGAAAGGGAATCAAGAAGAAGTCTCTTTTGTGCTTTGGCACAATTTATTAAACTTATGTATGAATTTATCTTCTAAGTACTTGAATCTTTGTAATAGATCTTCCGTTTTCATGGTTTTGATTTTATATGAGCATTTTAAAAAAAAAATTATTGCTATCCAAAACTAGTTAAAAACATTAACTATACACAACTAAGAATTATAAATTACAAAAATAAAAATTAGAAGTCATGATCTTTGATTTAGAGGTTAGAGCTTTACGTTTGAGGTTTAGGGTATAGAGTATAGGGTTTGAAATATAGTTGTTCCTAATTTTGTTACTATTGTTTGTTTTTTTATGAAAATTAGTTACTATTGTTTGTTTCATACTAGGTTCTTTGTTTCATACTAGGAATAGAAGTAACTAATATTTTCAAACATAAAAAGATACAAAAGAAAATGAAGTGTGGTTTGGGGTTTAGGGATTCACATTTTTTTTTAAAATGTTTGTCAATTAACAAAAGAAAACGTAATAAATTGTTGTTTCATATTAAAAACGTGTACATTATAAAAATACAAAATAAGAAAGTAAAGTTAGTGAATCTTTGATTTAGAGTTTAGGGCATCACAATATATTCAAAATTCTGGATAATTTAGTGTGTTTGATTTAGGATTTAGGGTTTTATAATATGATTTTGACATTTTTTCATGTTCTATTAAGAATAGAAATATCATTTTAATCATTGATTTTTTATGGATCGAATGAGTGTTTGATTTAGGGTATTAGGATTTATATTTGTAAGATATTTTTTCTATAATTTCTCAATTAAGAAAGAATACAAAAATATTGTTTGATTTAGGGTTTAAGATTTAAAGTTTAAGTTTTAAAGCATAAGACTAGAGTTTAGAGTTTAGGGTTTACGTTTTTTATATAGAAGTTTGGCTTTTTAGGATAACAATTTGTTTGATTGAGAGTTTGTGGTCATATAGTTTTAATCATTTATTTAAATTTATATGAAATAAAATCGAAAATTTTATTGTTGATTAATTTTATATACATTTTAATAAGTGTTTTCAATCTAAAAATTTAGGTTATATAGCTACCAATAATTCATTACAATATATGCTGTTTCTATAAATTGGAAAATTTGGGCACAAAAATATTCCCGGGTAACATTTGGGTTCAATTTTGTTTTCCCGGTTTAATCATTTTGGCAAAATACTTTAGTATGATCACTAGGATCGATGACATGGCAACTTCGGAGAGTTAATCTTGTCCGTTAAAATCTTGAAGAACCAATCTTGTCCGTTGAACCCTTCCAATCTCTCAACTCAACCTCTATTTTCATTCTCTTTCTCTGCAGACAAAGGCAAAGAACACAAATCGTCATCTCTATTCTCTAAGACAGATCCATTAAGGATTTTGTGAGTTTGAATTGATTTTCTTGTTTATCTCTTTCAATCTTCATGAAATCTCTTAATTTTCGCTCAGATTTTCTTGACCAATCAAATGTCTTTCAATCTTCCTCAAATCTCTTATTATCGCTCTGATTTGTATATCTTTAGTTTATTTCAGGTTCTGGTTCCAGGGTCAAGGGAGGGCGAGAGAGACGCATCAGATTTTGCGGCGCAGTAGTGGGAGATCGATAAGATATCGATTCGATGGAGAAGAGAGCTAAGCAAGAACTGCGAAGGGTTTGTTCACCGCAGTCCAATTCGCTACCGTCGCGGATGAAGCTGGTGGGTATGTGTTTGATTTCTGGCTGGGTATGTGTTTGTATGCTCGGTTTTAGCAGTATTTGCTTAGTTTATGTAGCATCTCAAATTCCTCTTGATTATGTGTTTGGTTCTTTTTAGTTGTTAAATTTTTGTTCTTGATTTTGTCTACAGAACCGAGATTCTCTAGTTTAATCTGGATGTTTGCGGTTTCTATACCACTTGTCTAATTTCTTCTTTGATCTTGGGATATGATCACATAATCAATGATGTGAATCGATTTTTATATGACTCATTATGTTGTTTCATGTGGTTAATGTGTCTGATTTATTAGCTAAGCCTTTGATTACTTGTGGTGGTTGATTATGCAGGGAAAACTAAGTCTTTGATTACAAATTGGTTAAATCGGTGGCGTTTTCGAGTAACTAAACTTATTTGCTAGTGAATTCATGGATCTTAGTGTTTTCCGATGATTATAGGTCTGAAGCTTGGAAAAAAATGAAGACTAAATGATTTGCTGGTGGTAAGAGACAAACAAGGTATACCACTGTCATCTTTTCTTTCTTGGACTCGAGATACTGTTACCTCATGTCCACTTGTGTCTCAGTGTGCTTGTTTTCCCTTAAGGTATTGCCCTATGATACACTCATGGTTGAGTTAGATATCACAAACGTACGTGAACTCGAAGACTTTCTTATCAATGAATGTATGTATGCGGTGAGTGTTCTGGACCATCTTCTTTTAGGGAAATATCCATGGATATTTGCAATAAAAAAGCTCAAGGTTCACACACAACTCAAGTGTGTCAATTCAGAAAGTAGCAAAAGGACAGTGCCGACTTTTCGATTTTTTTGCAGGGTATAGTTCAAGGAAAACTTGATCAGTTAAAAAGATGCTTTGAGGTACTTGCTTTTTCTCACATTCCAGATATGTGATCGCTGTGCTTTTCGTTACATCTACCAGCGCCTCTTGAACCCCTTGCAAACATGCAGGTTCAGTTTGCAGCTGGTAGGGATCTAAGGCCAGGACAACTTGGGAATATGATACACACTGGAAAATTGGTAGATTCTTCCATCTGTATTATCTCTTCCATCTGTGCTCTAATTTATCAGGAGAAGGCAAACTTAACATTATGTTTTACCTCAATGGCCTACTCTTGAGCTTTTCTGTGAGAGTCTAGGTTGCGTCGGCTTAATTTTGGATCTTTGTTCAGTTGCAAGAGATTGTAAGGGGATGCGATGTTTTTTGAGTAGAGGACGAGAATTTGTTGCTCGGAGTAGGAATGATTCGATTTATGTTTATGACTTTGAAGCAAATCGAATTGTATGAGATCTAATTGGATCGGTTTTTTGGTTGTGTAATATACGATTTTGTATTGTAGATCTTTTTGTATGATGGTTACATATAATAACAAAAAATTTGGTAATTTTATTTGAGTAGATTAATTTCTCCAAATTTTATTTAATATCAAAAATTAAATATAATTAAAAGTAACAAAAAAAAAACATATAATTAAAAGTAATAAAACATCACTGTAAAATACAAATTAACAGAATAAATTATATTAATTATTATATATATATCATATGCTTATTAATATAAATAATAGCAATCTTTAATCGCTATTGTCAATATAAATATAGCATATAAAAAACCGCTATTTTTGATAATATTTTAATAGCAATTGAACAAACCGCTATGTAAAGTAGACGATCTATTATAACGGGCGCAGATATAGCGCTTTCAACTCCGCTATTGTATCATTAGATAGCGTTTTTTCGATGCTACGAATACCCATATTTCCTGTAGTGAAGCATGGAGAAAAAAAGAATGGTATGATGGATAATGATCCAACGTCAGAAACATAGGCTTATGAGTTGCTTAGAACGGCGTTTTCTGATGGTGAAGGCAATCAACATCCAACACACCACAGTGGAGGTGAGTCTGAGGATTGTGAAACAGTGGAAGACTCTGAGTTTAGGAATAAGCTGAGATATGCATAAACTCCACTCTACTCGACGTGTCCTAACTACACCAAGGTCTCTGCAATCATGGCTCTTTATCGCATAAAAGTGAAAAGTGAATTGTCAGAGAACTACTTCGAGCAACTTTTGACGATAGTTCATGATATGCTCCCTGTGGGAAATGTGCTTCCAAAGTCCATAAATGATATGAAGAAGTTCTTGAAGATTTTTGGGTTTGGCTATGATGTGATTCATGCATGTAAGAATGATTGTATCCTCTATCATAAGAAGAATGATAAGATGGAAAGATGCCCAAGATGTAGTGCTTCAAGTTGGGAAATAGACAAACACAGTGGTGAAGAAAAGAAAGAGATTCCAGCAAAGGTGCTTAGGTATTTTCCTATAAAGGACATATTCAATAGGATGTTTAAATCAAAAAGGATAGCTGAGGAATTACGTTGGCACTTCAGCAATGGTTCTGCTGATGGTACAATGCGACATCCAGTAGACTCTGTAACTTGGGCTCAGGTGAATAACAAATGGCCAGAGTTTGCTTCTGATCCGAGAAACCTTAGACTTGGTTTGTCCACAGATGGGATGAACCCCTTCTCCATTCAGAACACCAAGTATAGTACTTGGCCAGTTATGTTAGTCAACTACAACATGCCTCCAACAGTTTGTATGAAGGCTGAGAATATCATGTTGACTATGTTGATCCCTAGTTCAACTGCACCGAGCAATAACATTGATGTGTATCTAGCACCACTGATAGATGATCTTAAGGATTTGTGGAATGAAGGAATTGAGGTGTATGACTCATTTATGAAGGAGAAATTCACACTTAGAGCTGTGTTGTTGTGGACTATAAGTGATTATCCAGCCTTGGAGACATTATTGTACAGTGAAAGGGAAACAAGCTTGTAATGTATGTGGAAAAGATACACCTTCTAAGTGGTTGAAATTCAGTCGGAAGTATGTGTATTTGGAAAATAGGAAGCGGCTCAGACCTGGACATCCTTATAGACGGAGAAAAGCTTAGTTTGACAACACTATTGAAGAAGGGACTGCAAATAGAATTCAAACAGAAGCTGGTATATATGCGACACTTAAGGATTTCAGGAATGACTTTGGAAGAAAGCTAGACAAGGAAACAAAAAGGAAAAGAACTGACTTCGCTGTAGATGAGCTAGTTACAGAGGAAGAATATAAAGAAAGCAATGATCAGTGGCGGTGGAAGAAACGGTCAATATTCTTTGATCTACCATACTGGAAGGTAATAGATTGTAAATATAGGACTAATTATTATGCTAAACATTATGTTCATACTAATGAACTTTGAATTTCTTTGTGTTAGGATTTGCCGGTGCGTACCAACATTAATGTGATGCATGTGGAAAAGAACGTGTCTAATGCTATAGTGGGTACGTCGATGCATAGTGCTAAATCGAAAGATGGTTTAAAAGCAAGGAAAGATTTGGAAGATATTGGAATTCGAACACACTTGCACACAGAAGTAAGGGGAAAACGAACATATTTGCCTCCTGCAGCATATTGGATGTCAAAGGAAGAGAAAAAGCTCTTTTGCCAGAGGTTATCTAAGTTTAGAGGGCTTGACGGGTATTGTGCGAATATCGTAAATTGTGTTTCAGTCAATCCTCCAGTTTTGAGTGGTCTGAAATCTCATGAACATCATGTTCTGATGCAAAATCTACTCCATGCGGCTTTGAGAGGGTTGCTGCCACGAGGACCTAGAATTGCGATGACTCGATTATGCAACTACTTCAAGAGATTGTGTCAGCGTACAGTTGACCCTGAGATGTTGATATCATTGGAGTCAGAGATTGTTGAGATAATGTGCCAATTGGAGAGGTTTTTTCCTCCATCACTTTTTGATATCATGTTCCACCTAACTATACATCTAGCAAGAGAGGCACATTTGGGTGGGCTGATACACTTTTGCTGGATGTATCCCTTTGAGAGGTAGTCTTTATTTATATCTCTCGTTTTCTTTTATCTCTGTTGAGACTAGTAGTTAACATATATGTTTTCTTACTGAGTTATAGGTTCATGAAAAAACTTAAAGCCTATGTTAAAAAAATTGCAAGGCCAGAAGCATGTATGACGGAGGGGTACTTAGCATAAGAATGCGTTTCATTCTGCTTAGAGTTCCTACATGATTCCGTGCAAGTTGAAGAAGGAGTAAATCATAATAAAGATTTTGAGTCTAAGGAACTTGTGCTAGAAGGCCAACCACTACATAAGGCTACAGAGGTTACTCTTTCAGATAAAGAGCGAGAAATTGCACATCGATATGTTTTAATGAACATGGCAGTCATGGATCCATATGTTGAGTAAGTTGAAATCTATTGCATTCTAAAGTTTATCTACAATATATGTGGTTCATCATTTCTGTACTTTCAACCACATGATGCATTTAGAGGAGTTGCAAGCTACAGATGACCGATGCGCTAGAAACGAGACATTGTTATGGAAATATCATAACGAACGATTCCCGCAGTGGATAAAGGAAAAGGTTTGTACACTTTTTATTTAGATTTTTTCATGTTTTCAGATTTTAAAGTTTTCCTATTCACTAACACTGTTATATTCTCTTTAGATACCTCCTAACTCTGAGGATCATTCGAAAAGACTGAGGTGGTTGGCATTTGAACTGAGACATACTGCTGACAGCTATAAGGGCTTTATTATTAATGGGCATCGATTGCACACTGACAATGTAAAGCGAAAGACTCAGAATAGTGGAGTAACATATGAAGCTTTCATTATGTGTCGATCCTCTGCAAGAGATAGTAGACACATGGCAGACATAGTTGCTAACTATGAAGTGATCCAAGAGATCATATTGTTGGATTATCATACGTTCTATGTTCCATTGTTTAAATGCAATTGGGCCAACAGAGGGAATGGTGTGAAGGAGGAAGATGGCTTTACGCTGGTGAACCTTCAGATGAACCAATCATCATATCTTCGAGATCCATACATTCTTCCTTTGCAAGCGAAACAAGTTTTTTATTCTAGAGAAAATGACGCCTCACCCTGGTATGTTGTTATGAGGGCACCTCCTAGAGGATATCACGAGTTAGAAACAAAAGAAGAGTTTGTTGAGGCACCATTACCAGTTCAGCCAGTTGAAGATCTAGGGAATCAATCTTCTGATGATGAGAGTTTCTTTGTTAGGGATGATTGTGAAGGCGTCCTAGTTGCCGATTAATAAAGTTTTCTAAGTCCAGCCAGTTGTTTTTTGGTTTTCTGGTTTTCAAAAACATTACATAAGTAAAAGTAGGACTTTTTGTTATTGTATGATGTGTCTCAGGATACAACATGGTGGTTACTAGAGGAGGAAAACTACAACGCAACTATAGTTAGCAAGGCAAGGCGGCGACTTCTGTTCAGAAGCAACCAAAAGAGAAGAAGCAAAAGACAAAAATGGTGAAAGATCTTGTGTCTGATTTTACTGATGAGCCAACACCTCTTGTAGAAGAAGAACTTGAAGATGTTGTGGAAGTTCCTGAAACTTCTGTTCAGAAGCAACCAAAAGAGAAGAAGCAAAAGACGAAAATGGTGAAAGATCTTGTGATTGATGTTACTGATGAGCCAACACCTCTTGTAGAAGAAGAACTTGAAGATGTTGTGGAAGTTCCTGAAACTTCTGTTCAGAAGCAACCTGATGTTACTGATGAGCCAACACCTCCTATAGAAGAAATGAATGAAGAAGCAAATAATGATGTGGTGCCTGAAGCAATCAATGAAGTGCCTGAAGAGGAAATGAATGAAGAAGAACTGGTTGTTGATGAAGATGTTAGTCAAGAACAAACACAGCCTGCCAGCAGAGGAGTGGAGTCTCAGGTTGGTGCAGTGGAGGAAAAAGAACATCAAGAACAATCTGAGTGTAGGGAACATGTTACAGAACCGCAAGAACACGGAGCTCAACCACGTGCTAATCAAGAAGGACAATCCCAAGACTCAGACATAAGTAAGAAGAAGAAAAGAGGAAAGACTAGGATGCGCAAATTGGCAAAGTCAGATGAGGATATGGTAGATGTGGAATTACTCTACTCGGAGAACATGCAGGCAAGGGATCAATAACAGTGTCCTCCTTCCTTGGTCCTCTTGTCAGGGAACATGTCCTTTTGACTCTTAATGATTGGTGAAAGCTAGATGATGAGACAAGAGGAGTACTTTGGGACGAAATTCAGGTACATGCCTTGTAATATTTATACAAAACCATTAGAAACTTTCGGATACTAAAATTTGCCAATTCTGATTACAGGGGAGGTTTAATCTGCAAGAAGAGTGGCAAAATGATTATGTTTTCAAGCAGATGGGTTGTTTGTGGAGGGCTTAAAAATCTAAACTACTTACATAAGTTCGAAATGCAAAGACAAGCGGAGACCGACTCCGTTTGAATCTAAGCAACATCCAATCTATTGGAAGTTGGAACAATTGGGTTAAGAGTAGGATGACCACAGATTTTAATGTTACACAATTTATATTTCTTTTGTTGTCTTGCATTTGATTTGGAGATCAAGCAATTACATCTATTGTCCTCATTTTGTAGGTAAGAAGAGACAAATACAGAGAATTAAGGAGGGCTCAGATTCCGCACACCACCAACCGTAAAGGAATATATCGTCTATCTCAGGAAATGGTATGTGTATTTTGTAATGTCTTTTTGTGTTACGCAGAAGTACGACTAAGGTATGGCTTACTTGTAGAGAAAAAAAGAGTTCAGACCCTAGTAAGATCAATAGGACTAAGGTATTGATAGAAGGACACACTCATTCTGATGGTACACCGGTGAGGCCTGAGTTTGCTGAAACTATTGTAAGTTTAAAACTTTTTACTAAGGGTTACAATTTACAAAGTTCTTTTTAGATCATCTCTTGGAAGTTATATATTGTCAAAATATATGTATCAGGTGACAATATACGAAAAGATACTCTGAGCCAAGTGTTGGGAAAAGACAAACCTGGACGAGTTAGATGGATGGGGAGAGGGGTTACTGCTACTAAGCTAGCATTCCTACAGGCTAAAGACGCACATGTGCAAAAGCTTGAAGCTACACAAGTTGAAATGCTAAACAAGATTGAAGAATTGCAGAATGTTGTAAAAGACTTGGCTGGGAAAAAAGTAAGTCTTCTCTTGCTTCTAATATGACGATGCTAACAAAGTATGTATTTACAAATCCTTTTCCTCTTCTCAGAAACATTATAATGATGTGGCTTCTCAGTCTGAGGTTAGTGATGTTAGCAAAGAAGGAATTAGGTGTCAACTTCTAGGTTGGTTTGCGATGAAAGATGTTGTTGTAGGTGAAGGTGAATTCTGCTCCTCTAAACCAATGTACAAGATTGGTCGTATTTCAATAGGTCCTAATGCGGCGGCTGTTATTGTGAAGTCTGCTTTAAACCTAAACGCATCAGTCTGGAGGCCTACCACAGATGTGTCTACAATCTCAAAAGCTGTAGGAGTTAAAATTCCATGGCCATCTAATAAAATAATTCTAGACACCACTTTTGAGGATACAAGTATAACTACGTCTACTGAGCCAAGGGTAATTTGGATTAGTTAATTTATTCCATAAATTTTAAGTTCCACCATTTGATAACTTATATATATATATATCATGTTTGTTTAGGATACAAGTGGAAGTAGTTCAAGTGGTAGATGCTTAATTTATGATTGGACTGAGGATGAAGTTATTGCTGAGGGTTCATTGTGTTCAACTGAACCAACATAGATGGTGAACAATATTGCTATAGGTCCAAATGCTGCAGTTTTGAAGGTTGTTGTGATCATTAAACATGATGCTTATATGTGGAGACCAAGTGCTGAAATAAGTATGATGGGTGATGCACTTAATGCGAAGATCACATGGCCAATCCATAAGATAAAGTTACTTAATGTGCATGCACGAGAGGAAACAATGAGAAGAACAACTCAAGTACCTTTTTGCACCTACTGTGTTAATATTTATTCATAGTCTCCATTTTTTGTTGTTGTTGCGATGGATTCTGATGAATGGGTTTGTCATTTTGAGTGTTAGAGTGCTAGTAACAGCACCAGTACCACAAAAAGTCCAAGGAAAAAGTGCATCATGTTCGATTGCAACAACTCTGGAAAAATAGTTGCAGAAGGCTGAGTTTGTGCATCTGATCTAGCAGAGAAGATCCATCATTGTCCCTTAGGTCACAATGCTAGCAAGGTGTGGGTAGAAGTTTTAAAGATTGATGGTACAAGTGTGTGGAGACCAAATACAGAAATCCATTACATTTCTGATGCAATATGAACAACAGTGGCTTGGCCTAATGATAAATTACAACTCCTCTGAACATGTTTAAACTTGTCTTGCTCTACTACTTTTAATTCGTTTCCGTTGTTGATGCTTGTGTGTCTACATACTTTGAATTATGGACTATGTGTTTGAGATTTTAATTTTCATTGTTCAATTTCATAAGGCATTTGTTTCTCTTAAAATGGCATTTGTATGCAAAATTAATAAACCAGTACAATACAAATAATTCAATTACAAATTGAACAATTCAGATCTTTATAAAAATAATGAAGTTTTAGGGTTTAGGGTTTCATACATAATTGTTTTAAATTTGATTTAGGGCTTAAGGTATTAAGTTACAAAGTTAGGAGTTTATGATAGGACTAAAAAAAATATAGATTCTCGTTTCATATGTGGTTTAGAGTTTAGGGCATTGAACTATAGGGTTTAATCTTTTTCGGAGCACTATAATTAACAAAACTATATATACAATTAAAATATCATTTCATATTTAATATTACAAATTTGGAAAAATCAATTTCTTACAAACTAACAATGATAAGTTACTAAGTATTTGATCCATAGTTTATATGATTGACACACTTTTACCAATATGATGTTAATCTTTTTTATATTTTTACGAAACATAACTATAAAAATCACAAAAAATTAAACGTTCATGATAAACTTATTAGTATTTACATTTTAGATTTTAATATTTAATAAAAAATTAAAAACCTAATTAAAAAGAGCATGATAAATCAAATAGTTCAGTATTAAACGAGAGCCAATGAGGAGAGATCACTAGGATCGATAACGTGGCACCATCTCATACCATTTGATCATTCTTGTCCTAGGTTTTCCTACCCGTCCGATGTCTTCTTCCTTTTTTTAATATATGTTTTCTTGTCGCAGAACTCTGGGAAAATAATAGGGTATTATCCTCTCTCTCAAATTTGGCAAAGAACTGAGATTCAAGCGAAGAGGACATCCTCGTTCCAGACAAGATAAGCTCCTTCTTAACACTGCCGTTGATGGAGTCAATCCCTAGCTCTCGATTCATAAAATCTGGTAACTTTTCAGATCCGAACCTTTTCCTTTCTCTACCTTTCTCGTTTTCTCGATTCATAAGATCGTTTTCTCGATCTGAATCTAGTAAATATTTCAGATCTGGAGAGACATCGAGAAACTTCCTCACGGTCTGCGAATTTGAGCATTCAGATCTTATGAAGATATGGGTACTAGCTACACAAATTTTGCATATTCAGATCCGATCTACATACATTATATATTAATTAATTATTATTTGTTTTAAAAAGCGACCTGGATTCCAGTTTCGGATGGTATTTTCTGATTAATAGTTACGAGAAAAACAAAAAAAAAAAAAAACAAAAAAAAAAGCGAAACCAACTTGAGAATTCATATCTACTGATTTATGTTTTCTTCCATCTTCGATGCAAAGATCATCAGTAACATCAGACACAAGAGCTGTTCTTAATACGGTATTGATCAATCGAATTCTGGATTTCACAAAAGGTAACAAAGTTGTCGAAATGTTTGTTTCAAAACAAAATTTTGAGGCCCAAATTATAAAATTTTTGAGGCCCATATATCTACTAATTGTTTGTCTAATTTGTTTCAGGTACAAGAGTTTTAACCGAAGCTTTTAAAAGACAAGTTTTGTTAACATTTTCAATTTAAAAAATGTACTAGTTACTCTTTTAGTATTTTGTAATATCATGTTTGTATGAATAAAGATGATTTTAATTAATAATATTTTACTTCCAAAAATATGCCATTTTAAATTTCATTTTCTTAAAAATTGTGAAGCGTAAAATAAAATGCATTGGTCCTTTCCGAAAATTGAACATAACATTTTCCGAAAGCTATAGTAGAATTCCAAAAAATGCTATAATTCAAAAATCTAAATGCTATGTTTTTTATAAGTTGTTCAGAAAGTATAGGATTAAACCACACATATTAAACTCTATGGTAAATAATAAAGAAATGCTATATCAAAAAACCAATACATAACAAAATAAATCGCTATTATAAAATATTAAAATTGCATAAATAAAACCGTTATTTTATCGAAAATGGCGACATCAGTCCAAAAAACCGCTATCAAAAGTGCATGACCTATTATCGCGGGCTCTAATATAGCGCTTAACGTAACGCTATCGTATAGTTTATATAGCATTTTTTGGGTGCTACCAAAACCCGCTTTTCCTGTAGTGATTTCGTCCAAGAGGAGGAAGCTTTAATCTTATGTAGTCCTCATCAACTCCAATAATGAGGTAGCTAAGTTCTTCAAAGTCATCTAGATGATCCAAAGGATTCTCTTGAGGAAGACCATGGAACCGATTTTGCTTCAGCAAAGCTATGGTTGAAGGCTTTAACTCTAAACTCATAAGTCGCGATGGTGGAGGGTAGATTGGATCTCGGCTCATGAGTAGTGTTGAGGTTGAGTAGAAGTCTCCTATGGTCTCATGGTTGAGTACTACACGTTCTCTCTCAAGATTGTGATGCTGAATTTCGTCTAGGTTTCGTTTTAACCCAAACAGTTGATTCTTGTCTCCTTCACGAGCTTGTGGTTCAAATTGGCGTGATCCTAAGGGTTGAGGGAGACGTGGTGGTGGCTCGTCGTAGACATGGTGGTGGTGCAAGTATAAACCTGAAACACACAAAGATAAAACCAAAGAAAAAAACGAAATCAAATAAAAAGAAAAACAAATCCTAGACTTAATCTTTATCAAAAACTCGTAGGTAACAAAATTTGGTCCCCGACAATGGCGCCAAAAACTTGATGGGGGTTATATTATCAAGTTTTAAATCTATAACCCAAAGATTCCTGCAAGTGCACATGCAAACGCAGTAGTACTTAGGGGTCGAGCCGCAAGGACTGAAAAGATGATACACTACTAATTTAGAGATGCAAATTAAGCTAAGACAAAATATGAAATGGGGTTTTTGTGTGAATGCAAACATGATGAATGAATGGAAATGAAAACTAGGATGTGAAATCAATATGAGGAAAGAGTTAGGCGCTAGGCAATTCGCAGAAACTCATGAAACACATAAAAGGTATCGATAGGGTTTTAGATTCTAAAACTCAAACCACAACTATAAAATATTTCCACTGTCGTGGCTCTGATTCCCTATGTCTTATTCCCTAGTTGACTCAGCTGTCACATGGTTATTAAAAGGTTAAAACACGCAATGTAGATCAAAGTTCGATTGTTCACTAAACTCCTTAACTAATTGGTATGATTGTTAAGACGCCTAGCTCATCAAATACTAGTTCATGAGGTACTAAGAACACTTCCGTGGATCAATAACATGGTTAATTACTCCAGGTAAGGTTTTGTGCACAAATAAAGATATAGAACCTATATGATAACCCCTAGAAAGTTCGATAATCAATTATGAATTTACATGGAATCCTTGAATGCCGAAAACCTAAGAAGCAAACTACTCATACATGGTTGAGGGGACAACGCGACAAGAGTAGAAAGAACGAAACATGATGGATTGAAAGAGTAAAGGATAAGAAATCTTCTCTATGTCGAAGAACAAGATAGATCTCCTCTTTGAAGCTCTTAGAATCCAAATCAATGAAGAAAACTAAGTAAAAACGTGTTTATTGCTTATGGTAATGTTGGGTGGCTGCCCTAAGGCTTCTCTCACGTGGCTTACAACTTACAAAGGCTAAAAGGAAGTATATATAGATATAAGGTCTTCTAGGGTTAAGTTCTATGGTAAAAAACGTCAAAACACTCAAAACTGCTCCATATTGGGCTGGGCCGCCGATCTTGATGTTGGGTCGGTATGGGGAACAAGTTAGCCATGTCCTGAATCATTCTGGAGTGTCTCAGTACCAATATTTTAACCCGATCGGTGTGGGGGACCGTTTTCCTCCTGCTTCATCTTCTGGGCAGTTTAACATGTCTTCAGTATTTCTAGTATAACTCTCTCTACAAAATTCCAAACGATTCGAATCCAACTCCATTGGAAATCTGACTCAAAATACTATCTTTACTAGAAGTTTCATCCAATTCCAAATTCATTTGATCCTCCGTTCATTGCTAAACTTCTGGCATATGTTATCTGTCCAACTTGGTAGAATGTGTAAAATTAGGAATTCCTCGGCTCCAATGTGTTCTTTGGCTCGCGTGAGTTTCTGTAGCTTGGGTTATACCTCGTTATGCTCTTTTTGATCATTTTTGATTGATTTCCCTAATAAAGACTCGAAAACTACAAATACGAGAAAACTACCTTTATAGGCGTAAAAGCTTATTAGAATGCTTACAAAGCATAAAAAAAATAGATAGTAAAAGTGGTAAAATATGAGGTCTATAAAATACACGTGGTTCCAAAGGTGCATTGGCCTCCTCCTTACCAGCCTCATCCATGTCATGAAGGTTTAATGGTTCAATGAAAGCTTCATCTTTCCCATCGATAATCTCTATGACAATATCTTCATTTTCTTTGGCCTCCTCTGGCATCCTTACTTCGTCCAGCTGAGTACCACTTCTAAGGATAATGGCGTTCATGTGCTCTCTCCTTGGGTTTATCTCAACCTTCCCTGGAAGAAATCCATCGGGTTTTCCAATGGTCCCAACGATGTAAGCAATTTGGAGATTGATTTGCTTAACATGGGAGGTAATCTCCTCTAGCTTCTGGTTTATGTCACAACCCCACTACATTCACCTTGGAGTGTATATCGCTGATGAAAATCCCCAGTTGGTAGGTGAATCCACGGATGATGGAGTTTATCTTACCCTCCTAAACTTCTATGGTTGACATATCGAGACAATCCTCAGCAATATGCTGTTGAATTCTTCCTTGATTGAAGTACTCTTGGTCGCCCCGCTAGAATGGCTGCTGAGGCTGAATATAGTTCTCTTAAGCTGTACCTTGATGAGTGTAAAAACGACCCCTAGGCTCATGGTATTAGTCCAAATTATAGGCCTCCGAATTGTAATGTTGCACTCACATAAAGTTGACTTCTCTTAGGTTATTTTCTGAAAGTTGAATGATGAACGTCATCTTTAGGTGTTGTAGCTTTCTTGCAGACTTGAATTGACATCATGAACTCCTTAAGAATTTGAGAAACAATGAGTTTGGTATCCTTGAACTGAGCTGAATCGGTGTTGATAGCTTGAATGGTCTCATCTTGGTCGATTCATGCTATTGCTAGCGGCTAAATTTTCTATCAGTGTATTTGCTTCCTTAATATGTATGTGCCTAAAATCTCGATTGCTCCCAACATCAAATGTCCCCGGCAACGGCGCCAAAAACTTGACGGGGATGTAAAGTTTTACCCAATTAAACAACTACAAGTGCACAACAAACACATTAGTATAGATGGGATTGAATCAACAAGGACCTAGAGTTTTACTACAAGTTTCTATGAATCAAATCGAGGTAGAACTAAGCATATTGGTTTTGGGTTTTTAGGGAACTTAATGAACAAAATTGCTAAGTAAAGAGAGTTGTAATTCAGGTTAAACAAATTTTAGGCAGTAGGTTCATCGCATAGATTCACAAGTTATCACTAATACCGAATAATTCAGGGAAATGAAAGGGGGTTGTCCTAGAACTCAAACCACGGAATTATAATCTCTCCACTGTCGTGGTTCAGATCCACTATGATCTATGTCCTAATAGACTCAGCTATCGCATGGTTATTAAAAGGTTAAAGCACGCAATATAATTAAGATTCAATTGTTCACTAGACTCCTTAACTAATTGATATGATTCTTAAGACGCCTACCTCATCAAATACTAGATCCGGAGGTATTAAGAACATTTCCGTGGATACACCAACCTAAGATATGATGCTAGTGGATCAGAAAAGCAATCAACATTAAGAACAAGTAAAGATGAAGAACTTATGGTTTTTTTCTAATTCATTCGATAGAAATTTACAACTCACGAACTCTTTGATTTCCTACAACCTAACAAACAAATCTACTCAGACATCATCACATAAATCAAGCAATATGATGATTGAGTAACGAAATAATAGAAGCAAATAGGATAAGTAATGGTTAAGAATTCTTCTCATATCGAAGATACGAAAGATGGAGTCTTCTTCTTTTAATCCAAAAACTCTATGAATTATCCTTAGAAATTCGTGGATGCTGTAAAATAATAGTATTATTGGTGTCTTTTTGGTGGCTCTCTGCTTACAAAGGCTAAAAGCAAGTATATATAGGTCTAGGGTTAAGTTATGAACAAAAACATCAAATCAATCGAAACTGTTCAGTATGGAGCCGTGGCGCTGATAAGTCCCATATTTTACCTATAATATTATGGTTTTCTATACATATTTATCGCATTTATGCATGGTTATACGCCTTTAGAGGTAGTTTTCTCGTATTTGTAGTTCAAGAGTCTTTATTAGAAAAATCAATTAAAAAGGACCACAAGGAGCATTATGGAGTATAAACCAATCTACAACAACTTTCAAGAGGCAAAGAACCCATTGGAGCCAAGGAATTCCCGAGGTTACACATTTCATCAAGATGGACAAATTTACATACGCCAGAAGTTTAGCAACAAACAGACCACCAAATGGATTTGGAATTAGATGAAACTTGAAGTGAAGATGGCCCTTTGAGTTAGTTTTACAATGGAGGTGGAACAACATAATTTGGAATTGTGTGGAGAGAGTTATACCCAGAAGACTGAAGACATGTCAAACTTCCTAGAAAATGAAGAAGGAGGAGAATCAATCCCTCATACCAACCGGATCGCACGATCAACATCAGGATGTGGCAAATAGTTCCCCATAACAACCTTAGAATACGACCGGTGCCACGGCCCTTTGTGGAGCTGTTTCAACTGTTTTGACGTTTTTGCCCTTTTCGAAGCCCTAGAAGACTCAAGACCGTATATATACTTTGTTTAGTCTCCTTGATGGGGATGTTAATGATGATCTAGCTGTTGATGTCCTGATTTTTTGGAGGTGTTTTGGCTAAATTCATGACTAGGATAAAGTTAGTACCTTGAGTTTGATCACCTGTGTCACTCAGGTAACTGTTACCAAGAAGGCTATGTTCAAAATATAGAGTTTGAACTGGTATCTCCTAAGAAACACAAGGTACAAGAACAAGACAAGGTTCAAAGGTCTATATAAGATGGGTTATTTGATTAAGGGCTGCCAGCTATTGGACGATCAACGTCTTGTGCCTGAGATTCAGGGGGAGCGAATGTCAATGATCTGAAATTTCTGGTTGCTACAGCTATGTGCAAAGATTGACTTGGTTCACTTCATGACAAATGGAAAAAACCAAGATGTTGTAGAACTTAAGTCTGCTGCTCAATAAACTTTGATCTTATTCATTGGCACCGGTCAATGAATCCGGGCTACCGAAGCAAGCTGCGGTCCATGATCATGTACAAGATGTTGTTGCCGTTTCCAAGGATGATATATCAATTGCTGGAGGCTCAACATCCTGTCGCTGCGATTCAGGAAGAGCCACTGCCGCAAGTCAGACCCCAAAAGAAGCCTGCTAGGAGTGAAACCGGGGACAGTAAGCTGCACAAAGCCATTGGATACAATTCAGATCCTTGAGGATGCTTTGGCAGGTATATAATTGTTCCCTATCTTATGCTTGATTGTGTGCTCTATATGTTGTTTTTACCTTAGTTATGATATCAGGCAAGGGGAGATGAAGTTTGAGTCTGAGTCTAAGACATAGTTGTTTGTCTAGGACACATATGTTTGTGCTAAGAACAAGAGATTCAGTATGACATAGCTTTATGGCGGGGGGTTGTTTGTCATTTAAAAATTTCAATTGAACTTAAGACCGATCACACTACGGTTAGATTACATTAGGTGTTATTCTGTTATGTGTTTGGGTAATCAGAACACTATTCGTGTGTGGTGTGTTATGATAATTTTCTAAGACCATTCACTTTTGGTGAGATCACATTAGGTGTGATTCTGTTTTTTGTTTTGGGTAATTGTAACATTGTCCGTGTGCGATATGTTATGATTATATTTTGGTTACTTGTGTGCTCTCTTTTTAGTGAGTATGTATTTGGATATTCTCGGTACTGTGGTTCTTTTGTGTGATCTGGTAGCAGGTACAAAAGGGGAAAAGTGTTCGATTATCAAACTAAGTTAAAAAGGGGGAGATTGAAGATGCAGACGTCTATGCATCAACAGAGAGCTGCTCGAACAACAATGACATGTTCAGTCAGCAGGGAACTTCGAGTGGCGTGCAAGGTAACGGTCAAGTCGTTCTGAACTGGACAGAGGATATACACGCAGGAGATGAGAGGATCTTAGCGTGAATCACACAGGAGATGAGAGGATCTTAGTGTGCACCAAATATGGAAAGAAATTACTTGAAGAACAAGGAGTTGCCTTTTTGCATATTTAGAAAATATTGAAGAGAATATTCACGTAGGGGATGAGAGGATCCTAGCGTGAAACAATATGGAAAGAATAAGCTTGAAGGTCAACGATAAGCTTGAAACGTTAAGGATAAGCTTGAAGATCAAGGAAGTTTCCTTTTTGCATATTGAGAGAATATTTAGTAAATCTAGGGTTATGGGTTTCTAAATATTTGTATATGTAGGTCTAAGGGTCATGCATTTGAGAGGTAACACTTAGAGCAGAAATTGAGAGATTGTAACCTAAAAGCTTTTGAGAAAGGAAGCTTTTCAGGGGAGTGTTCATGCCCTTAGATTCAACAGGTTGTTGTGAGATTGTACATGGTAGCTTAGGCTATTGATTCGTGGATATAGATACAATTTAGGATTGAATTGTATAGATCTATATAGGTACATCATTGTAAAGATTACTTATAAAGAATAATAGTAGAAGTGTTGGCTCAGCGCCTTTCGAACAGATTCATGTGTTGTGCTTGTTCTCTACACTTACAGAGAAATATCATACCTTGTGATAATCAAAGATTATGGTCGAAGAGATCTAAAAGTAATGGTGAATCTAAAGTTCTTGCAAAGTTTTATAGAAAAAGAAGATCTTGATTTTGAAAAGTTTGAGATTGTTTAGAGAAGGAGTAAAGTAAGAGAGAGAGAGTCTTGCTAAAGATGTTTACAGATGTTTACAGATTTCAAAATAATTTGAAAATGAGGGATAAAGATCTAGAATCTCTAATTTTTAGAGGCCAAACCGGCCAAACCTTATTGAAAGCACTTGAAATAAACCGGTTTACACCTATATTAGACCAAGTTAACGCGCAAAAACTGAAAGTCAAACCTGGCAGTTGTAGAGAGCTTCCAGCCCGACCAAGCACCCGAGTTGGTCAAGTCAGTGAGCAAGAGTTACTCGAGTTGTGCTTCACTTTTGGCCCGACCATGCACTCGACTTGTGGTCGGGCGCAATCTTGATTGTTGGCTTTTGGCTTCTTTTTCACCTTTCAAACATGTCTTCTCCAATCTTCCTCCTTCATTCCTATATCAAAATCACTCCCCAAAAACATACTAAACATAAATAGAAAGCATAAGAAAAATATACAAAGGATACCATGGGAGTGCCTCCCAAGTGCGCTTGTTTTACGTCTCTAAGCTTGACGGTTGGTAAAGGCACTAGTTGGAGATCAATGGAGAACCATCAATCTTGCTTGGTCCTCAATCCTCCAAATCAACATCACAGGCTTCTTTCATAGCCATCTTGGACTTATCCATCTCTTCTTGGTTCATACCGGTGGGATAAACGATCTTAGCCTTAGAGAAACGTCGAAACCCGCCATTCCAAATGGCTCTACACTCAAGTCCCTCTTCAACCTTCTTCATAGTCTTTAGCATGAGCTTGTTATTGACCTTTCCTTTAAACATCTTGTAGCTCTTACCATTGGCTCCCTTAGGCTCATTAGCTTTAATCAGAGCCGTCTCATCCATCGTTTCAAACATCTAACCAATACCGCCACCGTCAAACATATCTAAGCTCTCCTTGTAATCATTTACTTTGGGAGCTTCTTTCACAACTTTATCGACCTCTTCACTGGTCTCTAGACTTATCATTTCTTCTTTAACATCCTTACTAGAGATCATACCATAAATATCAACTTCAAGGGGCTCAATGTTGTAGTAAGTGTAAGGGTCAACATTCATCAATAGAGCTTTCTTGTGGAGAAAGTCTAAGCTAGCTCCAGAAGTAGCCAAGAAAGGCGTACCAACTATAAGGGGAAGCGACTTAGCGATCTTCATTTCCATAACCATAAAATCCGTAGGTATAACGCAATTACCGATCTTCAAAGGATAATCTTCAATGATTCCTAGCGGTTGCTTACATGTTGCATCTCTAAAGATGAGAGTGCAAGGGGTATCCTTGAGTTTTGTAATCCCTAGAAGTTCCATCATCTCACGAGAAATTACGTTAGCATTGGACCCGGAGTCACAAAATGCATCGTTAACCTCCAAGTTTCCAAGTGTACAAGAAATCGTCAAGTTTTCGGGGTTGAGCTTCTTCTGAAGGGTTCTTGGTTTATCCCTTTCTTCTCTAGCTTCGTACCTCATCATCACTTCTCTAACCTTCCATTGGTTGGCCAACACGCTAGTAATGAGATCCCGCTCTTTAGTAATTCTCTTGTAATCATCTTTCTTTTGAAACTGATCCCAATATCCTCCATATCCTTCTTGTAATTAGCTAAGATCTTCTTGACCGCCTTAATGAAATCCGGTCTTGGAAGGTCTAGTTTAGGCTTGTGTTGCCTATCCTTATAGGTGGGAGTTTACATAGCTCTCTTGTGAAGGCTTCAATAGATTAACCAATTCCTCCAAGTAGAACTCATCTTCTTCATAATCTTCTTTAGTGAAAGATCCATACCTTGAATTTCATCCCTTATCTTCCTCTAGGATAACCACATTGCAAATGTTGCTTCTAGGATTAGACTCGGGTTTACCCGATAGAACACCGCTTGGTGCCTTTGAGCTAGAAGTGAATTGTGCTAGTTGCACATCAATAGTCTTTACATCATGGAACCTCTTTGCAATATCCACATTACTCTTGATTTGTCCATCTAAAAACCGTTGAACTAACGCTTTGAGCTCTTGGTATTGATAAGCCGGTTGGGTAGAGGTAGTAGCTTTATTAGTAGGAGCAACTTGATTAGAGTAGAATTATTGCTTAGGAACAAAACCTTGGTGTGGAACAAATCCTTGAACTTGTTGGGGAATGAAAGCTTGTTGATTAGTTGGATAGACTTTGTCTTGGGGAGTCTCCACATTAGTTCTTCTATAGGACAAGTTGGGATTAGACCTATAGCTGGGATTGAATCCCTTTTGGTAATACCCTTGACCTTGAATGTAGCTTATCTCCTCGTGTCTCTCTTGGAATCCTTCAAAAACCATCTCTTGATTTCCATCAAAATCTCCAACATAGTGGACTTGTTTCATGCTAGCTAGGATAAGCTTGTCTAGCTTATCACTCATCTCCTTGATCCTTTGATCTTCACTCTTAAGCTCATTCTTAGGTTCCTTGTATGACTTATCATACTCCCTATTGTAGCTTTGATTGCTTTGTGCTACATTCTCAATGAGCTCTTCTCCTTTTTTTTTCTATAGTTAAGCTTCCAAAGTCGCTATTACTAGCTATGTTCAAAGCTAAGTAATACTTTTCTTCAATCCCTCTATGAAAGATTCCAAGTAGAGCTTCCATAGGAACTCCACGGTGATGACAAGATCTAGTGTATCCCTTCAATCTTTCCCATGCTTCATAGAGAGCTTCATTTGGACCTTGTTTAAAGCTTGTGATGTTGTTTCTAATGCATGCGGTGCGTTTATTGGAGAAAAACTTAGCCAAGAACCTCTTCTTACATTATTCCCATGTAGTGATTGAAGATGTCACTACACTCTTCTCCCATTGAATAGTCTTATCTCCCAAAGAAAACGGAAACAAGGTGAGCTTCACGACATCCTCAGATACTCCATTCATCTTTACCGTTCCACACAATCTATCAAAGTTGTCTAGGTGCTCAATGGGATGCTCCAAAGGTAAACCGAAGACACAATTGTTTTGCACCATATTGATTAAACTAGATTTGATCTCCCAATTGTTGTCTGCACAAGGTGGTGGACAAATTCCGGCTTGAGTGCCATTGGTGTTTGGTTCATCGAAATCTCCAATCCTCCTTTCATCTCTAGAAGCGTGAACCGGTATTCTATTACCATTACCATCCACATTTCTAGCAACTTCTTCAACTTGGCGATGAACGCCATTACCATTACCAACGTTAGCTTTCATTGCTAAACGTTCTCTTTCCTTTCTTGCAAATCTAGCTTGCTTCTTAACTTGGCTAATGTCGATGTTCGAATTAAATTCTTCTGACCTTTTGCTTCTTGTTATCATTATACCTACACACCAAGCAAAAACAAGAGACAAACAAGATAGATTGAATATCAAACAAAAATAAAACCTAGTCTACAAAAGATTCCAAATCCAAATGCTTAAATATCAATTTCAACTAATCCCCAGCAATGACGCCAAAAACTTGATGCACACTAAATGATCAATGCTAAATGCAAATGCTCAAGAAGTGCTATGAGTTCTAAAACCTCAATAAACTAACCACAAGTGCATGGTGCAATCAAAGTAGTAATCAAGGGTCATTATTCCACAAGGATGAGTTGTCTAAACAATTGGAATGCAAGAAACTAATGAAGCTAGGTGAATGCAAATTCAAAGGTGGATTTTGATATTACTAAACTTAAATGACAATTTGGATTGATGAAATAAGTGAAATGCAATAGCTTAAAAAAAGTAAAACACTAAAATGAAACAAACAATGCATGAGTAAAGGTAAGACAAGTTTAAAATACAATTTTAGAAAAGCCAACAAAAAGCCAACGAAAGTCAATGCAAAAGTCAACAAAACTAAGCAAAGATGATCTATATGATAATAGCATGGATCTTTGAGCAAAGGTGATAGATTGGGGTAGAAACAAGTGAAGATAATGATGCACAACAACTAAAGATAGCTAATTTCAAAGCATGAATCCATTTAATCTAGACTAATCCATTTCCGTGGTACTAATCCATTTCTTAATCAATAGCTAACACAAACTTCCATTTTGTTAAAGACTAATCACGAATCATTAATGAACATGTTCATCAAAGCTTACAAAACTCCTTAGACATCAACTTCCACTGGCTAAGATGAGAAATGCATGATTAGAGTCTCCTAGACATTTTCACAAATACCTTCCGGGCATGAAAAGACCGTGATCTAGATTTGGGGTAATTACTTCCGAATCTAGCATTAAAAGCTCTCTAATCAATGAAAGACTAACAACTTAGCATCACTAATCTCATATGAATCAACCCTAATCTTCCCTACTCAAGAACCATTAAGATAACTACTCATTAATCATATATAAAACACATAAAGCATGAATATAAAGATGCATAATGAAATGACTTAAGGAAATTAACAAGAAAACTTTGCCAAAACAGAAAAAGTGAAGACTTTTCACCTCAAATCATTCAAGATCACCTTAGATTTAAGGTTTACACAAAGAATAAAGATATGAGGAAAAAAGCTTAGGGTTTTAATGTGAATACAAGTATTTATAGGAAAAGCGAAAGTGTACCCTGGTCAACCCGAGTCATACGGGCAAACGGGGTCAAAGATGAGTAAAACTGAAAAAATCGACGCAAGAGCACTGTTCTAGCCCGACCAGCTGCCCGAGTTATGGTTGGGCCGGTTACCACCCGAGAGCTTCTTGAGCTGTGCTTGACTTCTATCCCGACGTGGTGCCCGAGTTGTGGTCGGGCTTGAAGTGTTTTACAGCTTTTATTTCTTGTTTTTCATCTACTTGCTTGATTCCTTCTTCCTTTGGTTCCACCATTAATCCTAACATGTAAGTAATGTGCATGCAAATGCAACAAAACAAGAATTTGGACTCTAAACTCAATCTATACTAAAAGGAACCGAAAAGGGAGAGAAAACGAATAAAACCTAAGCTAAATGTCTCAAAATGCATGCTAAGAATGGGTAAATTATGCACTTATCAAGATTCACACTGGTTTGCTCCAAAGCGTTAGCATAATTCGGTGCAAATCTTGACGACGACGCTTCAACCTCCGTCGAAAAAGAAATAGGGTCAATATTGACCGAAGAAATCTCATGGTTGACATTGAGACAGGTGGTCCTTCCCGAGGAAAAGGAACAAGATAAAGATTTGAAAATCTTTGTCATGACGCAGATCGAAGATGTACGGAACTGAAGATGAACCTTAAAAATGCAGATGAGTAAGGAAAAAAGAATAGAGAGAAGGAAGAAAGAAGATTTTACCTTGTTCGGATAACGAATAAATAAGAAAAATCCAAGGGTCGAAAGATCTGGCATTTATACTCCAAGGCAAGAAAGTCTAGGGTAATCATTAAACCTTAGCGGCGGATGCTAGCGATCTGAGGCATCTCTTCGATGTCCTTTCAGAATAAGCGGTCCAGAGCGAGCCACGTGTAAAGGCGAAGCGACGTGTCGAATTAAGATATGAGTTGGATAAATCTTCCTTAGTATGTTTCGGCCGAGCTTAATAGAGTAATACTCAACAAGCTTGGGGGGGGGGACTAGTTGGTGGTACCAGGTTTAGCATCCAGTACCATACTCGACTCACATCTGACCTGACATGGAGCTTCGAGAAGCATCTCAGAGAGATGGGCAAGCCAGGATCCATTAACAGCGTCTCAGCCCATTATGGAGCAACAACCGACTTAGGCGAATACAAGCAAATTGGCAGACTTAGCTCGAGTAAAAGGAAATACTTAGAATTAGTATAACTTCCTTTTATCTTTTAGGAGATTTTCCATTTATCTTTTAAGGTTATTTCGACCGACTTTGTACTTGTATAAATACTTGATGTATTCCTCCAAGACACGGACATCGCCCTCAATAGAGAATTTTATACACATCTCTTTCATTAACTTATTTCTTGTGATTTTACGTTTAAACCTAGTTCCTCTATTCTTTGGACCGATCTCGGATTGTTGCTTAATCCGGTATCACCAAATTGGCGCCGACTAAGGGGACTGATTAGGTTTACTGCGTAACTTTCACGAGAGGAAATTTTTGAAGATGTCCGAAGACGAAACCCTAACTCCACCAGCAGCGATTGCAGTCGGAGTGGAGAAAAATCTAGCCGACATAAACGATTGAGAAGAGGCATAGAGAGCCTCAGAAAAGCAGAATCCAACACTGGAGGTCCCCATCGCTGAGAAGGATCACAACCAAGTAATCACGATCAAAGACACGGAACTTGATGTTCCTTCCACGTTGAAATCGCTACAGGAGAAGTACAATTACCACTAGATCGATCATGAAAAGCTCCATGAAGAGATGACTCTCTTCATGGGACGATCCGATCATAACTCCAGAAATAGGATAACTCGAATTGATCGAAACCTGTTTCCAACCGAGACAACACCTAGAGTTTTATCAGAGGGAGGCCAGCTTGTGACTCAAGTCACACCACCTTCACGAAGCTTGGAAGAAATAGACAAAAGATAGCAGTCATGAAGGAGACCATCCATTTGATGAACTAAAGGATGCATCGCGTAATAAGCACGGCCCCCGAGCTCGATAATGTCCTTGAGGGAACAAAACAGACCCCCTTCACACCCCAGATTATAAACACTCCAGTCAAACCAAATGCTAAGATTCGGATTGCGTTCTATGAAGGAAAGACCGATCCAACTCAGCGTCTCACAACGTTTAATATCGCCATGAGCCGAGCTCAATTCTCTCCCGAGGAAAAAGAGACTGGTTACTATCAGCTGTTTCTAGAAAATCTTGCTAGCGACGCCCTTTCTTGGTTCTCGCAGCTCGATCAAAACTCTAATAATAACTTTCATCAGTTGTCAACGGCTTTCCTAAAGCACTACTCTATGCACATCGAGAACAAACGTCTATCGCCAATGTTTGGTCTCTCCAACAGAAACCGGATGAGTCATTGAGAGAATTCATGGGAAGGTTCATAGGAAACGTATTCAAATTGGTTGTGGCAGACGACACCGCAATTGACGGGCTTTAGAAAGCATTACTGTTGAAAAGTCCATTCTGAAACAAACTGACTATCAACCGACCTTCAACCTTGGAAGACGCCCTGCATAAAGCATCGAGCTTTATGGAGTTAGACGAGGATCAACAGGAAGCAAAGGAAGGTGACAAACCAAGCCGCGGAAGGATACAAAGTTTCCAAATCAGCGATGACGCTGAAGAACCTGTGCATAAACAATGGCCTAGGAGTAACCGACCTGTGGAGGAAAGCAATGCCCGAAGTTGGAGTGACTTTCACCAAACGTCGGGACATTCAAAAACTCAAAGCCGTCACCTCTTCAATGTGTTGATGAAACGGTACCGAGCAGGGAGAGTTCCTGATACGGAATTTCAGAAGAACTTCCCCGGAATAACAAACCCGTTAGAGCTGGAGAACGATCAGAGCCAGTCGAAGCAGCGTCCCCTTGGAGTCAACCCTCCTGAGCGAGACTAAGACAACTTGCATGGGGATAAGAACCCATCTGTACCTCGGAAAAATCTCTACTTGATTACGCACAGGCTTGAAGAATGTAACGATTCTGTAATATCGATACAACAATACAATAGGAAGGCCAAAACCGCCAGGAAGTGGTCGATGCCAGCCGAGAAGAACCTTTTTGTTACACTCGATGAGCAAGATACTAATGGTCTGGATCGATCTCATTACGATCCGCTGGTGATTCAGCTTGTTATTAACAATTGTGAAGTAGGTCGTGTAATGTCAACACCGGAAGCTCGGTAGACCTGATCTATCAAAACATCCTCGAGAGCATGGGAGTAACTCATGATGACATCAAGTTTGAGAACATACCACTGAATGGCTTCGCCAATGATACTACCTCAACAGTCGGAACGATCAAGCTTCCAGTGTATGTGGACGGAGTTACTCACTTCGTCAAGTTTGTTATTGTGGATACACCTTCCATGTATAATGCAATCTTGGGGACACCTTGGCTTTATTCCATGAAAGTGGTAGCATCAACCTATCATCAACGTGTACAATATTGCTAGCGGAACATACTCGCAATTGCTTTGCCATCGAGAAGAAGAATCGGCTCAAAGTTTAATCTGAAGCTCGCAAAAGAAATAGTGAGGTCGAAAATCCAAAGTAAAAGTAGGTCAAGAAAGTCCAAGCCATGACGAAGAGTCAAGCATGAAAACTGATCTGATCACTTCAGATCGCAAAAAAAAGTACTGGTTAAACACAAGCCTATACAAATGTATGAACTACGAGTGACTTGATTCCTATTAGAGGATAAGTAGGTAGCTCCTTGCAAAAGCGCAGTCACATCCTTAATAAAAATTCAAGTTTTTAAGGAAAATAATCTTTTTCTCACTAATCCGACCTTTAAAAAGGCCGTACACATGCAAGAATGCATGCCCTTATGAGAATCTGAGTTGAGTTTACCTCATTTGGACTTTGATTATTGACATTGTTACCGTGGCTAGGTATCCGACATTCAACGCGCTTCTCATAAGTGTCATGGTGAAAATAACCAATAAACTTTAATAAGTCGGAGCAACGTCCGTACCAAGTAAAATATACGCCGACTCTCGATCGCATACTGAAGTTTCGTCCTAAGGCAAAACAAAGTATACGTTCGTATCTAGCTAAGCCAAAGCACTAATCCTTTACACTCTCGGACCCCAAACAGAGGCCGCCTCGTAACTAGGTACAGATTCAGAGAACCGACATCGAGCTGGTAAGCAGCGGAGTCTTGTAGGAATCTTGCTTATAATAAGCAGAACTACATAGTTCATGACCACCAAAGAGTCTTCTGAAAGTAATCTTACTGTTCAAGCCGAGCTTCCTAGCTCACAACCACTTAAGGGTTCTTATAAAAGTAACCCTAAAGTGTGAAGAATAAGCCAAACTCCGTAAAGCTTGTCATCACTTAAGCTTCTTAAGAAGCAAACCTGTTAATATAGTCTAGCTACGCGATTTGCATCAAAGTATTATAATATACTTAGAGCTGATCTTCCATAAGATTGCAAAGAAAAAATTAAAGTATTATGAAATACTTAGAGCTAATCTTTCATAAGATAACAACAAAAACAAAGTATTATGAAATACTTAAAGTCGATTTTTCATAAGATATGCAGTAAAAAAAACAAAGTGTTACGAAATACTTAAAAACCGATCTTTCATAAGATTGCAATAAAAAAAAACAAAGTGTTATGAAATACTTAAAAACTGATCTTCCATTTGATCGGAAAAATTATCATCGTCAAGGGAGTCAGCATTAAATGATTTAACTTGGGCGATGTACTCGTTCTCCTTCTCCATGTAATTTTCAAGAAGACCAAGAGGAAGTCCATACTTAGCCTCCATCATCTTCTTCAAACTTATTTGCTCTGCGCCTGTAACTAAGTTGAGGCTTTATCTCTTCCTGAATGTGAAGGGTAACTAGATACGAACGTATACTCTCTAAACAAGACAAATGTCTCGCACTTTGGGAAGAACTGCCACTAGTGATCTCATCAGCTCGGCGGCGTGCTTCGTCACGCTCCTTCTTGAGACGACCTTTGGTAAGGCTTGATTTCTCTAGGTTGGCTCGAAGTTAGCCACCTCGGCAGAAGCAGCCTCGAGATTTACAACTCTTTTCTTTGCTTATGTTTCTCCCCCTTTAACGTCTCGAGTTGGGCCGCATAATCATTCGCGCTTTGTCGATTTGCGGCAGCAAAAATCTCCCAAGTATCAACCCGGGTTTTCTGACAGTCCAGTTCCTTCCAAGCAGTGCCAACTTCAGTACAAGATAGTAAGGACTTTATTTGTTCTTCCCTCTTGGCTTTAGCTCGTTACTTGCTCTGACCATTGCTCTTGCTCGTTACTTGCTCTGACATCCACATAAACTAATGGCAGATCACGATCGGTATGATAGAATGACCATCGGTTTTCATGACGCGGAGGAACTGTGATCGACGAATTCCCCGAAAGGCCAAAAATTCTTTGATGAACTTTATTTCGTACTTCATCAGTACGTCTTCTCTTTGAAAGAGAAGATTCGGACGAAAACTCCGAGGCAGACTTACTCAACGAAGTGAGAGAAGAAGGATGAGGAGGAGGAGGCTGAGGTGTATTAACTGCTGTTTGAACAGTTGGAGACAACCGGTGGGATGTCAGAATTGACAAGAAGAGAAGCAGGAGCCGTACCACCTATACTTTGAGCAACGGGTGCGCAGGACGGAAGGACATCACAAGTTCCACCAATCCGGAAGGTTGGAATCCTCCCTGCTTCAAGGTCGGCTTTAGTCCTAGCCCTATCCTCTTCTTATCAACGGGATCGACTTTCCCTTTTTCCTTTGAACGGGAAGCATCGCTATGACTCTTTGGCTCGTAAGATTCGCCATAGACCGACCCCCAAACTAGCGCATAATTGGCCCTTTGCTTATCGGCCGCATTAGTCGCATAAGGATTCTTCTTAAAACCACCTTGAACAGCTAGGTTCTCTTCCTGGTGTGGAAGAGAGATGCCTTCAGTATTATCCTCGGAGTCTTGGATAATCATTATGGCAAACGGATCAGCCGTGACCTTGGCATCCGACCTATTGGACACCTCAGAAAGTCTCCTGGACTTCTTAGAACAGAACGGGATATAAGGAATATTGAATGTACGAATGCCAGGAGTAACTCCTCCCATCTCTGCGGCTCAGTATTCGCTATGCCAGGTATCTGAAAGCAATAAACATCCCAAGCGATGTTAGACTTTGAAGTCACAAGAACAAAACTTTATAACATTAAAGTAACTCATAGTGAGTCATTACCAAGTCTGTCACGAGCACGACGGATGCGGCTATATGACAAATCAACCGAGCGATGATTTCCTGGCCTGAATCTGTTGAGATCTTCTCTAAAAGGCAAATCCGCTAGAGGAGGAGCCGGAGGAGGAGGAACTACAAAACTGAATACAACACGAATGTGTTAGAAAAACGCATTATGAACGCCGAAGTGGTACATGCATGCAAGATTTATGAAATATCTACCCATCGAAGGATTCCACCAACTATGATAAGTCATAGTGGTATCCTGGACCGAAGCGTCATTTATCTTCACAAAGAAGTATCGGTCAAACCATTTGCCGATTTTGCTTTTCAGCTCGATGAATTTACATCTAGTCTTCATGTTGTTGTAAAAACGACCAGGAAATTGACCTCCTTCATCAATGAGATGTGCTTATACTTTTCGACATAAATGTTTATGCCAAGCTCTGCACCAAGCACTACAAGTGCTACGAGATTACTTGTCTCGGCCATCATCATATGTGAGAAACATATGTTCCTGTTCTCAAAATACCTTACAAAGACATAAGGTAACGGGAACCACATGAAACAATCAACAAACATCTGTTCGTGAAGATATTTGTAACCCGCTGGACAATCCCATGGACGTTCATGGGGTCCGTGGTCAGGAAATCTAATTCCTATGACATACGGAAAACTCTACTCATCGCACCCAACGACATCTGATTTGATAGTGATGAAGAGATATTGTAAATATCGAACTATGCAGCAAGGATCCTAAACGACCTGTTCTTGAGCGACTTGTTATAGGCCGATCTATTCATCTGGATACTGTTCACCAGATCTATCTCTCGTATGATTACTCGTGCCAATAACCGGAGCTGAAGCCTCAAGATTTACACCGGTTTGCTCCGAAGGGTAAGCATAATTCGGTGCAAATCTTGACTACGACGCTTCAACCTCCGTCAAAAAATAAATAGGGTCAATATTGACCGGAGAAGTCTCGTTGTTGACATCGGCTCATGACACAAATCGAAGATGTACAGAATAGAAGATAAACCCTAAAAATGCAGATGAGTAACGAAAAGAGAGGAAAGAGAAGGGAGAAAGAAGATTTTTACCTTGTTTTGGATGACGAATAAATAAGGAAAATCCAAGGGTCGAAAAATCCGTCATTTATACTCTAAGGCGGGATAGGCTAGGGTAATCATTAAACCTTAGCGGTGGATGCCAGTGAACCGAATAAGCGGTCCAGAGCGTGCCACGTGAAAAGGCGAAGCGACATGTCGAATCAAGATCTGAGTTGGATAAATCTTCCTTAGTACGTTTGGCCGAGCTTACTAAAGTAATACTCAACAAGCTCGGGGGGGGGACTAGTTGTTGGTACCTGGTTTAACATCCATTACCATACTCGACTCACATCCGACCAGACAAGGAGCTTCGAGAAGCATCTCAGAGAGATGGGCAAGCCAGGATCCATTAGCAGTGTCTCAGCCCGTTATGGAGCAACAGCCGACCTAGGCGAATACAAGCAAATTGGAAGACTTAGCTCGAGTTAAAGGAAATACTTAGAATTAGTATAACTTCCTATTATTTTTTAGGAGATTTTCCATTTATCTTTTAAGGTTATTTCGACCGACTTTGTACTTGTATAAATACTTGATGTATTCCTCCAAGACACGGACATCGCCCTCAATAGAGAATTTTATACACATCTTTTTCATTAACATCTTTCTTGTGATTTTACGTTTAAACCTAGTTCCTCTATTCTTTGGACCGATCTCGGATTGTTGCTTAATCCGGTATCACCAGGTACCAACTAAAAATGAGTATGCCATTCAGGATCAACAAAGAGTAGTGAAAAGGATAAGAAGTTTAGAATGCTAGATCGATTACTATCGTGACATCATCAGAGAGAAAATAGTGAGATGAAGATCAAGTGTGGTAGTCTAGAGTTTGATCTACTTTATTTTGAAAACCGCAATAATAGGGGAACCTGTACTATCATCTGGCTTTGAATTCGCTCATCGAAAAGGCTTCGTCGTAACAACTAAAAAATGAGGAAACTAAGCGTTTGTTAAGAAAGACTGTTGTTCCCTACAAATTTTGACTCAATAAAACACATTTTGACTTTAAAAAACAAGAAACAAAGTTAGCAACTACCTACCCCAGACTTGAACAAGATTTTTCCAGTGTTATTAAGCCGAAGTTGGTGAAAAACAAAAGAAAAAGGAGTCAAAATGTGTGGAACGTAGAAACTTGGACTTCTATATGGGATGTGTCGATCGAAACACCTCCTTGGTGTCGATCGTCACAGTATTTGGATGCATCGATCGACACACTAAATCAGTGTCGGTCGACACACTGTCAAAATTTCATGACCGTGACTTTTGGGGCTTTTGTCAAGTGAGAATTCCAAGGTTAAATTGTAGATCACTCTAATGAAACACGATAAAATAGCACAACACATAATATAGTTTCAGTAGTTTCACAAATTTAAAATTCATAATGAAACAAACAAGAAACAAACTGAAGAAAAAACAAAAAATGACTCAAAGAAAGAAAAGAAAAGAGAAAGAAAACAAAACCAGGATATAACGGAGAAGAGCTAATCCTCATTCTCCTCATTGCGCTCATCATGACGCTCCTCAAGTGGTGAACTAGTAGGCGCAAGAGATGGTGAACGAGGACGAACATAACCGCAATGTGACAAATCTGCAAAGGCATCACAAAGAGTCTGAATACTAGAAACAGTCCAATGTCGGACATGATTCATGTAATTCTGAGGAGGGGGCTTGATGCGCACAAAATAATCAGTGCTTAAATGCAAATGCTCAAGATGTGCTATGAGTTTCAATTCCTCAATTACTAAATCACAAGTGCATGGCAATATGTCACTGTGTAATCAAATGTTATTCTTCCACAAGGATTATGACAAAGGCAATTAGAATGCAAAAAACTTAGTAAGCTAAATCTAACAATATTTTTGGGTTTTCTAATGATTTCTAATGACAATTATGAAACTAAATAAAATAATGAAAGGACAATAAGTAAATAGCAAGATGAAATGATGGAATGCAAAACTAAACAAGAAACAAGATAAATGAAACAAGATAAACAAACCAAAAGCAAGATTAAACTGAAACTTAAGCAAATTTGGAAATCAAGATAGAAAAGCTATGGATCATGGGCTTAAGTAATTGATTCACGTTCATTAGCTATTGGGGAGTATTGCAAAGCTCTAATCAAGATCAATCCTAGAGGAAAGATCACTAATTTAAGACTAATCAACTTCTATGGTACTAATCTCTTCCTAAATTCCTTAATTACACAAACTTCCATTTTGCAATCAATGAATCTAAAAGCTATACTTATAAGTCCACATACTCACAATTCTCCTTAAACATCAATTTCCATTGGCTAAGATGAGAAAAAGCTCATTTGAATTTCTTCTAGACATTTACAGAAACACCTTCTGGACGTGAAAAGACCATGTTCTAAAAATTGAGTGATCAAGTCAATCCAAGCATTAAATTCAATTCAAATGAAGGATCTTTCAAGATCTAAACATAAGAAACACAACCCAATATCTAAATCACCCTAATCTACTGAACCCATAATCCACATGGTAACTACTCACACATATTAAAGAAAGACATGAAAGCTAAAGAAACAAACATGATTAAGTAAAAGAGAAGATTAAGAAAGCTTTAATTATGCATAAAAGATTCAAAACTCAAACAAAAGCATTCAAATCTCAAGAAATAATCTCAAAACATAACATATGAACATAGGAGGCTTAGAGATTAGGGTTTTAATGCAATTACAAGTATTTACAGGAAAAGAAGGATGTACCCGGGTCAACTCTGGTCAAACACGGTCAACCTGAAAACTTGACGTTGGAGACGCCTGATGGATTGACCTAGTGACCGGCCTTCTGGTTGGTCAAAAGCCTGATTTTTGGGCAGTGACTTTTGAAGCTTCGGGGCATCCTATGGATCAAGGTAGAGACCGGCCTGCTGGTCGGTCACGAGCCTTTTTCAGTCTTCAACTTCTTGTTCTCCATTCTTCCTTCTTGATTCTTTTCTCCACTTGTTCCACCATTGTTACAAGGCTCTATTGTACCTAAAGTGGACAAAATATGCATGCAAATGCAAAAAAACAAGAACTTGGACTCTAAACTCAATCTAATCTAAAAGGAAAAAGATATGCATCAAACCATGTAAAAACCTAAGCTAAATGCCTCAAAAATATAACTAAAATGCATGCTAATAAAGGGCAATTTATGCACTTATCAACTCCCCCGAACTTGCCTTTTGCTCACCCTCGAGCAAATAAAGAGAATAAACCGACAGAGAGGTTTGAAAACAAGGAAAAGAAAATAATAGATACAAACAAAGCATTCAACCCCATCACCTAAGATAATACAAAGCTATCGCTAAGCGCTTTAACGCTCAATCAATCTTCTCGCAATCTTTCGCTACTCCAATATTTTGCCTCTAGATAAGGTGATCAAGCATTCACATACCGTCCTATCAACCAATTCTTTAACATTTATTAAGGGTTTAATGCATGATCTTGCTTATCAACTATTAAAAAAATTTCAAGGCTAGGTAAAAGAAGGTTAAAATGCAAAAGACAAGGCAGTTATAAAGCATTTTTAGGTGACTCACACTCAAGAAAGGGTAATGCAAAACATCATGTAAAAGCGAGGAAGAAATGGAACAATTGATGCATACAAATAAGTGCTTCCATTCTACCCAACCCAAAATGACCTTAAACTCCTAAATTCTATCCATGAGTTTGCAAACTCTTCTTTCTTTTGGTGGTCTAAGCCTCTTTGAATATTTCTTTAAACTTTTTAGCTTACTCTAGGGGGTTTCCTTACTTGCTAGACTCTTTTCGTTACTCAAATCCTTTCCTCTAAGGTTTTTTTTTGTACTTTTCTTCTAACCATTTTTGGGTTCTAGCTTATAGAGGGGTTTTCTATTCATAATCAATCACTAGAGTCTTTCTTTAAACTTTTATAAAACACACCCTTTTCCTAGAGTAGCTCAACTTATTTTCTTTCTTTGGCTTTCCTTTCATGTCAACTCAACATTGTTTCTTTTGCCCACCAAGACACTCACCAAACCCAACCCATATGAACAAAAAATCCTACGCTAATGCTAGGCTTAAAAACGAGACTTGCTCTAAATGAAAGCACTTCTTTCTCGTTCCCATCTTTCAAGATTTTACTTGTGTATGCATTTTCAATAAAAGGCCTCACTCAAGAAATTTCATTTAGGTTTCAAAGAAGGGTCAAGGTTAAGCAAGGTAAGGGAAACCATCCTCATTCACATTAGATGTCGTGAATCGGGAAGGCCATTTGGACTAGCATAGAGTGGTAAAAAAGAAAAAAGAAAGTCCAAATGTGTATATGGTTACTTTGAACATGCATATCAAGTCTCTAGGTAAGAAATTAAAGTCAATGCTAGGTTCAATAGATAGAATTGGCTTCATGTCTTATATGCTCAACCTAATTACGAGCTTCGAGCAAAGAGACCAAGATGCAAAGAAGAGATTTGTATAATTCACTTAGCAATATCTAGCACTATCCTAAAGATCATATGGAATGCTAAGCCATAAATCTCAAAAACAATTTAAAACATTCTCAATGCAACCTAAAACAAAACAACTAAAATGATCATTAGCTAACGACTCCCTTGGACTTACTTCTCATCGTCTCGATGAGAAAGTTTAACCGAGGAAAGCTCAAAGAAAAATACTAAAAATGCATTGAAATTTTAAACTAGATGGTATTTATAATGGTAGAAAGATGGTACCTTGGAATCCTTAATGATCAAGTAATGGCGAAGACGCTAGTTGGAGATAAAGCGAGAACCATCAGTAGAAGTTGGTCCCCAATCAATGAGTCGAATGTTGAAAGTCTTCCCGAAAGCTTTCTCGCCATTTGCAACCTCATCTTTGTTCAAACTCATCAGGAGGATGATCTTTACTCTTGGCTTTTTCTTGGTCTCTTTAGCCATTTTAGTTGCCTTAGTGGTATTGGTTTCAGTAGGTGTCCTAGCTCTTAGCTTTTCAATTGCTTCGTTATCCTCGAATAGCAATTCAATACCACCTCTATCAAATAACTTTAGACCATTCTATAACCATCATCTTGGAAAGTGTCCTTCTCATCTTTGGTGGCTACTTCGCCAACTTCCACACTCATCATTTTGGGAACTTCAATACCCGTAGAGATAACTCCACAAAGACTAGCTCGAGTAGATTTAATGGGATAGTAGGTGTATGGATCCACATTGATGAGTATATCTTTTAAGTTATGGAAATTCATGCTAGCAACGGTTGTAACTAAGAAGGGGGTACCAAGAAGTAGTGGTAGCTCTCTAGACGATGAATCAATTTCCAACACCTCGAAATTTGTAGGCACAACACAATCACCAATCTTCAGTGGATGGTCTTTAATAACACCTAGTGGACATTTAGAACTAGCATCCCCAAAGATTGTAGTACAAGAGTTCTTCTTAAGCTCTTTGATCTTCAAAGCCTTTGCCATGTCATATGATATCACGTTCACACTTGACTCGGAATTACATAATGCATTGTCGAATACTGATGAGAGCAAAACTACCAACTAAGTTTTAACCCTAAATGGTAACCACAAGTACATGGTAATGTCATGAAGCATGTAGGGATCGAATCCACAAGAAAATTGATTAGGACAATAAGAATGCAAAGAACTCTAAAAGCTAAATTTATTCAAGTGATTTGGGTTTTAGTAACAATCTATCAACCTAAGAAATTATGCAATTAAAAAAAATGCAAAGACTAAATGAAACAAAACACTAAAAATAAACAATGCAATGCATAAGTAAATGGAAAATAAGACTAGAAATGCAATTTATGAAAAGTCAACAAAAAGTCAACGAAAGTCAATGCAAAAGTCAACAAAATTAAGCAAGGATGATCAAGATGATAAAAGTATGGACTTTGAGTAGAGATGAATGATCAAGAGTGAAACATATGAGATAAGTGATGCATAACAACTTAATGAAGCTAATTCCAAAGCATGAATCCATTTAATCTAGACTAACCCACTTCCATGGTACTAATCATTTCTTTAATCAACCATTAACACAAACTTCCATTTTGCTCATCACTAATTAATAAACATTAATGAAAATGTTCATAAAAGCTTACAAATCTCATTAAACATCAACTTTCATTGGCTAAGATGAGAAATGCACGATTAAAGTTCTCCTAGATATTTTCACAAACACCTTCCGGGTATGAAAAGATCATGATCTAGATTTAAGTTAGCTACTCCTAAATCTAGCATTCAACACACTTTAATCAATGGAAATGTAAAGATAAACAACCTAGCATCACAAATCTAACATGAATCAACCTTAATCTACTCTACCCAAGATCCATAAGATGAACTACTCACTATTCATAATGGAATCAACAAAAGCACAAGTATTAAGATGCATAATGAAAAGACTAACAATAAGAGATTACTAAAACATAAAAAGTAAAGACTTTTACTCTCAAATTATTCAAGAACACAAGAAGTCTCTTGTTTAGACAAATGATAAAGAGATGAGATGCAAAAGCTTAAGCATAAACCAAAGAAGACATAATCTAAAGCTTAAATGTAAATAAAAGTGAAACTTTTGCAAAACTCTAATCAAAACACTAAACTTTTCTCAAAGACACCTAAGAACCCTAAGGTTCTTCCTTTGGACAAAGAATACTTGAAAAGAGGCAAAAGCTTAGGGTTTTAATGTGGTTATAAGTATTTATAGGAAAAGGGGAAGTGTACCCGGGTCAAGCCGCAACAAAACGGGTCAAAACGGGTCAAACCGGGTCAAAATGGGTTTTTTCGCATCAGTGATCTTTCGCCTCGACCACCAGACCGAGTTGTTGGTCGGGCCAGGCATCACCCGAAACTTCTTTATCTTCGACTGCTGAACCATCCTTCAGTAAATTTATCATAAGTCCTTCAATATAGCTCCGATTGAGTTGAAACCACCTCCATTGGAAAGATAACTCAATTTCCCATCTGACCCTTAAATTTCAGATCCATTGAAGCATTACAAGACTTCCATCTGACATGATCTTCAAGAGGTTTTGGAATGAAACTGCATTTGAGCATAGTAGAGCATGTGCCTTGTTCTTCATTTTCCTTCTTTTGGTTATTCCTTTGATTCAATACCTCTCTGGTACCTAAAATGGATGAAATATGAAAAAATGTACAAGAAAAGAGATCTAGGACTCTAATACTCAATATATGCTATATGAAACTAAAAGTGCAAGAAACATGTAAAACCTAAGCTAAATGCATCAATATACTAACTAAAATGCATGTTAAAAAAGGGTAAATTATGGACTTATCATAAACCAAATCTCCAAGGGAACACGGAATAGAGAATTTACCCGAGTTAAGCTTTTTCATGAGAGATTTCGGCCTATCCTTTTCATCTTTAGTTTGGAAATTCCTCATTACCTCTATAACATTTCCATGGTTAGCTATGACATCCCTTATAAGCTCTATGTGAACTATAATTTCACCAAAATCATAACTCTCAGAAACTTGACTCCAACTCACTCTACATCATTCTTAAACCTTGTAAGGGTCCTCTTGACCTTCTTAGTGAACACCAGATGTAGGGAAGGAATTATGGGTTCATAAGCCAGAGATTCATAAGTAGGAACCTCTTCCCTTTTCTTCTTCTTTGGTGCATTTTCCATATGCACATCATCATCATCCTTGACGATGTTTTCGAAATTTGGAGTTTGTTCTTGGGTATGAGCTTCTTCCTTCTCAATCTATATAGGTTCTTCCTCCTTGGCCTTAGATGATAAACCCTTATTCTCGACCAACTTATCTACTTCCTCAAGATTAGCAAAACCAAGAAGCAAAGCTAACTCTTCCACATCTCTTACATGTTGTAGCTTAGCATTTGGTTCTTGATGGACTTTTATGACCCTCTCATCCAAGACAACCATGCTACAAACGGATTCTTGGTTGGTTTTAGGAATTCCCGATTCTTGTAACTCGTTCGGTAGAACGCTTTGTACAACGGTGCAACATTCGACACTCATATGTCCTTTAATTCCTTTAGAATTCTCTTCTTTGTCATAATGTCCTTGAAAAGCTTGTTGTAGATTGGACATTTCATTAGAAAATCCGGAAAGGGAATGATAACATTAACCGTATTGAGCACCTCATTGAACTTCTCAAACTCTTTCTCAAGTATTTGTTTCTTGAAACGTTCAAAAAATGGCAATTTTGGTTCATATGGGGGCAACTCAAAGGTAACTTTCGTTTTATCACTCTCCTTTGGTGGCTCCTCTAGTGTTTTCTCATCATCAATCAAGATTGGTTCCTTTTCCATATCGATTCTCTCATTTGGCTCTTCCAACACATGTTCTTCATGCTCATCTTTCTTCTTCTCCATTGCGTGTGGCTCTCTAGGTGGTATCTTTCTTCCAATCCTCAAAGTAGCTAGACAATACTTCTTCGGTTCTTAGTCACATTCTCCTTGTTGTCTCCTCATCTCAAGTTATGAAGTCAAAGACTCAATCTTAGCTCTAAGGTCATTGTTGACCACTTCAAATTTCTCTTGAATGATATTTACTTCTTCTTGCATTCTCGAAACACTCTTGTCTTGACCATCTAGGATGCGAGCGAACATAGATGCAATGAAGTCATCTAATGGAGGCGAGATGTGTAGAGAATGGTTGATGGTTCATGGTAGGGTGACATTGCCTTGGTTGGTAGTTGAGTTTTGGATCATATCCTTGTAGAAAGCTTACTTCCTCTAGACCAACTCCCATATCATTCTTGTGTCCATCTAATTGGTGTCTAACCAATTTCACATCATTTTGATTCATGTGAATGAGCTTATCTAACTTCTCCTCCAACCTATTGACGTCATTACTCTTCTCGGTTTCCTTAGGTGACTCATGAGCTCTACCATACCTCCCTTCACTTCGAGCTAAGTTCTCAATGAGTTCTTCTTCTTGCTCGGTTAGTAGATTAGCAAAATCGCCATTACTAGCAACATTCATTGCGGTATAGTGCTTCTCTATCAATCCTTTGTGAAAGATCCCAAGAAGTGCATCAATTGAAATACCATGGTATGGACAAGCTCTTGTGTATCCTTTCATACGCTCCCATGCATCATACAACCTCTCTTCATCGCCTTGCTCAAATCTAGCAATATCATTCCTTATTCTAATGGTCTTTTGAGGAGAAAAAAATTTCAAGAGAAAGATCTTCTTACACTCTTCCCACGTGGTTTTCGAAGAAGACTTGATAATTCTTTCCCATTCACTAGCTTTATCACCCAATGAGAAAGAAAATAAAGCAAGCTTCACGACATCTTTGGATACACCACTTCTACTACCGGTCGAGCTCAATCTATCAAAGCTGGCGAGATGCTCAATGGGATTATCTTCTGGTAAACTGAAGAATCAGTGATTCAATACCATAGTGATCAAATTCGTCTTTATATCTGTAACACCCGTGAACCAATTTGAGAAACTGGAAGGGTGTGTCGATCGACAATAGTGAGGTGTGTCGATCGACACATTTGTTGCGAGTGGGTGTCAATCGACACAGGTGGTGTGTGTCGATCGACATAGTTTTAAGTTTTAAATGATCGGTCTAGTTCGATTTAATTGTTTGGTTTAGCCAGGTTGGTTTGGGGGAAACCCTAGGGTTGCATTTATATGTTGTTTGGCCGTTTTTTCTGAGAAACAGAGGCAAACATCCCAAAGATTTGTGTTAGGTTGGAGTGTTCGATTCATGAAAGGAATCGTTCTTGTGGTGTTTTGGTGTGAAAAGGAGTGGGATTTCGTGAGTGCTAGTGGTGATCAAGGCTGATCTCGTGCCTAGTATCAATTCATCCTTTTTCTCTTTTGAAACCTAAGTTGAGTGCGTGACCATGGCTTCTGAGTTGATGGATTGTCACGGTTGCTTGGTGATAGGTTCGAATGTGTGGTTTGATCTCTTGGTGGTTGATGGTGGCTATGATTGCTTGTTGTTGTGTTGTTGTTGATGTTTGTGCAAGTATTTCGTACTGGAGCAGATGAGGGATCGATCCGAGAAGATTATGATCGGTTCCCACGATTTAGCCAGGAGTTTGTCGAATGACACACATAGGGTGTGTCGAACGACACACCAGTACAAGGTGTGTCGAACGACACACATGACGAGTGTCGAATGACACACCAGTTTAGAGTGTGTCGATCAACACCTAGTGGTAGTGTCGATCGACACATGTCTGTTTGGGATGTGTTGAGCCGTTTGTTTGCTGTGTGATTTATATGTTTGCATGAGCGGTCCATCGTGCCTAAGTGCGCAGTCGTAGATGGGATGACCATCTCACTTTTTCCCATGTGATGTAGGTAAAGGGAAAGTGTGATCGTGGAATCATGGCAACGAAGAGGAGGATGATCTAGGGTCCTGGTTGTTTGGTTGTTGTTTTATTTTCCATTAGATCTGCCATAGGTTGCTGGTTAGTTTTGGAATGTTGGAATTGGATTCTTTTCTTGAATTGGTTATTGTTGAACTGATTGTTTGATTTATTTGGTTTAAGGAAATGAATTGGTTTATTTATTTTGAGTTGTTGTTATCCGCTGGTTGCTTGTGTGGTTTGCTTAGACATTGAGGGTTAGCGTTTATGGGAACGTTAATCCGAGTCAAAGGATTGTTTAACAAAAAAACGGGTCGGGTTGTTTCATTTTGGTATGAGACCCGAACCTTGATGAGCGTGGGTATAACACTGCCTGGGTAATGATCTTGGTACGCAATGAGGACGTTGCGCGCTGTGAGAGAGGGTGATTGTAATACCCCAGATTCTAGAAATGCTTGGTGCATTGTCTATGAATATGTGGTGCATGCGAAGAGGCTTAAAAGAATTGATTTGGCTACCTATGTCACCAAAGTGCACTTATCTTTTCGGTCACTTGTCTTGAGAGAACTCTAGATTTAAGCGTGCTTGAGCTGGAGCAATCGAAGGATGGGTGACATACTGGGAAGTCATTTTTAGTAATGGGCGAGTGAGGCCAAAACTCGCGGAAAGATCGCGTGGTGAATGCAGGGTCAGTAAACATGCATTTTTAAGCCTCCCGGACTAACGCACCTACCGCTAAAGAAGTCTCGGGCCTGCGGGCTGAGAAATATTGGCTTGCATGCCGATAGTGAGCGTGGGGCCCACGGCAGGGCGGTCGGGACGTTATAAGTGGTATCAGAGTGAAAACGGTTTTAGGACGGGATATAACTACTAGGATTGTAAGTTGGCTAAATTGACAATTCTGTGGGTTTGGGGAGTTCTAGATCATCTTCCGTCGAGCCTTCAATTTTCACGGTAAGTGTGTTTTATGTTTTGTTTTGATATTTTCTAGTGCTTAGCTAGTGTGCATGTGATGCAGTGAGATGGCTAGAGGTATTAGAGGGCGTGGGCGTGGAGGCCGAGGAGGCTGAGGCAGAGGTCGTGGACTTTTGGATGAGCCAGTTTTGAGTGAGGCTCAGAGTTCCACGCATGGGCCTGTGTCAGTTCAGTAGACGTTGCATGATGGCCAGACCGCCAGTGTGACTGCCAGTGTTGGTGCCGGTGTTGGGCCGGTGTGGGTTCTGTTAGGGCCGGTTGGGGTCTTGTTGACGCTGGTGGTGCTGGTGGTGTTGGTGCAGCTGGGGGTGCAGTTGCGGCCGCAGGTGTAGCCCAGGCTGGTGATAATCGTTTGGCTGATCTGTTGAGGTAGTTTTCGGAGCGGGTACCGAGTGTGGTGCCAGTGCAGGCTCCAGTGTTGCCACATGTGGGAGAGGTGCTGCCGAGGACTGTGGTTATAGATGAGGTTCCGTCGTATATTCGGATGATGGAGCAGATGTAGAGGATCGGTACGGGTTCTTTTGCAGGAGGTGCTAAGCCTCAGGAGGCTGATAAGTGGAGGATGAGCTTCAGGAGTAATTTTTACTCGATTAAGTGTCCAGAGGGATACATGGTTGATTTGGCAGTCCATTATTTGGACGGTGAGGCACATCTTTGGTGGAGCGGTGTTGCAGCGAGACGGGCTCGGACGGTGATGCCTTGGGATGACTTTGTGGCAGAGTATAATGCCAAGTTCTTTCCTCAAGAGGCGTTGGATCGTCTTGAGGCGATGTCAGCTCGTGAGTATGACGTGGAGTTTAACCGACTCTTGGGTTATGCTGGTAGGAGCTTGGAGGTTCTTGCGGGGACTTCGGATAGACTTGAGGACTCGGTGCAGAGGGATCATGTTTGTGTTTAGAGCTGAGTTGGTAGAGACTGCTGCATAGATCGAGGAGGACCTGAGGGAGCAGGCTATAGTAGTTAGCCTAGCTGTTCAGCCTAGGAAACCTTAACAGTAGGTGGGTCCTAATAAGGGCGACAAGCCTGCGCAGGACAGAAGAGGAAGGGGGAGGACACTTCGAGATCGGGCCAGAGTGGCCGGGGTTGTTATGGTTTGGACCACAAGAGGGCGAGTTGTCCAAAGCAGAGTTAGACTAGAGCGGCTCGGTTGTGTTATCAGTGCGGTGCGTCGGGACACATCACGCCGAACTGTCCTAAGTTGCAGCCTTTGGCAGTGGCAGTGGTCCTGCGAGTAGTTCAGTATGAGGCGGTGTAGCCTATGGATCAGATTGCGGTGATGCAGCATCCGCCGGCTATTATTGCGCCTTGTGAGCCGAGCACGAGGCCCATCACAAGTAAACTCTCTAATTAAGACTTTAGTAAATTCGGTAGTGTTGAATTTTGTTGTTTGTTTTAGATTGTTTACCTTATGATGGGAAAAATAGGTTCTTAGCACATGAGATTTGTGTACGGACCTTGTTTGTTGGCGGTTGTGAGTCCCATGTATTGTTTGATTCTAGCGCATCGAATTGCTTCATTACTTCGGATGATGCTGAGAGGAGTGGTATCCGGAGTGACGCTGGTGAGCGGACTGCAGATGTGGATATCCTTGTGGCGGGTGAGTTGATGCCAGTGGACTTGGTGATCAGTCTAGTGGAGCTGTATGATGTTATCCTGGGTATGGATTGATTGAATCAGTAAATAGTTCATCTGGATTGTCATCAGGGTCGAGTGGTGTTCGAGCATGATGTGGCAGGTTGGTTTATCAGGGAGTGAGACCGACTTCAGGTAGTCTCGTGATCTCTCTAATTCAGGCTGAGGCGATGATTGAGAGAGGATATGAGGCTTACTTGGCCACGATTATGATGCCGGAGGCTGTTGGTGGGGTTGCTGTGAAAGATATTCGGGTTGTTGGGACTTCGAGGATGTTTTTCAGTCATTGCAGGGATTACCGCCGTCTCGGTCTGATCTTTTCACGATTGAGTTGGAGCCTGGAACAATGCCGTTGTCTAAGGCACCTTATCGAATGGCTCCAACAGAGTTGGCAGAACTGAAGAAGCAGTTGGAGGATTTCTTGGATAAGGGTTTTATTCGACCAAGTACTTCACCGTGGGGAGCACCGGTGTTGTTTGTGAAGAAGAAGGATGGTAGTTTCTGGTTGTGCACCGATTATTGAGGACTTAACCGAGTCACTGTGAAGAACAAGTTTCCTCTGCCGAGAATTAATGAGTTGTTGGATCAATTGAGAGGGGTTACTTGGTTCTCCAAGATTGACTTGGCATCTGGTTAGCACCAGATTCCTATTGATGAAGCAGATGTCAAGAAAATGGCTTTCATGACTCGGTATGGGTATTTAGAGTTTGTGGTTATGCCTTTCGGGTTGACGAATGCACCGACGGCATTTATGAGGTTGATGAACAAAGTTTTCCAGGAGTATCTGGATGAGTTCATAATTATCTTCATCGATGACATTTTGATGTATTCGAAGAGTCTGGAGGATCATGAGGTACATCTGAGGACAGTTTTTGAGAAGTTGCGGGAACAAAAGCTTTTTGCTAAGTAGAGCAAGTGTAGTTTCTAGCAGCGTGAGATGGTTTTTTTGGGTCACATCGTGTCTACAGATGGAGTTTCTATGGATCCGGCGAAGATTCAGTCTATCTGAGATTGGCCTAGACCGAAGAACGCTACTGAGATCAGGAGTTTTCTTGGGTTGGCAGGTTATTATCGGAGATTCGTCAAGGGTTTTGCGAGTATGGCTCAGTCTATGATGAAGCTGAGAGGGAAGGATGTTCCTTTCGTGTGGTCTCCTGATTGTGAGCTGAGTCTCGCGAAGCTAAAGACGATGTTGACTAGTACACCAGTGTTGGCGTCGCCTGAGCCGGGTGAGCCTTATGTGGTGTATACAGATGCTTCGGGAGTTGGATTGGGTTGTGTGTTGGTGCAGCAGGGAAAGGTGATTGCTTATGCTTCGAGGCAATTGAGGAAGCACGAGGGCAATTATCTTGTCCATGACTTGAAGTCAGTATCAGTGATCTTTACCTTGAAGATTTGGAGGTCTTATCTGTATGGTGGCAGAGTTCAGGTGTTCACCGATCATCATAATCTGAAGTACATTTTTACTCAGCAGAATTTGAATGTACGACAGAGGCGATGGTCGAAGTTGTTGGCAGATTATGACTTGGACATTCTTTACCATCCTGGTAAGGCTAACATTGTGGTAGATGCTCTTAGTTGGAGGAGGTATAATTCATCTCAAGAGCGAGATGTGGAGGCTTTTGTGAGTATGATTTGTACTTAGAGGTTGTGTGTTACCTCAGAGAAGCCTTTGGGGTTGGAAGCAGTTGACAAGGCGGATCTGTGAGCAAGATTCGAGTAGCTCAGGAGAAGGATCAGGTGTTGGTTGATCTCTCTAAGGCTGCGGGTTCTGAGTATCAGGTTTCTGCTAGCAGGACTATCTTAGTGCATGGACGAGTCTGTATGCCTAAGGATGAGGACTTGAGGCAGGAGATTCTGAGAGAGGCTCATGCGAGCAAGTTTTCTATTCATCCAGGAGCGACTAAGATGTATCGTGATCTGAAACGGTATTATCACTAGATCAGGATGAAGAGAGATGTGGCGGATTAGGTTGCAGCTTGCAACTTTTGTCAGCTAGTGAAGGCTGAGCATCAGGTTCCGAGTGGTTTGTTGTAGAGTTTACCCATTCCAGAGTGGAAGTGAGACATGATTACCATGTATTTTGTGGTAGGATTGACGGTTTCTCGGACCTATGACGCCATTTAGGTGATCGTGGATTGATTGACTAAGTCAGCACATTTTCTGGCCATTAAAAAGACTGACGAAGCTGAGGTCTTGGCTAAGAAGTATGTGAAGGATATTGTGAGATTGCTTGGAGTGCCAGCGAGCATTGTGTAGGATAGAGATCCGAGGTTTGCTTCGGTGTTCTGGAGAGCTTTTTAGGCTGAGATGGGCACTAAGGTGCATATGAGTACAGCTAATCATCCTCAGACGGATGGGCAGTCCGAGAGGACGATTCAGACACTTGAGGATCTGTTGAGGATGTGTGTGCTGGATTGGGGTGGTCATTGGGCGGATCACTTGAGTTTGGTGGAATTTGCTAGTATCAGGCTAGTATTGGTATGGCTCCTTTTGAGGCGTTGTATGGGAGGCCATGCCGTACACCGCTATGTTTTACCCAAGTGGGCGAGAGGAGCATTTATGGTGCTAATTTTGTTCAGAAGACGTCGAAGAAGATCCGGGTCGTGAAGCTGAACATGAAAGAAGCTTAAAATTGGCAGAATAGTTACACTGATAAGAGGAGAAAAGAGTTGGAGTTTGCAGTCAGAGATCGAGTGTATCTCAAGATGGCTTTGATGCAGGGTCTGAACAGGTCCATATCCGAGGATAAGCTGAGTACGAGGTACATGGGTCCGTTCCGGGTTGTGGAACGCGTGGGACCAATTGCTTATTGGTTGGAGCTGCCTCTGATCATGGAGAAGTTCCATGATGTGTTTCATGTTTTGAAGCTCAGGAGATGTTTGCATACATCTGAGGAGGTAGTAGTGACGATTCCTGCTGATCTTCAGCCTAATCAGACTGTTGGGATGATGTCGGTAAGGATCCTTGAAAGGAGTATCAAGGTTCTGCGCCGGACGAGAGTGCCGTTGTTGAGAGTCTTGTGGGACTGTGACGGTGTTTAGGAGGAGACTTGGGAACCAGAGGCTAAGATGAAAACAAAGTTCAAGAAGTGGTTTGAGAAGCAAGCCGAGGAGTGAACTTGTTTTGTGTTTTCTAGTTTCAGTTTTGTGTTGTAGTCACCGTGTGTGGTGAGGATTGTGGTTTTGGATTATGTATTTTAATTGAGTTTTAATGATTATGACATTTTTCCAGAGTAATAAGATGAGTATTTCTTATGTTTTTGACTTTGGGTCATGTGTATGTGGTTAAGGAACCTCGAAATGGAAGTTTCTAGTGTATAGAACTTGCCAGTTTTGCTGGAACTCTAACAGGTTGTGTGTGTTTATGTGTTGAGATGATCTCTGAATAGAAGTTTTACGGTGGTAGTTCTAGTTCCGGAGAGACTCTGCAGGGACACTCGGGGGGATGAGTAGTCCAAATGATCTATGATGATCATGTTTGGGATGTTATTCCAAGTTGGGAGTATCATGTTGAGACCTTGGGAGGTAGTTCCTGTCAGAGGTGCATTCTAGACGTTAAGAATTGATTTCGTTCAGGGATGTCGATTTCCTCGCATAGCTCAGAGAGAGAGACATTGGTTCTTGCTTGAAGATGAGTCTCTAGCAGATCTAGAGAGATGTGTCTCTCCGGGGGATAGTTGGTTCCCTGCATACCGATCGTTCGTCAGGACTGCGAGGACTGAGAGCGTGAGGGTATGGAGATAGTTTTGAGAGATTGCGATCTCTAGCAGATCTTTGAGAGATGCGTCTCTCCAGGGGATAGTGAGTTCCCTGCATACCGAGAGCTTGACGGACTGCGTGTCTTGATTGTTTGAGGGGTATAGAGATGGTTGGTATCAAACACCTTCATGAGTGCGCGGACTAAAGTGGTTTGATACGAGGCACCGTGAGTTTAGGGGTGACGATGCCAAGAGCTAGATGGTGTGGTTATGAGTTATGAGTTATGAGCAATCAATGTCTGAGACGGGTCTATATGCATAGGAAAAATGTGAGCCTCAAAAGGGTCTAGGAGATGTAGTCTCCAGTGTTACTGGCAGGTTGGCCAGGTGGTTAGCCATGATGGATGTGGTTTACGGATTCGAGGACGAATCCAGTTTTAGTGGGGGATAATTGTAACACCCGTGAACCAATTTTGGGAAATTGGAAGGGTGTGTTGATCGACACTAGTGAGGTGTGTCGATCGACACACATGTTTTTGGGCTTAAGGCCGGTTTATTGCGAGTGGGTGTCGATCGACACAGGTGGTGTGTGTCGATCGACACAATTTTAAATGATCTGTCTGGTTCGATTTAATCGTTCGATTTGGCAGGATTAATTTGGGGAAACTAGGGTTGCGTTTATATGTTATTTGGCCGTGTTTTCTGAGGGAAAACAGAGGCAAACATCATAGATAAATATCCCCAAAGATTTGTGTTAGGTTGGAGTGTTCGATTTGTGAAAGGAATCGTTCTTGAGGTGTTTTGGTGTGAAAAGGAGTGGGATTTCGTGAGTGCTAGTGGTGATCAAGGCTGATCTCGTGCATAGTCTCAATTCATCATTATTCTCTTTCGAAACCTAAGGTGAGTGTGTGACCATGGCTTATGGGGCGGTGGATCGTTATGGTTGCTTGGTGATAGGTTCGAAAGTGTGGTTTGATCTCTTGGTGGTTGATTGTGGCTATGATTTCTTGTTGGTGTGTTGTTGTTGTTGTTGTTTGTGCAGGTATTTCATACTGGAGCAGATGAGAGATCGATTCGAGAGGACTATGATTGGTTCCCACGATTCTGGCAGGAGTGTGTCGAACGACACACTAGTTCAGAGTGTGTCGATCGACACCTAGTGGTAGTGTCGATCGACACATGTCTGTTTGGGATGTGTTGAGTTGTTTGTTTGCTGTGTGATTTGTATGTTTGCCTGAGCGGGCCATCGTGCCTAAGTGCGCAGTCGTAGATGGGATGACCGTCTCACTGGGTATTTATGATAATACTAACACATCTCTTTTTCCCATGTGATGCTGGTAAAGGCAAAGTTTGATCCTGGAATCATGGCAACGAAGAGGAGGAGGATCTAGGGTCTTGGTTGTTTGGTTGTTGTTTTATTTTGCATTAGAACTGCCATAGGTTTTTGGTTAGTTTTGGAATGTTGGAATTGGATTCTTTTCTTGAATTGGTTATTGTTGAGTTTGTTGTTTGATTTATTTGGTTTAATGAAATGAATTGGTTTAGTTATTTAGAGTTGTTGTTATCTGCTGGTTGCTTGTATGGTTTGCTTAGACATTGAGGGTTAGCGTTTATGGGAACGTTAATTGGAGTTTAAGGATTGTTTTAAAAAAAAAATGGGCCGGGTTGTTTCAGTATCCCACTCAACTCCATCACTAGGCACTGCTCTAATCCCCATCTTTTCGATCTTAGTAGATGGCTCATCATAATCTTTAATCCTCCTCTCCATTGTTGTAGATTAGTACATATACAATCCAAGAAGAAAAACGCACAAACAAACACAAAATAGATAGATAATATAAATGATTTTGTCTTTCAAAGATCTCAAATCCTAATGCTTAATGCAAATCCCCAGCAACGACGCCAAAAACATGATGTGCACAAAATGATCAATGCTTAAATGCAAATGCTGAAGATGTGATATGAGTTTCAATTCCTCAATTACTAAACCGTAAGTGCATGGCAATATGTCATTGTGTAATAAAGGGTCTTTATTCCACAAAGATTATCACAAAGGCAATAAGAATGCAAAGAGCTTAGTAAGCTAAATCTAACAATGTTTTAGAGTTTTCTAATGATTCCTAATGACAATTATGAAACTAAATGCAATAATGAAAGGACAATAACTAAATAGCAAGATGAAATGATGGAATGCAAAACTAAACAAGAAACAAGATAAATGCAACAAGATAAACAAACCAAAAGTAGGATTAAACTCAAACTTAAGCAAATTTCGAAATCAAGATATCAAAGCTATGGATTATGGGCTTAAGCAATTGATTCAAGTTCATAAGATATTGGGTATTATTGCAAAGCTCTAATCAAGATCAATCCTAGAGCAAAGATCACTAATTTAAGACTAATCCACTTCCATGGTACTAATATGTTCCTAAATTCTTTAATTACACAAACTTCCATTTTGCAATTAATGAATCTGAAAGCTATACTTATGAGTCCATATACTCACAATTCTCCTTAAACATCAATTTTCATTGGCTAAGATGAGAAAAGCTCAACTGAATTTCTTCTAGACATTTTCACAAACACCTTTCGGGCGTGAAAAGACCATGTTCTAAAAATCAAATGATCAAGTTAATCCTAGCATTAAATTCAATTCCAATGAAGGATATTTCAAGTTCTAAGTATAAGCAACACAACCCAATATCTAAATCACCCTAAGCTACTCAACCCATAATCCACCTGATAACTACTCACACATATTAAAGCAAAACATGAAAGCTAAAGAAACAAACATGATTAAGTAAAAGAGAAGAATAAGAAAGCTTTAATTATCCATAAAAGATCCAAAAACATAACATAAGAATATAGGAGGCTTAGAGCTTAGCGTTTTAATGTAATTACAAGTATTTATAGGAAACAAAGGATGTACCCGGGTCAACTCGGGTCAAACCCGGGTCAAACAGAAACTTTAAGTTGGAGATGCCTGATGGATCGACCAGTGACCTTTGGAGCTTCGGAGGTAGTGACCCCCTGCTGGTCGGTCACGAGCATTTTTTAGCCTTCAACTTCTTGTTCTCTATTATTCCTTCTTAATTATTCTCTCCACTTGTTCCACCATTGTTACAAGGCTCCATTTGTACCTAATACAGACAAAATATGCATGCAAATGCAAGAAAACAAGAACTTGGACTCTCAACTCAATCTAATCTAAAAGAAACAAGATATGCATCAAAACATGTAAAAAGCTAAGCTAAATGCCTCAAACTATAACTAAAATGCATGCTAAAAACGAGCAATTTATGCACTTATCAGGGTTGTAGCCGACGAGAGGAAGATGTGGAAGCTGCAAAAGCTCTAGCCCTAGAAGAAGGAACCCTGGACCGAGGCGCAGTCCTGCGAGTAGTAGAACGTCTGCTGACTACGGGCTGAGGAAGAAGTACATCAGGAAGAAAAGAATGCATCGGGCAGTCCTGATGTAAGTTAGTTGTGGAAGGGGCAATGGAACCTGGTGCTGCACACAAGTGTTATGGCGGAAGACGCACATGGGATCTCCTCCAATCCAAGTGGCTCTCACTATATGCTTGTCATTCATGGTGCATGGTGAGCTTACTACTCTACACTCGGAGAAATCAATGCCGCATAACTCTAAGATGGGAGTAAGAATGCTACCTGCACGGAAGTGTTTACCCGACCCAGAGTGAATGGAGTGTTCTTCTGCAAAACTAACTACTCTGCGAAGATAGCTCCCTAGTTGGGATTGACATGTACATCGGTCGGAGACTGCCACTCGATATCCTCTGAGAGAGTATAGTAAGTAGCAGGAGCTCGTTTAGACTCATTTTACCTGGCTCGTTTTGGTATAGAATTGTGTTGGAGAACAGACAAGTCAGATAACGCAAAATAGGATGGCGAATATTTGTGTGCGTAGTACTCCTGGAGTCGTATTCACATGATCCAAACAAAGCTCAGAAAGGTTGCATCTCCTCAAACGAAAGCGGAAGAGCAACATCCTCGTACTATGGGGGAAATCCAAAGATCTCACAAAGATCAGTGAGAGAAACCATGTATCTGACTCCTCTGATCATGAATGTCAAAGTCTCATTCTGCATGGACGCGCATACATCTGATGGGTAATCGACTCTCACTGTAGCAAAGAATTAGACCAAAATAATAGTCAGTCTACAAGCTACAATAACCGAACCACCTCATCCAGTATACCCAAAGACCGCATAGTGTCATAGTCAGCAATCCATGTAGGCTGCAAGGACACATCCAACCACTGATTGTAGAACAAAGAATCAAAAGCATCCCATTACTTGGTAATCTCTATGTGCACAAAGTCAGGATGCTAAAGAACTACGCTAGGTACGTCCCGCCACATCTTCTTAATCAAAATATTCCGTCCTTCCTGTTTTGGCCATGGATTAGTGATAGAACCTGATGCACCAGAAGTACGCGGACATGCTCTCTTGTAAGAAGCCATCTGCAAAAGTAACCAGAAGACAAAAACAAACTAAAACACGAACTAGAGAAGATTGTGACGAGAAATAGTTGTGTGTCAATTGACACACCACCATGGTGTCGATCGACACAGTCGGTGAAAACGAACGACGACCACATAAAATTCAAATCCGGCAAATTCATCTATCAACACTCAAACACAACATCGTGTAACTCCTAATCAACACTGATTTCAACCTAAACCGTTCTAGAATCAAAGCCCCAACAAGTTAAACACAAATTCAACTAAAAACGAGACCAAAAACATGAGTTTTTGAGCACATACTTTCCAGATCGAGAAATTGAATTATAGAAACGGAAGGATGATGAAATTCTACTCCATTTAGGACCAAAAATCACTCAATTTGATGCAAAATTGAGAGATTTAGATTTTTGTGTGTGATTGTGTCGAGCAAATTGTGAAAGAAGAAGTTGTTTGTGTCGAGGGTTTTAAAAACACTTACCTCGTGGGCTCCGCAGTGTGTGTCGACAAACACACCTTCTTTGTGTCGGTCGACGCATGTTTCGATTTCCCTCTTTTTTAATTTATTTATTATTTTTTTTTTTAAAGTAAAAAATACTATTAGTAATAACATGAAAAGAAAAATGAAATTTACAAACACTTACGAGTGGGTTGCCTCCCACTCAGCGCTTGTTTTTAGTAATTCACTTGACTGTGTCTAAAATTAAATAGTGGGTACATCATCTAGAGACACGATGTGTCCATCTGGACTCTCGGCTTCCGCCCAATAATGTTTCACCCTTTGTCCATTCACTATGAACTCTCTGCCATCCTTGGTGACAAGGATGACAGCTCCATGCGGTTGAACCTCCTTGATAGTGAATGGACATAACCAACGTGAACTCAATTTTCCAGTAAACAAAGTCAAACGAGAGTTGTACAGAAGTATCTGATCGTTCGGTTCGAAAGTCTTGGAGATGTTCTTCCTATCATGATATGCCTTAGTCCGCTCCCTGTACAACTTGGAGTTTTTCATAGGCATGATATCTAATCTCATCCAATTCGTTCAGTTGGATGATACGCCTTTCTATAGTAGGTTTGATGGTAAATTTCTTTAATTTTTACTGCCCATGCTGCTCTGTGGTCAAGCTCCACTGTTTCGAAGATGACATGCTTTATCATAAAGCAAATGGAAAGGAGTTGTTCACAAAGGCATTTTGAAGGCTGTCTTGTAAGCCCAAAGTGCATCATCAAGTTTTGCAGACCAATTCTTCCTTGTAGAATTCATAGTTTTCTCCAAGTTTTCCTTTATCTGCCTAGTTGAAACCTCAACCTGTCCACTCGTCTGAGAATGATAAGGACTAGCACACGATGGTGAACACCTTAGTTAGTCAATAACCGATCAAAAACCTTGTTGATGAAGTGTTTGCCACCATCGCTAATGATAACCCGAGGTACTCCAAATCAAGAGAAAATAATGGTGTTAAATAGCTTAACAACCACCCCTGAATTGTTTTTTAGACTTGCAATCGTCTCCACCCATTTGGAGACATTGTCCACAACGACATGTATGTAGTTATTCCCATAAGATTATGGGAAATGACCCATGAAATCAATACCCCAACAATCCAAAACCTCAACCTCAAGGATAAAGTTTTGTGGCATCTTATGTCGTCTGCTGATTTTCCCTCTCCTCTGACAAGCTTCATACTTTTTAACAAAATCGTGAGCACCCTTAAACAGTGTAGGCCACCAAAAGCTTGCTTGAAGAACCTTGGAAACCATCTTGAATGTAGAAAAGTGACCAACATAATAAGAACCGTGACAGTGGAACAATACCTCTTGAGTCCCAGGCTCGGCAATGCATCTCCTGTAAATACTATCAGAACAAAACTTGTAGATATAAGGTTCATCCTAATAGTACAAAGCTCTCTGATGAACTTCTTCTATTCATACCCTTTGAGATCATTACGCATGTCCTCTGCGTCAAGGTAATTGGGAATATCAGCATACAAAGGAAGAACATACGAAGCAACTGCAAAGGTTTGATCGTGGAATGCCTCGCTTAGGATTTGTGGGGACGAGCCAGCACATGGTGAACTGTGTGTCGATCGACACATTCATGTGTTGTCAATCGACACAGTATTGTGGGATACGTCGATCGGCACACTCCATCTGCGTCGATCGGCACACTCCATCTGTGTCGATCGATGCACTCAGTGTAGTACAAAAATTCTGAAGATTTTCACCTTGCAGCCCACACTCGATGAAGTTAACACCTTCCGTAGGGAAGAAATCATCAATAGGAATGTTATCTTTGATCTTAATCAGTTAATGATGATCTGCTACTCCCTTCTCAACAACTTCCTTATCCTTCACCTCAACGTCAAACTCTTGAAGAAGGAGAATCCATCTCAACAACCTTGGCTTCACATCTTTCTTCTGCATTAGGTACTTAAGTGTTGAATGGTCTCGATGCACAATCACCTTCAAACCAATCAAGTACAGACGAAACTTCTCAAAAGCAAATACCACATATGAAAAATTTGTTTCAGTAGTAGCATCATTCCTATGTGCTTCATCTAGAGTCTGACTAGCATAGTAGATAGCATGAAGTTTCTTGTCCTTCTTCTGACCCAACACAACTCCAACTACAAAGTCACTAGCGTCACACATCACCTCAAAAGGAAAATGCCAATCTGGAGGTTGCACAACATGAGCCCTCACTAAAGCCTGTTTAATCTGTTCAAAAGGAGCCAAGCAATCGGCATCAAAAACAAATTTGACATCCTTACAAAGCAGGGGGAGTTAGCAGGCGGGCAAGTGTGGAGACGTCTTTGATGAATCTCTTATTGAAACCAGCGTGTCCAAGAAAACTCCTAACCAACTTCAAACAATTAGGCGGCTGCAAGCTTGTTATAACCTCAATCTTGGCACGATCTACCTCAATCCAATCTTTTGACACTTTATGTCCGAGTACAATGCCACTCCTCACCATGAAATGACATTTTTCCCAATTCATCACCAAGTGTTTCTCCTCACATCTAGCAAGTACCTTCTCCAAATTATCCAGGCATTCTTTGAAGGAAGAACTGTAGACTGAGAAATCATCCATGAAGACCTCCATGTAATCCTCAATCATGTATGTGAAGATAGACACCATACATCGCTGAAAGGTCGCATGAGCCTTACATAATCCAAAGGGCATTCAGCGATATGCAAACATGCAATAAGGAGATCTAAAAGTGGTCTTCTTTAGGTCGTCTGGATGGATGGGTGATGTATTGTGTTTTTGACGCAGTCTAACAAATGTTTTCAAGGGATTTTCGAGTCTTTTCTATGTGTTTAGAGTCTTTTCGGGATATAACACGTTTGGATGGAGTCTAAGGCAAAAGAGTAAGGAATTGGACCAAATGTGCAGAAAGGTCAGAAGTTTGGCACTTGTTGAAACACTTTCCACCGATGGATCGAGCTGAACTTTTGACACAAACTATAACATTGAGTTATCGTTCATTTGGAAGTGATATGAAGACATTCCAACGGTGCGATCAAAAGTTATTGAAGGTTTAGTGAAGACATGTGAATCTGCCTAAACCAACCGGTTCGCTGGAAAATAAGAAAATTGCAGTTTTTCCTATTTTGACTTGGTTTGGTGAGAGATTTCGACCAGAAACGTGAATAGACCTATTTTATTCTAGTTTTTAGCAATTGTTTAAGGAACATATTATTTTCTATTCATACTTTTAGTTTCTAAGCTTTTGGGGAAATTCTTCTTGTGATTTGATTTCTATCATGTATGAGTAGTTTTCTTATTGGGTTTTAGGGTTTCAAAGGGATTTCAGGGTTTGATTGAATCGATGTTGATTTAAGGACGGATAACTTAGGTTCTTCATATAGGTTGTTCTTATTGTTGGAACTTGATTAGCTACCTAGTTTATGATCTAAGTTTGTTTAACGCATCAAAAGTGTTTGTTTAAATGCATGAAAGAACCTATATGAGCAAAACATCCCTAGCCAACGAAAGCTGATGTTAGAGTGTTTTGTGAACATATAAAACTTGATTCTAATGCATGTTTAACCTCTTGAATTCAAACGACAGTTTAGGATCTTAGGTTTTTAGACACAGTAATTGATGCTACGACAGTAGATTAATTTGATTTCGTGATTTGAGTTATAGAACGATTCATAATCCTTTCCTTGACAATTTATCTATTTCTAAATCTGTGATTCCCTGTGAATTCCCTAATGCCCAATGCTTTTAATTCATAGTTTACATTGTTGTTATTTACTTCTCTCATTTACTTTTTGCAAACAATCATCTTTTAATTCATCTTAGCTTAATTTTGATTCATATAGTTTGAAGTGTAGACTTGGTTCTTGTGGATTCGATCCCTGCATTACTACAACATTTGTTGTGCACTTGCAGTAGTTAATTCGGGTTAAAACCTGTGTTATCCCAGCACCGCTTATAGAATAGAAAGTAGAGGAAGTTGCAGAATCATTACCATACATTCCTACAATCCCATATCCTCAAAGACAGAAATATGAGGTTGATGAAAAGAAGCTGATTTAGTTCAATAAGATGGTGAAAGAGCTTTCTCCTGATATCTCGTTTGAAGATGCATATAGAGCTGATCCTACATATCGTGAGTTTTCTAGAGAAACCAATAAGAAAGGCTCTCTTTGTTGAAGCAAGGAAAATACCATCTCATATGAAGATATTACGCAAGGTAGAAGACCTTGGGAAGTTTGTTGTTCCATGCTCTATTTCAGGAGTTGAATTTAAAGAATCTCTCTATGATTCAGGGTCTTCCATAAACCTCATGTTCAAGGCTATTGCAGAGAAGCTTGGGATTGATATGAAACCTGCTCGGATATCTCTCAAGTTTGTAGACTCTTCCATCAAGATTCCACAAGGCACCATTCATGATTTACCTGTTCTAGTAGGAAATTGACTTGTTCCAACTGATTTTCGGGTGGTGGAGATGAGCAAAGATCATGATATGCCATTGATTCTTAGAAGACCGTTTATGGCGACATTGGGTGCAGTTGTAGATTTGCCTAATGAAAGAGTCTCGTTCTCTTATATTGACGAGAAGGTCTTCTACAAAGCTATACTCACTAATGAAGCAGCTAGGCTAGCGTCTTCTGTTGCCATTATCAATGAGGAGAAGCTGTCAGTCAAGACAAAGAGAGAGCCTGATGATAAGCTTGAGGTTAAGGAAGTCTTGGATGGAGACCCTCCTATCACTACAAAACAGACCAGTCAAAAGAACAAGGGCAAAGAAAAGATAAAGAGCAAAGGGATCAAGGGTGATTCTCATATGACATTGGTACCTCAGAGATGTGTTGGAGACAAAATCGAGTATAAGGTGAAGTGCAATGGAACTTTGAATCCTTTCACCAAGGTTAAAGTTATTCTCACATCTAAGTTGAAAGAGAAAGATTAAGAAGTTGTGAAGGGTATGTTGAGCAAGGTTTTGAAGCTTAAGTTTACTGATTGGGGAGCTTGTCTTGGAGCAAGTTCTCATGCTCATTTTCCGGATTAATCCATGATGCTAAGTCAAGCTAATGACTTAAAATAAGCGCTTAGCGGGAGGCAACCCACTGGTAAGTGTACATAAATTTGGTTTCAATTTTATTTTATTACTAACTCTAGTTTTAGTTTGGTGTTTTTTTGTTCAAAAAAAAAAAAAAAAAAGAAACAGGGACCAACGCACGTTTTCACTCGAGCAAGACACACAGTCCACGGTGAAACTGTCCCGGACTTGGTACAAGACTCGGACGTTTTCACTCGAGTGGGAGTACCGGTCTACGAACACTCACACCTACACCCGTTACTAAACTCGCAGGTTTTCACTCGGGTGCGAAGACCGGTCTGCAAACACTCACACCTGCACCCGAGTGAAAAACTGCAACAGGTGAAAAACAAAAAAAAATTCTTTTATTTTCTTTTCTTTTGAGTCTGTTTATGCCTTTCTCTTGATTTATTTTCACACCGAGACGGTGTGAAGTAGGTCTGGGGGTGGGTTTTGATCGTTTACTAACACAATTTTTCTTTGCTTTGTTTCTCTTGAGTCAGTCCAAGTCATTTTATTGAGTCAAAAGTATTATGATTAGGAAACTATGATGTAATATATTTCTTTGTTTAATTGACTTCCTATTTTTAGTGACCATTGCTGGAGAATGAGTTCGCTTTCCGACTAATGGAAAATCCAAAGGTTGACTAGTTAACTAGAGATGTTCCTCATTTCCAGTAGAGTCCACTAAACTGAGCTAATTGCACTCTCATTGGAATGATTGGTGTCCATAGAACTTGATTCCTTGTTCGTACTTGACAAATGCACCTTTGGTGAAAAATGATGGTACTCCTCTTCCCCTTTAATCTCCCTTAAGAGCGGTGCAAAAGTCCGCATGACGTCTCCTCACAAGGAACAACACTAGTGATGCGCTGTTCTAAAATATATATTTGTATATATATACGATGGAAAACAAGCATGTCTCCTCACAAGGAACAACAATAGTGAGCTTACAACCCTGTCTCCTCATAAGGAACAACAGTAGTGTGCGCCGTTATGAGGACTTACAAAAAAGGGTATTGAACAGATTAAATCTGGGCGAGAGAAAGAGTACCCAAGGTTGATTGAGTGATTTGTCATGGTATTGTACGGGAATGAATCTACAAGGTTTTTGGCACTGAAATTGTGGAAAAGGCTGCGAAATGAACGAATGAATTTGGGAAGCTGGAAAATTCTAAGGAGAACTACATGGTGGTTCGTTAGGGATTGTTTTGTAGTATGTGGATTACGAATTTAAAGTTCATTAAACATTTCAAAAGAGAAGCCGAGTTTCCGCGTTTTCAAACCTCTTTCACAGGTTTAGACTTCTGTTTTGCTTGAGAGCAAGCAAAAGGCTAAGTCAGGGGGAGTTGATGTATTGCGTTTTTGACGCATTCTAACCAATGTTTTCAATGGATTTTCGAGTCTTTTTTATGTGTTTAGAGTCTTTTCAGGAAAGAACACGTTTGGATGGAGTCTAAGGTAAAAGAGTAAGGAACTGGAGCAAATGTGCAGAAAGGTCAGAAGTTTGGCACATGTTGAGGATCTTTCCACCGATGGATCGAGCTGAAATTTTGACACAAGATATAACATTGAGTTATCAGTCATTTGGAAGTGATATTAAGACATTCCAACGGTGCGATCAAAAGTTATTGAAGGTTTAGTGAAGACATGTGAATCTGCCTAAACCGACCGGTTCGCTGAAAATTAGAAAATTGCAGTTTTTTCCTATTTTGACGTGGTTTTGTGAGAAATTTCGACCAGAAACGTGATTATACCTATTTTATTCTAGTTTTTAGCCATTGTTTAAGGAACACCTTATTTTCTATTCATACTTTTAGTTTCTAAGCTTTTGGAGGAAAATCTTTGAACCCTATTGACAATTTGGAGAAGATTTCTAAACCCTTTTACATATTTATTAATTTCAACATGTTTTCTTTGAATTCTTCTTGTGATTTGATTTCTATCATGTCTGAGTAGTTTTCTTATTGGGTTTTAGGGTTCCAGAGGGATTTCAGGGTTTGATTGAATCGATGTTGATTTAGGGACTAATAACTTAGTTTATTCATATAGGTTGTTCTTATTGCTGGAACTTGATTAGCTACCTAGTTTCTGATCTAAGGTTGTTTAACGCATCAAAAGTGTTTGTTTAAATGCCTGAAAGAACCTATATGAGCAAAACATCCCTAGCCAACGAAAGCTGATGTTAGGGTGTTTTGTGAACATATCGAACTTGATTCTAATGCATGTTTAACCTCTTGAATTCAAACGACAGTTTAGGATCTTAGGTTGTTAGACACAGTAATTGATTCTCCGACAGTAGATTAATTTGATTTCGTGATTTGAGTTCTAGAACAGTTCATAATGCTTTCCTTGACAAATTATCTATTTATAAATCCCTGAATCCCTACGAATTCCCTAATGCCCAATGCTTTTAATTCATAGTTTACATCGTTTTTATTTACTTCTCTCATTTACTTTTTGCAAACAATCATCTTTTAATCCATCGTAGCTTAATTTTGATTCATATAGTTTGAAGTGTAGACTTGGTTCTTGTGGATTCGATCCCTGCATTACTACAACATTTGTTGTGCACTTGCAGTAGTTAATTTGGGTTAAAACCTGTGTTATCAATGGGAATCTGGAAGAACCCTGAATAACCATCTAGAAAGCAGTAGTATGGGTGATTTGCATGTCTCTCCAACATCTGATCTTTCCTTGTAGCTGCATTAAGCTTCATGTAATCAATGCACATCTTATGCCCAATTACAGTCCTTGTAGGGATAAGCTCATTCTGCTTGTTCTTAACCATTGTAACCCCTCCTTTCTTATGAACCATATGAACATGATTGATCCAAGCACTGTCAGAAATTGGATAGATTATCCCAGCTTCCAAAAGCTTCATGATCTCCTTATTGACAACCACTTGCAAATTCGGATTCAGTCTCCTCTGATGCTCAAATGACGTTTTTGTCCCATCCTTAAGATGAATCATGTGCATGCACAAATCCGGAGATATACATGCAATATCATCAAGAGAATAGCCAACAACTTTGCAAAACTTGCGCAGATTGCTAAGCAATAAAGTGAGTTTTGCATTGTTCAGATAAGCATTAACAATATAACAAGATATGTGGAATTAGGACCAAGAAAAGCGTACTTTAGTCCTGCTGGTAGTTGTTTAAGTTTGATATTTGGAATTTTTTCTTCACTCCAATAACTTAGCTTAACAGTTTGCTCAGAAACTCCAAACAGTTCCACATTAGCAACCATTTGCAGCACTTGCTCACTATCATTCATCATCTTAGCATACCCTTTAGCAGCATTTTCGAACTGTCAATCTCAGTCACAAACTTAACTAAAGTCCTTTCCAAGGGATCAGTGGGATAATTCTCATTAAAAGCCTCATGTGTGATGTCATCCAATGCATCTACATAGAATGTTTGACCGTCTATGGTGGATTTTCTGAACTAGCTTGTCCATGTTAAATTTCATCTCTAAATCTCCCACACATAAAGTGATCCTGCCTCCTTTGGCATCAAGCAAAGCACCAGCTGTAGCTAAGAATGGTCGTCCAAGAATAAGGGGGTCCTTAGGCTCCTCACAATACTGCAAGATCACAAAATCAGTAGGAATCAACCAATCTTCAATCATAATTGGAACATCCTCCAAAACACCTTCTGGAACCCTTACTTATATGTCTACAAGGATAAGTGAAATCCTTGTTGGCTGGAAATGTAGCATCCCAAGGCTTATAACAACAGAGAGTGGCATCAAGTTGATTCTAGAGCCCAAATCACAGAGTGACCTCGAAAATCTATCCGAAAAGATCAAGGAATCCAACACAAAGCTCTCTGGATCAGTGAGTTTCTCTGGAACCTTTTTCAGAATTATCGCACTCACTTGTTCTGAGATCATTGCAACTCCCTCTTCAACACACAAACTCTTGGTAGCCATCCTCTTCACATACCGTTGAACTACCGGAAAAATTCTGATTTTTTCAACTAATGGTATTTCAACAACAAGTTTGTCAATGATAGCTTTGCACTTAGCATCCTCCAGCTCTTGTTTAGACTTCATTGGACTCCTAGGATATGGTACTTTAGGCTTGTGTACTTTGGATGCCGGAAATCGCACAATTAGATTTGTAAGGGTTTTATGAGGGAAGCAGAGATTTCTAAAGATAAGCTACGAAGAACAATGATGAGAAAAGAGAAATTAGGGTTTGATATTTCTTTGTATTGCTTTAGTGATAAAAGTTGCGAATGCCTTTTCCAAGGACTTGTACATTGATATATATAGCCTCCTAAGTCGGTTAGGCCTTTTCCTAAAAGATAATGTTAAGTTTCCTAAACCTTCGCATATTGCCTTTTCTTTACGTCGGTCGCGCCTATGTGGGCTTTGTAAGGGCCTTGATGAAGGGAACCTTCTGGAGCCTTCGTCGTCATTCTAGCATACACCAAAGTGCCTGGACATCGGTGACACTCTAGTAGACACCAAAGTGTCCACACACATCGATGTCACTCTGACCTTATCAGCGCCTTTTGTTGGCTCTGTGGTCTTCACAGCGCCTCCTGCTGAGAGTAGGGACGTCTCAGAAGGTTCCCCCCTTGGATGTCAACAATGTGTTCTTTATTGAGAAACGACTTAGGGGCCATATAATCCCTGCACGTCAAAGTTTATTCGTTGTCAATCATAACTTTGAAAACCGAAGCTCAGCGGGTGGAATCCGACCCAAACAGTTAGCCCCCAGCTCGGTAGTGTTAGTGATAATAGTATCGAGTTAAGGACCATTGGGTTGTTGAGGTTTGTTGTTGAAAGTTATGATGTCGTCATTAGCGCGAAGCTATAGGCTTGAGTCGTTAGTGCTGCTGACGTTATGCTTTTGTTCTTCTAAGATTTTAAGACTTCGTGCTCTACTTGCGGGAGCTGATAGCGTTCGTTGTTGAAGATAGTTTTCGCGCTGAGGATTTTAAAACCTTGCGTTTCTATGAAGTTTTGTTTTGTTCTCCAGAGATTTTAAGACTCCGCGTTGCGTTTGTTGATGTCAACAATGTGTTTTGTAATGAGAAAACAAATTCTGAGAGTGACAATGTCACTAAAGATTTCGGGACCCGCTGGTGAGATGGAAAGAAAGAGAAAGAGAAGCTTTCCTTTATTTGATAGGGATAAGGTTTTTTTTTTTTTACTTTCTCTTCTTTTCTCCTCCACACATTTTCTCTAGGGTTTGGACCCATCTGCTTCTTCTTCTCTCAACTACCGGCGCTGTCACCGGATTTTCCGACCACCGCCAGTGAGTTTTCCAGTCATCGCCGACGAGATCTTTTTCTTGTCGCCGTTGCTTGTGTGATTTCTTGGTGATTTCCCTTTATCAATCTCCTCCAACGAGTCTCTAGATTTTCCAAGCTTTGTAGATCTAGGTTTCACTTTGAAGAATAAGCTCATGTCATAAGCTTTGATTGCTAAGCTTTGGGTTATGTAGATTGTAGGATATCCGTAGTATTAAAGCTTGATTTTGGGAAGCTCTTGATTGTTGTTGATGAATCAAGCTTTAGATTGAGTAGATTTTTGAACTCTTTTTGATTTGATCATTAGGAGATGAGGAAGCTTTGATCTTGGTTGAATGTTTATAACCCTTGGATTTTGATCCTTGATTTTGCTTGATGTAGGTGAATTGAGTGTTATGGAAGGAAATGGTTTCTCACTGGAGAGCGAGCTTGACACGGATGGTCTGGGGTCCGATGGACTAGACTTCTCCGTCGAAGGCTGAGGTGGCGCACCTACCGAAGACCCAAACCCCGACGATGTTAACGCCGAGGAGCCGGTTTCATTGCGGAGGACCCAACATCTTAATACCAATGACCCGATGGGTCTCGTGCGTGATGGTGGCTCCGACGATCGATCACATCTTGTCCCCGACGAGCCTTTGGTACCAAAGATGATGCCCTCGGGTTTGCATGTCCCGATGACCCGACGAGAAGGTACCAAAGATCATTGTCCCGAGGTCTCCAGTACGCCGATGTCTACTGAAGACCCGACGGGCATTGATGGCTTCGAGGACTTTGACCATGCCGAGAACCTAAGGAGCCAAGTCGAGGATACTAGGGACTTCTTTCACTACGAAGACCCGGGGCTGCCTCCTGGCAACGTCGATGTACCATAGTCGTCGCCTTCTACCTCTTCGTCCGGCTAACGAGCTTCTAGCGTTGAGAGTGATGATGAGGATATGCTTGACGTGGTTCAACAAACGAAGAAGGCTGCACCAAAAAAAAGGGTGAAGGTTCGTCCTAACCCTCTTGGGTCTACTCTTTCCAAAGAGAAGTGTGGGATCTCAGAGGAAATTGAGTTAGTCGTTCCTAGCCCTGCTGACAGAGCTGACGCCAAGCCTCCAAGATACCTTACTCTGTTCAAGAACTACTTCGATCAGTGCCTGCTATGGTTTCTGTTGCCCAGGTTCCTCATGCGTTTTCTGGCGGCGCACAATGCTTGTCTTGCTCAGATTAACCCTAGGGGTTTTAGACATCTCATTGGTGTCTACGTGTTGAGCATAAAGTGTAGCGTTGACATCAACATCAAGCACTTGTCCTCTTTGTTGGATTTCAGAGTTCGCGATCGGAGTGAGGAACTTAAGAATAGTGTCACCAACGCGTCTGAGATGGCACTCATTGCCGGGTTCCCAAGCAAAGATGACCACTTCGAGGATCGTTTCTTCTTTGTTGAGATTTTCGAGAAGACTGTCGAAGTAGACTGTATTGAACTGGTCAAGACGAGATGGGTGAGACGAAGTTATTAACACTTAGTTCATTCACATGTTGATTCTTGAATTGTTGTCTTTTGCAGTGAAGCCCGTGTTTCCTGAGATCTCCACCAACTTTGTTCCTGCTATGCATAAGGAGCTTTCCTCCTGGAAAGGCATTTGGAAGAGATCGTTTAGTCGGAAGAGGATCAAGAGAGCGCTTTCTGTTGAGATCATTCCAAGGAAGAGTGTCTTCTCGTGAACAAGCTGCGCTTGAGGCAGCAGCGGCCGTGAAAGACATGAGGTCATCGGCGCAAAAGACTTTGGTCCCGACGACCATGTCGGTGCGGGTGAGGTCTTCAGTGGCTTCGGCGCTGAGCCCTTTTTCCTCCCTTAATCTAGACGAGCTCGCGGAGCGACATAGGTTGTCAGATAAGAGAGCCCGCTTCTCTAGTGGCAAGGGAAAAGGCATTTACTGCGGGACCCCTTCGAAGAGGCAAAGAGTAAACACATACCCTAGTGTTGTTGTTGAGTGAGAAGTTTCGGCGAGCCGTGTTGCTGCGCCACCTGTTAGTAGGTTGCTTCGTGATGAAGCTTACATGGCAGCGAAGTCCCAAGCTTCTGAGGTTTGACTTTTTTCTTGACTTAGCATTCCTCCTTACGCCTTAGCATTTTTGGATGTTATATTTTGCTTTCTTGCAGTTTTCCCTCTTCTTTAACCGACTGTTTGGCGACTATGACGAGGATGTTCATTCCGGAGACCATGAGCTTCACGTGGCTAAAGAGGCCAATGCCGTTCTACAGTCGAGACTAGAGGAGCTCACCGAGCAGAACCAGGTTCTTGAGCGCGGTGCTTCCTCCGTGCAGAAGATTAAGAAGGATTATGATGCCAAGCTGGCGAGGCCCAAGTCGAGGTGTACCAATGGCGAGGAGAAGATAGCTTTGCTGAAGCAACAACTTAGCTCTGCTAGTGACCTTCAGAGCACTAGGATCGGCGAGGCCGTTACTGAGGCCAAAGACGAGATGGCTCGCGGCTTTGCTAGGCGAGTTAGCGAGGTTGCTGGATTGCTTACAGAGATCGGTGGGAAGGCTCAAAACAACATGCTGAATCTTGCTGAGATTGATGTGAACTTGGAGTTCATTGGGCTTCTTCAGGGGCCGACACGACCGGACCTTCCAACTGAGGTCAAGGCGTTACGTGAGCGACGTCATCCGGTCTACGACGCTCCTGATGTTGATGAGAGTAAAGCTACCAACTAGTTTTAACCTTAAATGTAAACCACAAGTGCATGGTAATGTCATGTAGTAGTTAGGGATCGAATTCACAAGGAAATTTATTAGGACAATAAGAATGCAAAGAACTTTAGAAGCTAAATCTATTCATGTGATTTTGGTTTTAGTACAAATCTAGCAACCTAAGTAAATGATGAAATTCATCTAAATGCAAGGACTAAATGAAACTAAACCCTAAAAAGAAACAAAGCAATGCATAAGTAAATGAAAAATAAGACTAGAAATGCAATTTATGAAAAATCAACAGAAAGTCACCGAAAGTTAATGCAAAAGTCAACAAAACTAAACAAAGATGATCAATATGATAAAAGTATGGATTTTGAGTAGAGATGAATGATCAAGAGTGAAACATATGAAATAAGTGATGCATAATAACTTAATTAAGCTAATTCCAAAGCATGAATCCATTCAATCTAGATTAACCCATTTCCATGGTACTAATCATTTCCTTAATCAATCCATTAACACAAACTTCCGTTTTGCTAATCACTAATTAAGAAACATTAATGAAAATGTTCATAAAAGCTTACAAATCTCCTTAAACATCAACTTCCATTGGCTAAGATGAGAAATGCATGATTAAAGTTCTCTTAGACATTTTCACAAGCACCTTTCGGGCATGAAAAGACCATGACCTAGATCTAAAATAGCTAATCCTAAATCAAGCATTGAACACACTTTAATCAATGGGAATGTAAAGATAAACAACCTAGCATCACAAATCTAACATGAATCAACCTTAATCTACTCTACCCACAATCCATACGATGTATTACTCACTAATCATGATTAAAACAACAAAAGCATAAGTATTAAGATGCATAATGAAAAGACTATCAAGAAAAGATTACTAAAACATAAAGAGTAAAGAATTTTAATCTCAAATCATCCAAGAACACAAAAGATCCATAAACTTAAACATAAAGATAAGTGTTGAAAAATCCCTCTCTAGGATGGAATGAACATGAAGATCATAATCCAAATCATCAAGAAAAGAGTTTGGATCTAAGCCATCTCTAGAGGAAAGGAACTTAGAGAAAAATTTGTTTTTACAAGCTATTTATAGTAGAGGAAGCAAGGGAACTCGTGTCAACCCTAATTAATTGGTCAACACTTTTTCTTCATTTTCGTCAGCCTTGATATGTGCTCAGTAAATCGACAATAACTCCTACAATATAGCTCCGATTGTGTTGAAACCACCGCCATTGGAAAGCTAATTCCATTTCCTACAATATAGCTCCGATTCCTCTGAGATCCACTGGAGCAGTCAAAGACTTCCATCCGACATGATCTTCAACGGATCGACCAAGAGACCGACCAGTTTGGTCGATCTAGAGGCTGATTTTTGGTCAGCGACTTTTGGAGTTTGGGGCCTCCTATGGATCGACCAATAGACCGACTACTGACCGATTCATAGGTCTTCTCCATCTTCAACTTCTCGTTCTTCATCTACTTGCTTGATTCCTTCTTCCTTTGGTTCCACCATTGATCCAAGACTCTTTTTGTACCTAAAATGCAAGAAATATGCATGCAAATGCAAGAAAAAAAGAACTTGGACTCTAGACTCACTAAAATCTAAAAGGAACGAATTATGCGTTAAAACATGTAAAAACCTAAGCTAAATGTCTCAAAATATAACTAAAATGCATGCTAAGAAAGGGCAACTTATGCACTTATCAGATGTGTTCGAAGATCTTCTTGCCAGTGTCCGAGAAGTACTTGAGATCCCTGAGGCATCTGCTGCTGATGTTGAAACAGTCGCTGACGACGACGAGGTTAACCACGAGGTCGACGATGAGGAGTTTTGATCACTAATGCATTTCTTGTTTCTATCATTTTGTTTTCAGACTTAGCCTATTTTATGACTTTTATCTATGATTTTCGGACGTGGTTACCCATGACCTTTGGTAATAGTGTTGGATGGTTTGTATCCATGTTACGATTTATGCTTTACCTTGCATTGTAGCGAATGATAACGAATGCGGCTTTAATTTCTCGCATTTCTTTCTTTGTCAAATCATAAGAATTCTTAGAATCATGATACTCGTTCTGTTGATCAAACCTTTAGTACAAGTTGGAGATCGTTTACACTTGAAACGCCCTTGGCTGTTTGTACCAACGTTGCTGTTGGGTTTATGATTGCAGGGTAACAAAATTGCAAGTGCGCTTTCGCACCTTTCCTACCAACGTTGTTGTTGAGTTTTTGCTTTTACCAACGTTGTTGTTGGGTTTTCTAGAATGGCGGTGCTTTCTGAACACGTATGTTGACTTGACCAACGTGTTGTTGGGTTTTTCGAATAATCATTCGGTTTACAAACCTAAGTAACCATTGGCAGCTGCTTTTTACCAACGGTGCTGTTGGGTTTGATAAGTGCATAAGTTGCCCTTTCTTATAATGCATTTTAGTTATATTTTGAGGTATTTAGCTTAGGTTTTTACATGTTTTGTTGCATATCTTATTCCTTTTAGTTTAGATTGAGCTTATAGTCCAAGTTCTAGTTTTCTTGCATTTGCATGCATATTTTGTCCATTTTAGATACAAATGAAGCCTTGGAACAATCATGGAACAAGTGGAGAGAAGAATCAAGATTGAAGAATGAAGAACAAGAAATTGAAGATCGAGAAGGCCTATGGATCGACCAGAACTCGGTCTACCTGGTCGATCCATGGGATGCTCTGAGCTCCAAATTCCACTACCCTTGATTACTACATTGATTGCACCATGCACTTGTGGTTAGATAATTGAGGTTTAGAACTCATAAGCACATCTAGGTTGATCATTCATTTGCATTGTTATCTCTACTTTTGTGTGCATCAAGTTTTTGCCGCCGTTGTCGGGGATTGATTGATTGATTGATTTCGATTTTAGCATTTGGATTTGGAATCTTTTGTAGACTAAGTTTTAATTTTTTTTTGATATTCAATCTATCGTGTTTGTGTCTTGGTCTTGCTTGGTTTGTAAGTGCATGATAACAAGAAGAAAGAGTTTAGACAACTTCAATCTACGCGTAGACATTAGCCAAGTTGAGAAACAAGCTAGACTAGCAAGAAAGGAAAGAGAACGTTTAGCAATGGAAGCTAACGTTGGTAATGGTAATGGTAATGGTGGTAATCACCAAGTTGAAGAAGTTAGAAGAAATGTGGATGGTAATGGTTATAGAGTATCCGTTCTTGCTCCTAGAGAAGAAAGGAGGACTGGAAATTTTGATGAACCACTCACGAATGGAACAAGAACCGTTATTCACCCACCACCTTGTGCTAACAACAATTGGGAGATCAAATCGAGTTTGATCAACATGCTGCAAAACAACCGTTTCTTCGGTTTATCCTTGGAGTACCCAATTGAACATCTTGATAACTTCGATAGATTATGCAGAACGGTGAAGATGAATGGCGTTTCCGAAGATGTAGTGAAGCTTACTTTGTTCCCATACTCTTTGGGAGACAAAGCTAGTCAATGGGAGAAGAGTGTAGTTACATCTTCCATCACTATTGGAAAGAGTGTAAAAAGCGGTTCTTGGCCAAATTCTTCTCCAATCAACACACCGCGAGAATTAGAAATGATATCACGAGCTTCAAGCAAGGTCTGAACGAAGCTCGCTATGAAGCTTGGAAAAAATTGAAGGGTTACACTAGGTCTTGTCCTAACCATGGAGTTCCTATGGAAACTCTACTTGGAATCTTTCGTAGAGGGATCGAAGAGAAGTATTACTTAGCAATCAACATAGCAAGTAATGGAGACTTTGAGAGCTTGACCATAGAGAAAGGAGAAGAGCTTATTGAGAATTTAGCTCAAAGCAATCAAAGCTACAATAGGGAGTATGATAGATCATACAAGGAACCTAAGAATGAGCTCAAGAGTGAAGATCAAAGGATCAAGGAAATGAGTGATAAGTTGGATAAACTTATCCTAGATAGTATGAAGCAAGTCCACTATGTTGGAGATTTTGATGGAAATCAAGAAGTAGTTGTTGAAGGAGTCCAAGAGGGACATGAAGATATAAGCTACATTTAAGGTCAAGGGTACTATCAAAAAGGATTCAATCCCAACTATAGGTCTCACCCCAACTTGTCCTATAGAATCACTAATGTGGAGAATCCCCAAGACCAAGTCTATCCACCTAAACAACAAGCTTTCATTCCCCAACAAGCTCAAAGATTTGTTCCTCAACAAGCTTTTTTTCCTAAGAAACAATACTACTCTAATCAAGTTGCTCCTACCAATCAAGCTACTACCTCTACTCAACCCGCTTCTCAAGACCATGAGCTCAAGGCGTTGGTTCAACGGGTTTTGGATGGACAAATCAAGAGTAATGCGAATATCGCGAAGAGGTTCCACGAGGTAAACACTAGGATTGATGGAATGTATCAAGAGTTGGATGGCAAGATTACAAGCTTAGCTTCTCATGTTAAGACTATTGATGTGCAACTAGCACAATTCTCTTTTAGCTCAAAGACACCAAGCGGTGTTCTACTGGGTAAACCCGAGTCTAATCCTAGAAGCAACATTTGCAATGTGGTGATATTAGAAGAAGATAAAGGATGGAGATCTCGGTATGGACCTTTGACTAAGGAAGATTATGAGGAATATGAGCTCTACTTAGAAGGATTGGCTAACCTATTGAAGCCTCCTCAACAGAAGAATGTTATTGTGAAGAAGGAACACTAAAGAAGGATTGAGTTGGTTAGGAAAAGAGCTATGGAAACTCCAACCTATGAAGAAAGGCAACACAAGCCTAAGCTAGACCTTCCAAGACCAGATTTCACTACGGCGGTTAAGAAGATCTTAGCTAGTTACAAGAAGGATATGGAGGATATTGGTATTAAGTTCCAAAAGGAAGACGACTACAAGCGAATTGCTAAAGAGCGAGATCTCATTATGGATGTGTTGGCTAAGCAAGGAAGGGTTAGAGAGGTCATGATGAAGTATCAAGCCAAAGGGGAAAGGGATAAACCAAGAACCCTTAAGAAGAAGCTCAATCCCGGGAAGTTTACGGTTTCTTGTGTACTTGGAGATTTGGAGATCAACGATGCATTGTGTGACTCCGGTTCTAACATTAATTTGATTTCACGAGAAATGATGGATCATTTGGGAATCACTAAGCTCAAGAAGACTCAGTGCTCTCTCATCATTGGTGATGCAACATGTAAGCAACCACTTGAAGTCATTGAAGACTATCCTTTGAAGATCGGTAATTGCGCTATACCGACGGATCTTATGGTTATAGAAATGAAGATGGCTAAATCGCTCCCACTCATACTTGGTACGCCTTTCTTGGCTACCACCGGAGCTAATCTAGACTTCTTCAACATGAAAGCTCTATTGATGAATGTGGATCCTTACACTTACTATGATATTGAGCCCATTGAGGTTGGTATTTGTGGTATGGTCTCTAGTGAAGATGTTAAAGAAGAAATGATGAGTCTAAATACTAGTGAAGAGATCAAGAAGGTTATAAAAGAAGCTCCCAAGATAGATGATTATAAGGAGAGCTTAGATTTGTTTGATGGTGGCGGTATTGGATCGATGTTTACAACGATTGAAGAAACGTCTATGGCTATAGCTAACGAGCCCAATGGAGCCGATGGTAAGAGCTTCGAGATGCCCAAGGAAAAGGTTAGAGATAAGCTAATACTTGAGCCCATGAAGAAAATTGAAGAGGGACTTGAGTGTAAAACCATTTGGAATGGTGAGGTTGGAAGTTTCTATAAAGCTAAGATTGTTTTCCCCACTAGTATGAGCCACGAAGAAATTGACAAGTGCAAGAAGGCCATGAAAGAAGCCTTTGACAATGATTTGGAGGATTAGGAACAAAGCAAGATTGATGGTTCTCCATTGATCTCCAACTAGCACCTTTACCAACCGTCAAGCTTAAAGACATAAAACAAGCGCGTTTGGGAGGCATTTCCATGCTATCCTTTGTACATATATCTTTTGCTTTCTATTTATGTTTAGTATGTTTTTGAAGATTGATTTTGGTGTGAAAGAGGATTGGAGAGGTATTGAATCAACTTAGGAAGGTGAAAAAGGCCAAGAAACACCAAGAACAGCAAGGATCGACCAACTGGTCGGTCTACCTGGTCGATCTATACGAGCTCCAAACGCGAAAAATCACTACCTAATTTTTGGCCTCTGGACCGACCAACTAGTCGGTCTACCTGGTCGATCTATACGAGCCCTCTAACTGCCAGGTTTGACTTTTTCTCTGCGCGTTGACTCGGTTCAAATTCAGTCTAAACCGGTTTATTTCAAGTGTTTTCAATCAATTTTAGCCGGTTTAGTCACTAAAAATCAGATTTTTAAAACCCTTCTCCCTCAAATTCAAATTATTTTGAAATCTTTAAAGAATCTTTAAAGGATCTTTAAAGAATCTTTAGCATCTCTCTCTTACTTTACTCTTTCACTAAAGAGAATTTCAAATATTTCAAAATCAAGATCTCCTTTTCTCTCTAAACTTTTGAAGGAGCTTTGAATTCACCATTTCTTTTGGATTTTCTCTACTATAATCTTTGATTATCACAAGGTATACTCTCTTTCCTTTACCCATTTCAATTACTCTTGAAACTCATGGATGCATATACGAGAATCTTATGGAATTCACTATCATTGGGTTATGAAATGAGTTGCTTTATGTTTGATATGAGTTGCAACTATTTAGGTAGATGATTTCATAAGCATATTTGGAATATTTATGGTTGAATTTGAGTTTAGATCCTTTTAAGAGTTCTTGAATGTTAAAAATGCTTTAAATTTGAAATCTTTAGATGAAATTGAGCTTATTTATGAGTTTTGCTAATCAATTATTACAATTAACCTTGTTGGTACCTAGTATTCACTAGAATTTTGAGAATTTATCAAGTTCAAGGTTTTAGCTTTTGTAAATAGGTTTATTAAAGAATGGAAAAGTAAGAATTTGTTTAAAAATGAGTAGAATAGTCATTAAATATTGCTTGTTACATTGATTGATCCATTGTCTAGTCTTATATGATACATATTGTTGATGAACCTTTGATAATTGGTTAGACAAGTTGTGATTTGAATGGAAAATAGTTCTTATTTGAGAATATTTCTTTGTAGGATCAATCTAGCAACAATGACTACTAGAATTGAGAAGTTCGCGGCAAGTGTTGACGAGATTCGAATTGGTATCTTGAGCCAAGCTACGTATGAGGCTATAATATTCGCGTGTCCATTGTTCTTGGCTAGGAGCGGACTGAAAGACAAGGTCGATGAGCTTTTAGGGATAATGCATTTGAGTGGCTTATCGACAATGAGCTACTTATCCCAAGCTTACCAAGCAATTCCTAGCCACAATGGTGTGCAAGTTTGATGATCGTCTAGGCACTTATCTCATTTCTTTCAAGATTGACGGATGGAAGTATATGGTCACGTTTAGGGATTTTTGTGAAATTTATGGTTTTCCACCAAGGAAACTTGGAGAAACAACGGAGTTCCGCAAGGAAACTATACTTTGCAATGTAGCACTCGAGAAAAGCTACACAGCCATCTCCAATCGTATTACGCGAGTCAAGAATCCCACGGTTCGATATGTTCTTCACTTATTGGCCAACACTTTCAACGCAAGAGGAAACGATGATTTCCCAACAAATGATGACCCCAAGCTACTCTACATTGGAATCCATTCCGCTTTTAGTAATTTCGATGGTCAACCAATGGAGATGGACCATAATTACTATAGAAGTTAGCTTGGCGCGATGTTCTTCGCCAAATTGGAGAACTTTTGGTTTTGCTTGATAACTACAAGCACACCACGCATATGTTTTGGCGGCATGCTCACTCCATTGTTCTTACACGTGGGAATCGATCTCGATGATTTCGAGCCTTTACAAGAAAGACCATTGATTGATGTTCAATATTTGATTGAGAAGGAGACTTTGGGAGGACCATTTGGGTTATGACACTATATTTATCGGTTCTTCGATGACGATGGCGAGCCACTTTGTTGCTACCTTCCATTACCACCGAAATTTGGAAGAACTTCAAGCAACCGTGCCCTCCGATTCAATCTACCTCACCGCCTTACCTTCACTCCACCTCCACTTGATCACTAGAGGTTCCAAGGTACCACTATTTCCCTTGTATATACCATATCATTTATGCATCTTTAGTTTCATTTTCTATTTTCTTCCTTCTTCGGTTTGCTTCTTCATCGAGACGATGAGAAGTAAGTCCGGGGAGGCGTTGCCAATGCTTATTTTAGTTATTTTGTTTTCCCTTTATCATGTTTTGAGTCTCATAACATGCATTGCATTGTACATATGAGAAAAGTTTGAAAAACCCTAAATTTTTTAAAGTTTTCGAAAAAACCAAAAAGAGTTTCATTTTTTCATATGGTTGCATTTCAGACATTTGTACGATCATATAGGTTGCATTGAACATATTTTAAAATCATTTTTGAGGTTTATGACTTAGCATTCAATAAGATCCTTATGATAATGCTAGATATTGCTAAGTGAATTATAGAAATCTCTTCTTTGCATCTTGATCTCTTCGCTCGAAACTCGTGATTAGGTTGAAGCATATTAGACTTGAAACCAATTCTATCAATCTGAACCTAATATGGACCTTAAATTCTTGCTTAGATACTTGATATGCTTGTTCAAAGTAACCATATACACATTTGGACTTTCTTTATCCCTTTTTACCACTCTTTCTTAGTCTAAATGGCCTTCCAGATTCTTGACATCTAATGTGAATGAGCTTGGTTTCCCATACCTTGCATTACCTTAACCCTTCTTTGAAACCTACGTGTATTTTCTTGAGTGAAGCCGCCGTTTTGAAAATGCATACGCAAGTAAAATCTTGAAAGATGGGAACGACAAAGAAGTGCTTTCAATATTTTAGAGTTAGTATCGTTTTAAGACTAGTATTAGCTTAGGATTTGTTGTTCTTATGGGTTGGGTTTGGTGAGTGTTTTGGTGAGCGAAAGAAAGAGTGTTTGATCTTAAATAAAAAGAAAGCCAAAGAAAGAAAAGAAGTTGAGCTACTCTAGGAAAAGGGAATGTTTTGTTAAAGTTTAAAGAAAGACTCTAGTGTTTGATTATAAATAGAAATCCCCTCTATAAGCTAGAACCCAAAAGAGCTAGAAGTAAAGTTTAAAAAGGAAACCATAGAGGAAAGGATAAAAGTAAAGAGTCTAGCAAGTAAAGAAACCCCCTATAGTATGCTAAAAAGTTTAAAGGAAGATTCAAAAAGGCTTAGATCACGAAAAGGAAGAAGAGTTTGCAAGCTCATGGGTAGAACTTAGGAGTTCAAGATTCTTATGGGTTGGGTAGAATGGATGCACCTATTTGCATGCATCAATTGTTCCATTTCTTCTTTACTTTTACATGATGTTTTGCATTAATTTCCCTTGATTGTGAGTCACCTTAAAACATTAAATAACCGCCTTATCTTTCATATTTAGACCTTTTTTACCAAGCTTTGATCATTGTTTGATAGTTGATAAGCAAGACCATGCATTAATCCTTAATGAATGTTAAAGAATTGGTGGATAGAAAAGTATGTAAATGCTTGATCATTGAATCTAGAGGCAAAAGATTGGAGTAGTGATAGATTGCGAGAAGATTGATTGAATTTAAAGCGCTTAACGATAGCCTTGTGTTAACTTAGGTGATGGTGTTGAATGCTTCCTTTGAATCTCTTTGCTTTATTTTCTTTTGTTTTCTAACCTCTCCATCGATTTGCCCTCTTTGTTTGCTCAAGGGTGAGCAAAAGGCGAGTCCGGGGGAGTTGATAAGTGCATAAATTGCCCTTTCTTAACATGCATTTTAGTTATATTTTGAGGTATTTAGCGTAGGTTTTTACATGTTTTGTTGCATATTTTATTCTTTTGAGATTAAATTGAGGTTAGACTCAAAGTTCTTGTTTTTTTGCATTTGCATGCATATTTTGTTCATTTTAGGTACAAATGGAGCCGTGGAACAATCATGGAACAAGTGGTGAGAAGAATCAAGATTGAAGAATGAAGAACAAGAAATTGAAGATCGAGAAGGCCTATGGATCTGACAGAACTCGGTCAGCCTGGTCGATCCATAGGATGCTCCGAGCTCCAAATTCCACTGCCCATATTTTGGCTTGTGGACCGACCAGTTGGTCGGTCTCTTGGTCGGTCCACAATGTCACTCATGTTGCAAATTTTCTGTTTGACCAGGTTTGATCCGGGTTGACCCGGGTACACTTCTATTTCCCTATAAATACTCCTCTTATGATTAAAAACCCTAAGCTTTAGCCTCTCTTTTATTATCCTTTGTGTAAAACCTAAAACCTTATGTGTTTTTGATGATTTGAGGTTAAAGTCTTCACCTTTTATGTTTTAGTAAAGTTTAATCTTGTTTGTTTACTTTAAGCTTTTCATTATGCATCATTTAATTCATGCTTTTTGTGTTTTAGTTATGATTAGTGAGTAGTTTTCTTAATGGATCTTGGGTACGGAAGATTAAGGTTGATTCAAGCTATATTAGTGATGCTAGGTTCTTAGTCTTTCATATTTCATTGATGAAAGAGCTCTTAATGCTAGATTAGGAAGTAATTACTCCAAATCTAGAACATGGTCTTTTCGTGCCCGTAAGGTGTGTGAAAATGTCTAGAAGAACTTTAATCATGCTTTACTCATCGTAGCCAATGGAAGTTGATGTTTAAGGAGTTTAGTAAGCTTATATGAACATATCCTTAATGATTCTTAGTTAATCTTTAAAAAGATGGAAGTTTGTGTTAGATTTTGATTAAGGAATGGATTAGTAACATGGAAGTGGGTTAATCTAGATTAAACAGATTCCTGCTTTGAAATTAGCTATCTTTAGTTGTTGTGCATCACTAGCTTAACTTGTTTCAACCTAAATGAATCACCTTTACTTAAGATCTATGCTTTAATCTCATTGATAATCAAGTTTGACTTTTGTTGACCTTTCTTGACTTTTATTAAATTGCATTTTAATCTTGTTTTACTTTAATTTATGCATTGCTTTTCTTTATGTTAGTGTTCTACAAAGTTTAAGTTATTGCATTTCACTTATTCCATCATTTCATATTGTCATTTACACTTAGTAAAAGCAAAAATCACATCTTGAAATTGGATTTACTTAGCTTCATTAGTTTCTTGCATTCTAATTGCTATATAAACATCAATGCTTGTGGAAGAATGACCCTTGATTACTACATTGATTGCACGATGCACTTGTGGTTAGTTAATTGAGGTTTAGAACTCATAAGCACATCTAGGTTGATCATTCATTTGCATTGGTCAACTCTACTTTTGTGTGCATCAGGGTTCTTGAATGAACAGCCGAGGTCAAAAAGTCTGGAAACTAAACATTAGAATGAATGATCAGCCGAAGTCAAAAGCCCAAGAACTTAACATTATAACTTTTATAGCGCGCTTAAGATCCGAAGATGGATGTCTTTGTGTTCAGGTTCACACATTTTTACTGTGGCAAGCAGCAACGACTGTGGATTGAACTTGCTTAAAAAAGGCTTTGAGTAATCTAGAAAGGATGTTACCGATAAAGTCTATGAGTTTGAAGCAAAGAATTTGCTTGATAAGAATAGGAGTATACGAGTATACATACCACACTCCCCCCCCCCTTTAGGTGGTGGAGGGCAACTGAACTCGTCCGAAGACAAACTGCCTACGTACCCTTTATAGGGATCAAGTCGCCCCATAGTTCGTTAAAGCACTTACTCCCCCCTTTTTGACGGAGGAGGGCAACTGAACTCACCCTGAGACAAGTTCTCTACGTACCCTTTGCAGGGATCAAATCGCCTCGTAGTTCAAGGCAAAAGCCGTAGAAGAGAACTAGTGATAGTACCTCTTCAAGTGCTTCGCGTTCCACGAATGGAGTATCGGCGTGCCAGCCATGGTGGCGAGCTCATAGACGTCGGGGCGGACCACGGTGATGACTTTGTAAGGTCCTTCCTAGTTAGCTCCGAGTTTGCCTGCGTTCCGCTCTGCTGTATTTTGGAAGACTTCACGTAAAACCAAGTCACCTTCACGGAAACGCCTTTCTCGAACTCTGGAGTTATAATAGCGCGCGGCTGCGTTTTGATAATTGGCTATCCTGATGAGTGCTTGATCACGCCTTTTGTTTAGGAAGTCCATTTCATCGTAGAGGAGCGAGTCGTTGTGTTCTTCGTGTTCTGGTAAGAAACGACGTCGTGGTCCAAGAGAAGTGATTTCTGATGGTATAACACATTCAATGCCATAGACAAGTGCAAAAGAAGTTTTGTTGGTTGCACGACAGTGAGTGGTGCGGTGGGACCATAAAATGCCTTTTAGCTCGTCCGCCCAGCGTCCCTTCTTTGCATCTAAGCATTTTTAAGGCCATCGAGAATTGTCTTGTTGATTGCTTCTGCATGACCATTACCTTGAGGGTTGTGAGGAGTAGACTTGCTAAGTCGAATCTTCCACTTTGCAGAGAAGGTCTTGAACCGGTTGGAGATGAATTGCGAACCGTTGTCTGTAATAATTTCGTATGGATATCCATGACGACATATGATGTTCATCTAGACGAAACTTTCAACTTGGGCGTCTTTGATACTTGTGTAGGCTTCTGCTTCCACCCACTTTGAAAAATAGTCTGTTAGAACAAGTAAGAAGCGCAACTGATTTGAAGCGTGCAGTGGTCCAACGATGTCCATGGCCCATCTCATGAATGGATAATGAGAAGTGACAGAGGAAAGCATCTCTTTTGGCTGATGAATCTTCGGGGCATGTCGTTAACACCTTTCGTACTTGGCTGAAAACTTCACGCAGTCGTTTACAATAGTAGGCCAGAAGTGGCCGTATCGCTTGATCTTGATTGCTAAGGTTTTGCCTCTTGAATGATTACCACAAGATCCGCTGTGCATTTCCTCCATGACTTGTCTGGCTTCCTGTCCTTCTACACAGATGAGCAGAGGACCGGAGAATCCCCATCTGTAGATGTTTCCGTCTAACAGAATATATCGAGCGGCTTGCTTTTGTACCTTGCGGGCTGCCCACTTGTTTCTAAGCAGTTCTCCATTGACAATGTAAGCACGAATTTGATCCATCCAAGGTTTATCGCAACCGTACTCAAGTTCTTCATCCGTGTCCATTGGGACTGAAGTGTCTTGGTCATAAGGGACAAGTGGGAGGTTTTCTGGTGAGAGGTTGTCGGTGTCTCGGACGTCATTGGTGTCAGAGACCTCATCAATGTCAGGGACCTCTTCGGTGCCAAGGACCTCATCGGTGTCAGCAGGGCCTTGTTGACCAGTCGTGGGCGTTATTGCCGGCAAATGCGTAGGCTTTATGTCTTCAGCTGCTTCTATCATCTCAACGTCTTCGACTCCTGTCTCAAGTGATTCAGAAGTGGCCTTTGCTTGCTTAGCAACCTGAGATCATGTTGAAATTGTTGAAATAGCGAGCGTCATTTCTTGTTGAATGCTTACAGGGATAACCCGCTTCAAAGCTGGATCTGCTGGTAGAGCGAAGCGGAGGCAAGGTTTGCTAAGCCGTCAATGTTTTCCCCTCGTGGAATTCGTGTAAGTGTAAACTCTTTGAATATCAAGGCAAGGTCCTTGACTATCTTCAAATAGGATTCCATCCAATCGTCTTTCGTTGCGTACTCGCCGCTGAGCTGGATAGTAACTAGTTGTGAATTGCAGAATGCATGAACATGCTTGATGTTAAGTCCTTGAGCGAATCGCATGCCAGCGATAACGGCTTCATATTCTGCTTCGTTGTTGGAAGCTTTGAAGCCTAGACGGAATGATTGTTCGAGGATCTCGCCTGTTGGTGAAGCCAAGCGTATCCATATTCCATACTTATTTTAGGAAGACGAGCCGTCGACATGTAGTTCCCAGATCCTTGGTCGTACCTCTTTTAGGCTTTGGTCTTCTGGGAGTTCGGTGAGGAAGTCTGCCAACACTTATGATTTGTTCCACGTTCGCCCTTTAATTCGATGTCATACTCGCTGAGTTCTACAACCCACTTAGCCAACCTGCCAGATTGACTTGGACTATGCAAAATTGAACGCAAGGGAAATGTGCTGAGAATCACAATGGAATGAGATTGAAAGTAAGGCCTTAGCTTTCGTGGCGCCATGATGACGGATAGCGCTAGCTGTTCCAGTTGAGGGTATCTTGTTTCAGCATCGGTGATGGTCTTGCTAACATAGAAGATATGCCTTTGTTCGCCTCTTTCTTCACGTACTAACACAACCCTGACATCTTTTTGGAAACAGCGATGTAGAGGAAGAAAGGCTCTGCAGTCACCGGTTTAGCAGGAGTAGGCGGCGACGCCAAGTACTCCTTGAGCTGACCATTCAAACTGTTTGTTGCCTCACAACATGTTGTAGAAAGGGAGGCACTTGTCAGTGGATCGTGAGATATACCGATTGAGTGCAACCACTCGCCCAGTGAATCTCTATACCTCACGCTTGTTTTTTGGAAATGCCATATGGAGCGTTGATCTGCTTTGGGTTAGCTTCGATACCATGATGAGTGACCAAATATCCAAGGAATTCTACGGAAGTCACCGCAAATCTGCAATTCGTAGGATTCAACTTCATGTTGTGAAGGTTGAGCTGGTTGAAGCATTCTTCTAGGTGAGAGATGTGGTCTTCCTCCTCAAGAGATTTCACGAGCATATCGTCGATATACACCTCCATCGTCTTGCCAAGCTGATCTTGGAACATCTTGTTCACAAGTCTTTGATAGGTTGCACCAGCGTTTTTGAGGTCGAAGGGCATCACCTTGTCATAGTAGATTCCACGGTCCGTGATGAAGGCGGTATTTTCTCTATCTTCAGGGTGCATCAGGATATGGTTGTAGCCTGAGAAGGCATCCATGAATGTTAAGAGCTTATTTCCTGTTGTTGCTTCTACTAAGCGATCGATGTGAGGCAGAGGGAAGCTGTCCTTTGGGCATGCTTTTTTCAGATCCGTGAAGTCGACGAAGACACGCCACTTCCCAATCGGGGTACTGGACTTTGGTGATTGACCCGTCGTGTAGAAGCCTTTCGACTCGTCCTTTACCGCTTTCGCTCGATCGGGACCGAGCTTCCTCCTTTTTTGCTTCACTAGTTTTAATGTCGGATCAACATTGAGCTCGTGGCTGGCGATGTTGATGTCTATCCCGGGCATGTTTATCCCGGGCATGTCTTCTACTGCCCACGCAAAGGTATTAACGTTCTTCCGGAGGAAAGCCACTAGCTTCTTCTTAAGCTTTTAGTTAAGTGGAACTCTGATTTCTACACACCTTTCGGGGTGCTGCTCGTCAATGCATACAAAAACTACATGCTCACAGGTAGGACGTTCTTCGTCTTCACGGCCTTCTACAATCTTTAATTGATAGAAGAGGTTGGCTAGGAATCCTCAATGCTTCGTCTTTTGTGGCTCGTCAATGCTTCGTCTTTCGTGATTCTTGAGGTTCAAAATCCTCCTTTTTGTTTTCAACGTTACACAACTTGTGCTCGGCCAAGAAACACATACGGGAATCCTTCTGATTTCACCATATCATTTTTATACCGATGGTTGTTGGGAATTTGAGGCACAAGTGGTATGTTGATGGCACAACTCGCATCTGATTGAGCCAATGAGTCCCCATAATCATGTTGTAGATTGCTGGATGATCGGAGACTGTGAAATCGACCATCTTCTTAACGCTGTCAGCTTGAACGGGTAGGCGAATTAATCCCATCGTCATCGTCATCGTCACGGGTAGGCAAATCGACAAGCTTGAACGGGTAGGCCGCCCTTTGATCGTGGATAGATAAATCTTCATTCGCTCTAGCGTTATCTTGAAGATGACATCCACTAAGCTTCATATATCAATGAGAACGCGAGCGACGTTGAAGTCGTAAACAGTCAAGTTGATTACTAGAAGATCGTTGTGTGGTTGATCGAGACCCTCAGTGTCTTGCTCGTCGAAGGTAATATGGTCGCTAGAAAGCCTTGGCTTTGCAGGTGCTGATATGTTCACGCAGATGTCAGCGCGTTGTTGATATGCTTCTATTACAGGGACGTTGTCAAAGCAGTATTGCGATCCCCCATTATCATGTTGATACTTTCATGCTGGTCTCCGTTTTCCATATCGTCAACGCGACGTTGGCGTCTAGGAATGTCCGCCTGTTGTTCGGTGTCAACATGAGCTTTCTCCTCTGGTTTGAAGTTTGACAAGCTGTTGTTGCCTTTCAAGGTGCCCTCAGTGAGTTTGGCTATGAGCTGTTGCTCTAACTCGCGGCACCTTGCAGTCGAGTGTCAGCTTGATTTGTGGAAGTCGAAGTACAGCTTCTCCTCATAGTCTTTCGACTCTCTAGTCCAAGTGTTGTTCCAGGTTCCTCTGCCGCGACTACGCCCGCGGCCTCTTCCACGTCCGTGACCCAATGACTCCACTTGATAGTTGTGAGCCCCTCCGGATCCTCTTTCGTATTGGACGTAAGCGGGATTGCTCTTCTTCGGAACAACGACTTGGGCTGGTTTGCTTGCATATTTGGTTTTTCCACCTTTCCTGGCTCGGACTTCCTCTTCCGTTCGAGGGAAGTCAGCATCACGGTGGAGAGCATCTTGGATTGTTGTTGGCGTGTTGAGACTCATCTCTTGCCAGAACGGATACGGACACTAAAGTGTTCCTCGTAAGGCCTCTACTGCTGACTTGTTGTTGATACCTTTAACCTTCGACAACGTGTTTTTGAACTTTGTCAAGAAAGATCGAAGACTCTCTGTCTCGCCTTGCTTATTGTTCCATTGTTTGGAATCATAGATTTTCCGTTCCATGAAGATGTTGTAATGCTGCACGAACAGCTCAGAAAGCTGGAAGAAATAGTGAATCGAGTTCTTCTCTAGATTGTAGAACCATTGAAGGACAGGCCCCTTGAGGCTTTCCACGAACAGCTTATAGTAGACGATGTCCTTCTCGGCTTCCTTCAAGTTTGCTCTCCCCAAGGCCACTTCAAACTCCATTAGATGGTCTAAAGGGTGTCTAGTTCCTTCATAAACTAGTAACTTGAGTCATCCGGGATCGGATATTTTAGTCCTCGCGATCCATTCGTCGAAAGGCGTGTTCCTTGCCTTTTCCAGAACCTAAGCAATGGCAATAGCCCTCCCAGTTCCATGGTGTATTTATGACTGGGTACACTTTAGGTCAGAGGCTACCCGCTCCATCTGAGCTTGTATCTCACCGAGTTGCGTAGTGTAGGATTGTTTAAGCGCTCTTCGTTCTTGCTCCTTCCTGTCCTGCTCTTCGCTGGAGTAGTTGGTGTACTCCGAGGCGTCTTGGAAAATTTATGTCTTAGAAGAGCCTGACGCGCTTTGAGTATCAGGAGCACATTGTTCTTTTCGGGTACCATCTGCACCTTTCGTTCGTTCACGCTTCTGAGGAGCTGTTTAGTCCCCATATGAGATATCCACGACGAGTTCGGGAGGTTCGTCTGTTTGCTGACGTGACGGTGGTGGCGGTAGGTCTTCTGGATTTCCCCGATCTGTCCGAGGCGCGGAGAAGTCAAGGCGGTGAGGGTCGACGCATGCCCTTAGTCTTGCGGTGTGGGAATTTCCGCATTTTCTTCGTGAAAGAGCTTTCAACACCTTCGAGGTTGCTTCGTTGATCCTAGTTTGCTCCTTCTGTTCTTTGAGGAGGGTCTCTAGCATCCTTTTGACCTCGGTTATGTCGCCTTGAGCATCGACGTTGGTAGTAATAGCTTCGACAAAGGGTTCTTTCTCATGGTCGACTATGCAAGACGTGTTTTCTTCGCCTGGTTTGTTTCCTTCCCTTTCCAGCTTCTTCGATCTGCTGTTTCGCGTAGCTTTTTTGTGTGAGAAAGTCTCTAATTCGCCTTTGTCGCTTTGGCAATCTCTTTCATGAATGTGAGGGTATCGGGCAATCAAGGCAAGAAGCGACTTACATTGATGATATCCGAGGACCAATCAAAGAATAATAGTTCAGAGATTGATAGTCTATCCGGATTGGCAAGGCTGAGTCTAACACCGCCGATAAGGGATATCAGCGTAGCTTTGTGATGTGGAACCGCATTGTAAAAGAGCATGAGCGGATCCACATGAGTAAACGTCCACTGGCTGGTAAGTCTTCTCTTTGAAGGAGAAGACTCGGACGAAAGCCTTGAGGCTGATCTGAACAATGGAGTGAGAAAAGCACGAAGAAGAGGAGGCTGAGGAACGCAAGCAGCTGTTTGAACACCTGAACACCACGGGATCGCCGTACTGTCAAAATTGACACAAAGAGAAGCAGGAGATGTGATACCCAAACTTCGGGCAACGGGTGCTTTGGACGGTAGGACTTCACAAGTTCCACCGATCCGGAAGGCAGGAATCCTTCTCGCTTTGAGGTCGGCTTTAGCCTTAGCCGCTATCCTTTTCTTCTCTGCCTTCTTATCAACGGGATCAACTTTCCCTTTTTCCTTTGAACGTTAAGTATCGCCAGGACCCTTTGGTTTGTTGGACTCGCCAGGGACCGACCCCCGAGCTGACACGATCAGCCCTTTGCATATCGGCCGCATCGGTCACAGAAGGAATCTTCTGAGAACCATCTCTAACAGCTGCGTTCTCTTTCTGATTTGGAAGAGAGAAGCCTTCGGTGTTATCCTCAGAGTCTTGATAACTACTATGGCATACGGATTGGCCATGACCTTGGCATCCAACCTGTTAGAAACCTCGGAAAGTCTCATAGACTTCCTGGGACGGATTGGGATCGAAGAAGTATTGAACGCAGGCATTCCGAAAGTAGCACCTCTCATCTTTGTGGCCCAGTATTCGCTGTTCCAAATATCTAAAAACAATAAACATCCAAAGCGATGCCAGACTTCGAAGTCAAAAGAATAAAAAACTTTATGATATTAAAGTAACTTGTAGAGAGTCATTACCAAGTTTATCACGAGCACGACGGATACGACTGTAGGACAGGTCGTCCCACTGATGATTTCCTGCCCTTATTTTGTTAAGCTCTTTTTTGAAAGGTAAATTCGCGAGCCGGAAGAGCCGGAAGATGTGGAACTACAAAACATAGTGCAACACGAATGTGTTAGAAAAATACATCATGAATGCCAAGATAGTACATGCATGGAAAATTAACGAAAATCTACCCATAGAAGGATTCCATTGACTATGATAATTTCTGGTGGTATCCTGGACCGAGGCATTGTTTATCTTAACGAAAAAGTATCGGTCAAACCACTTGCCAATTTTACTTTTCAACTCGAAAAACTTATATTCGGCCTTCATGCTGTTGTAGATTCGGCCACGGAGTTGACCCTCGTTCATCATGGAAATATGTTCATACTTTTCAATAGAAAAGTTAATGCCGAGCTCAGGACCCAGCACTAAAAATGCCACGAGATTGCATGTCCCAACTATCGTCATCTGTGAGAAGCAGATGTTCCTATTCTCGCAATACCTTACGAAGGCATAAGGCAACGAGAACCACATGAAACAATCAACGAACATTTGTTCATGAAGACAGATGTAACCCGCGGGACAATCCCATGGACGTTTATGGGGTCGGGGAAAGGAATTCTAATTCCTATGACATACGACAAACCCTCCTTATCGAATCCAACGACCTCTCATTTGATAGCGAAGGAGAGATATTGTAAGTATCAAATAGAACAACCAAGATCTCTTAGACGATTTGTTCTTGAGCAACCTGCTCTTGGCCGACCTGTTCGTCGGGATACTGTTCACCAGATCCACGTACCGTATGATCATTCTTACCAACGAACGGAGTTGAAGCTTCGAGATTCACACCGGTTTGCTCCGAAGTGTTAGCATAAACCGATGCAAATCTTGACGATGATGCTTCGATCTTTATCAAAAAAGAAAAAGGTTCAAAATTGACTGGAGGAGTCTCATGATCAACATCGAGATTGACGTTTCTTTCCGGAGAGAAAGAAGTAGATAAAGATTCGAAAGTCTTTGTCATGGTCGGAGTTGTACGGAGCAAAGGATAAACCATAAAAATGCAGATGAGGAAGGAAAAAGGATGCGAGAGAAGAGAGAAAGAAGATTTTACCTTGTTTGGACGACGAATAAATAAGGAAAATCCAAGGGTCGAAAGATCCTGCATTTATACTTTAAGGCGCGAAAGTCTAGGGTAATCATTAAACCTTGGCGGCAGACGCGAGCGAACCGAGGCGTCTCTTAAGTGTCCTTTCAAAAACAAGCGGTCTAGAGCGTGCCGTGGGTAAAGGCGAAGCGACGTGTAGAATCAAGATCTGAGTTGGGAAAATCTTCCTCTGTACGTTTCGGCCAAGCTTGCTGACATAATACTCGTCGAACTCGGGGGGGGGGGGGAACTAGTTGGTGGTACCGGATTCGACTTGGAGCTTCGGGAAGCATCTCGGAGAAGTGGGCCAGCGAGAATCCATATAGGCTTCTCGGCCCGTTAAAGAGCATCAGCTGACATAGGTGAATACAAGCAAATTGGAAGACTTAGCTCCGATAAAAGGAAATACTTAGAATTAGTGTAACTTCCTTTTATCATTTAGGAGATCTCCATTAATCTTTTAGGGTTATTTCGACCGACTTTGAACTTGTATTAATACTTGATGTATTCCTCCAAAACGAGGACATCTGTTTCAATAGAGAATTCTATACACATCTTTTTACTTGATCTTTACTTTGTAATATTACGCTTAAACCTAGTTCCTCTATTCTTTGGAAAAATCTTGGATTGTTGCTCAATCCGGTATCACCACCTGTTCTTTGTTTGGTTCCCAAACCGCTGATTCAGGTAGCCATTCTGGTTGATGTAGTTAACATCTTCTTGTTCTCTGTCCTCTTCCTGACAGAAGGTGTCCTCTTCCTGACAGAAGGTGTCCTCTTCTTGAGCAAAATGAACTGCTTTCTTCCCCACTAGAATGTTGTGCACATAATCTAGCTTAGCTTTCACTTCAGCAATCTCAACACCATCTGCAACCCCTCTAACTCTTCATCTCTCTTGGTCAATCTTCTTGGTGTTGTTACTTGAAGCCAAGTTCTTAACCAGCACAAGACAATCAGCTGGAAATCTAGTTTTTAAGTGTCCATCAGATGTCTCTAGTGAACACCTTTGAAGAAAATTCCCAACAGCTGAACCTCTGTAATTCCATGGTGAGGGCAATCTCTCTAATAAGCCTTGAATCTCTCCCATCAAGCCTTGAATGCTTTCATTGACCCTGAACGAACGAAGAGATCTTGGCTCTCAAATCCTCTGAGATTGCCTCATCGTATAAATGGTTAAGGAACGTGTTCGTTCTATCATTCCAAGTGGTCAGCAAACCTAGCTCCAACTGCTTCAGCCAGTAGGCTGCCTCTTCAGCAAGAGAGTAAGGGAACAGCTTGCAGAAAACATAGTCATGTGACACCCCATTTGCTTTAATGATGGATGCCAGGTCTTCAAACCTCTCCAAATGATCCATTGGTTACTCAGACGGGTGCCCATGGAAGTGATGCTGAGCCACAAGTGAGAAAAACGCTGTCTTCAGCTCTAAGTCCTGCCTCTCAAACGCATGAGGATGGATTGTTTCCCTGTTGGCATAATACTCCTCAGGACGGTTGGTAAAGTACGCTCATGCACTACAACCTCTTGAGCCTGACGATTTAGCTGAGCTTGACGTTCTAGTTGAGCGTGCTCACGCTCTATTGCAGCTTGATCGTTGACCTCCACTGCCTCAATGACAGCATTACCTGCAGCATCGAGCTTCTGACTGAACTCATTATACCTAGCTCCCTCTCTGACAATGAATTGGCTCTCTTCACTCGGATGTAGAATCAATGGACGATTTACCATCTTTGCTTGCTTCGTAGTTTTTCTGTTTACTCGCTCTAAAACTCCCAATTCAAACATGAAATTCACTAGCTTTTGATCTTTGTCGCTGCTGCTTTTGCGAGATTACATACACTTGAAACACCAAAAATCGAAGAGTGGAAAAATGTAAGTAACAAAAGAAAGAAAAACATGGACTAAATTCTATATTCAAAATTCTAATGGTGATTTTGATTCCCCGGCAACAGCGCCAAATTTGATATGCTCAAATTTAACCTTGAGCTACCCTCTCTTTCTCAAATTAAGAGGCCATCGTAGTAGGAGTCAAATAACTGGGAATCTAATGAGACAATAGAGTTTGTAACTCAATTTAAACAAGCTTTAAATCCAGGTTTCAATTGTTCACAAAAATCTTAAACCAAATTCTTTTGCAAATAGGAGATTTTCCTCATCTAAGATCTACTTCAGGATAATCAATTACACTTCCGTGTCAATTTATCAACCAAAGATATCTAATTCAGGATCGCGAATCCTAAATCAGAGTTAAAGCAATCTAGATTAAGAAACATAAGATAATCATGATAGTGTGTTGAATCTAACAATTCACCTTCAATCCGCTCGAATAACCCTAAGCCTAACAAGCAAACTACTTAGACATGGATGCAAAAAAAAGCATGACTGATTAATACTGCATTAAAAAGAGATCAAGAAAATTAAACAAAGGGTTCGAAAAAATCTCAAAGGTATGAAGTAGCTTGTCTCCTTAAAGCTCTCCAAAATTTCTCTCAACATTGTTCAATAAAAAAACAAGATGTAAAACTAAAAACCTAAAAGAAAAGCATATATAATGTTCTAAAATCCTGATGGGGTCTTTTGATAACTTCTAGAAACTTCTGGGGCAAAAAATAATTCTTTAAAACTCGTGAAACGCGAAATCTCCCCGTCATACTAAGGTGGGTGGATTGACACAAAGTGACAATGTCAATCGACGCATGACCAAAATTCCGGGTCCTCACTTGTAACTTTGGCTCCTCTTTCTTTTATGCTCCAAAATACTTCATAATCACCGATTAAGCTCTACACATACAATAACCTGCAAAGACTCTAAAAATACTCAAAATACGATGAAAATACTCAATAAAAAGACCTATATCATAGTCAAAAACCGGCGAAAACCATGATATATCAAAGATATCGACAACGGCTTCCCTTTTCAACATTTCCTTTCACTCTTGTAATTGATATAGTTAAACCATAAGATCTTAACTGTGATAATGAAAATGGAAACAATAATATTTTTTCATCTCAAGAAAATATATAGTTCAAGAGTTTTACTCATATTAATAAAAATACAAAATAAATAAATACATTGATTATATTTTTAAAAATTTAATCCAAAAATTACATAGATATCATTGAGAAATATCGTATAAATTAACATAAAGATTATAGAGAAGCAAGTTTAACGAAATCAAAAACTATAATTTGCTACATTTATCTACCAAATACGGAAGGAGAAAAGAACAATGGGTATATGTTAAATCAATTTATATCACAATAATTTGCATGATATATCACAACTGTATTTGACCAAAAGAAAAAACGATATATCACAATTATATATTTTCTTTATACACGAAGAAGTTTTACATAGTAGGTAAAAGAAAACCTAAAAATATTTGTAGGAATCAATTTGGTACGTGTTGTTGGGATATCAATCAAATTCCCACATAGGAAGTTTAGACAAACAATGTCTAATATATAAGGAGATGTCCAACTTAATTAGTATGAGGCCTTTTGGGAAGGAGTCCAAAGACAAATCTGTGCGGGCTTTGCCACCTTGGGCCCAAAGCGGACAATATCATATTAATGGGGGAGTTGGACATGGGCTTAGAAAGCCCACAATTGGTATCTGAGCGTCCAAGTTTGATGCTCGGGGAGATCTAAGGCTAGAGAAAGAGATCAGAGTTACCGGAAAGAAGATTTATGGTAATCAGAGCTATTTATGATCGCAGCGAAAGAGAGATCTGTAACAATCGAGTTACAGAGGTGAGAAGAAAAGAAGTCAGGGTGCAGATCTTGGAGATAAATCGGTTGATTGTCAAAGGCCAAATCTTGCGCAAGAAAGATTGTTTCATAAAAGCAAAGAAAATCAAACAAGGATCATGTCAAAGTATGGGCATAGAAACAAGATAAGAGGCTAGAAGATTACCTCGAGAGGTTTCTGTTTGAAACTTTGTGAATTCTTGCAAGTTTCGTGTACTAGATTCAGTTGTTGCTCGGGTGTGTGCGTTTTAACCTGCAGGTACAACAAACACAAAGTCAGTAAGCAATGGATCCTACACCAGGTAGATTTCAGATGGAAGTGGAGATTTTGGACTTTGGAAATTCAAGTTGCTGGGTCAGCTAGAGATCCAAGGTTTGTAGTCAGTTATGAGTGAAGATTGGACAACACTTACTACAAAAGCGGTGTTAAAGGAAGGTGAGACACCTACTAATGTTCAAGAAACGAAGATTGATCCTAAGAAAGCTGAAAAGGATCTAAGAACAAGGAATTTGATTGCTACCTGTTTAAGTGATCGAATCTTGAGAAAGGTAATGAAAGAAACCACTGCTCTTGAAATGTGGAAGGCTCTGGAAATGGAACACCAGACCACATTACCTAATAGGATATATCTATAACATAGATTTGCAAGTTTCCGAATGGAAGAAAGCAAATCTAGTGAGGACAATGTTGATACCTTCTTGAAGTTAATTGCTGATTTGGCCAGCTTAAAGGTTGAAATCTTAGAGGAACACTAAGCTATACAACTTCTCTCTAGTCTTCCTCCTGCGTTTGAGCCACTAGTCCATACCCTAAACTATGGAATATGAAAAGAAACCATTTCATTTAGTGATGTTACAAGTGCTGCTTATGACAAAGAGATGGAGTTAAAGCAAAAGGGTAAGCTTCACAGAGGTAATGCAGACAGTTTGTATGTTGGTTTAAGAGCCAGAACAGATAAGAGAGGTAACAACAACTACACAGGAAGGTCTAAGTACAACAACAACAACAACAACAAAGCAAACAAAGGTGTTTGTTTCATATGCGGAAAAGAAGGACATTGGAAGAGAGAATGTCCAGATAAGGGTAAGAAGAAACGTAATGATTCCGCAAATGTGGTGACTGAAGTGAAAGATCCAATGGTGCTAACTGTGAGTACCGTAGCATATTTTGGAGAATGGATATTGGACTTAGGATGCACGTTCAATATGACACCTGATAAGAGTCTTCTGTTTGACCTGAAAAGGACTTGGGAAGATCAAGATAGTAAATCCAGATGACTAAGTAGTGATTCCAAGTGAAGTAAGCTACATGCCAGACTTCGATAAAAGCCTAGATAAAAATGGAGTCAAGTACGAAGGTGGAAATGGTATGCAACACTACTACAAAGATAACCAAAAGGTGTTCACAGCTAAATGGAGCAATGATTTGTACTACTTGCAAGCAACAATGGTAAACGAAGAAACTAATGCAGTTCAGTCAGACAAGAATGATGCATACTTATGGCATTCAAGAGTAGGGCATATGAGTGCTAAATAGATGAGTATACTAGCAAAACTTAGCTTCTGTAATAGTTTTGCATTGGGCAAGTCCACCAAGCAGAGTTTTCGAGGTACCAAGCACACTACAAAGGACATTCTGGAGTATGTACACTCGGATTTATGGGGCTCTCCATCAAACCCAGAGAGTCTCACTGGTTGCAAGTATTTCATCAGCTTCATAGATGATTAATCAAAGAAAACATGGGTGTTTTTCCTCAGAAGCGTTTGACAATTTCAAGGACTGGAAGATAGCAATTGAGAATCAGACTGGTAAACGCATCATGTGCCTAAGAGCAGACAACGGGTTAGAGTTTTGTACCACAAGTTCGACAACTTTTGTAGAGACTTAGGTGTTAAGAGACACACTACATGTACTTACGCTCCGTAATTAAATGGAGTAGCGGAGAGGATGAACGGAACCATCATGGACAAGGTCAGAAGCATGCTAGCATAAACAGGAATGGGTAAAGAGTTTTGGTCAGAGGCTACATCTACGGCTGTATACTTGATCAATAGGTCTCCAAGCTCATCTATCGATTTCAAGTTACCAGAGGAACTATGGATATGATCAAAGCCTGACTTGTCAAATCTGAGAAGATTTGGTTGCTCAGTGTTTGTGCACTTTGAACAAGACAAGACAAGTACCAGGTCTTTGGAAGGAGTGTTTCTAAGTTATTCCTGTGGAACTAAAGGCTACAGGATTTGGCTCATTGAAGAAGGTAAGACAGTTACTAGCTGGAATGTTGTGTTTAATGAGGCTAAGGTCTACAAGGAAGTCATTGATAATCCAATAGCTACTGATGCAGAGGTTGCTAACTCTAAATCAGTACCTAAGGATAAAAAGACTAAGAAGGTAACATTCAGTGATAAACTCATAAGGGGTCCAGGTTTGTGTACCTCATATACAAAGGATGTATCAGATTCAAGTGGAGCTTCTAGTGGTTCAGAAAATGTTCATGATACAGAAGGGTCTAACAATTCAGGATTAAATGATGATTTAGACAGGTCAAGTAAGGTTCTAAGGGCTGAAGATTTAGAAGATGAGTCAGAGGGTAATCAGTTTGCTGAAGATTCAGTGGCTCACACTATGTACCAAGTGATGAGGGTTCAGAGGACGACTATGAACCATGCTCAAGCAGCTCTATTCTTGCCTGGGATAGGGTAAGGAGAAAGAAGGCTAAAAAGCCAGCTAGATATGAGGATGGTGACTATGTTGCCTATGCACTATTAGTTGCTGAGGATATGTAGGATGAGGAGCCTAAAAGCTACAGAGAAGCTATGAGCAGTAATGACAAGAAGCTTTGGGATAATGCTTCTAAGGAAGAGATGGATTCCTTAATCAAGAATGGTACTTGGATTATAATTGAGAGACCTAAGGGTTAGAAAAGAGTAGACTGCAGATGGATCTTCAAGTTGCAACTAGGTATTCCAGGCGTTGAGAAACAGAGGCATAATGCCATATTGGTTGCTAAGGGTTATTCCTAGAAGGAAGGCACATACTACAAGGACATCTTTTCTCCAGTAGTCAAGCACACTTCTATAAGAGTTATGTTATCTATAGTTGTTAACTTGGATTATGAGCTAGAGCAGATGGATGTAAAGACGGCTTTTCTACATGGTGATCTAGAGGAGAGGATTTTAATGGATCAACAAGAGAGGTTCATCAAAAACGGTTATGAGAATAAGGTGTGTCTACTTAAGAAGAGTTTGTATGGATTGAAGCAGTCTCCAAGGCAGTGGAATCTAAGGTTCGATAGTTTCATGATGAAACAAGGGTTTATCAGAAACAGTAAGGACTCATGTGTCTAAATGAGAGATACACAAACTGCAAAAGCTATATATCTACTCCTTTACGTAGATGATATGCTGATTGCTTCATGCAACAAGTCTTTGATCAAAGAGGTTAAGGAAATCCTAGACATGGAGTTTGAAATGAAGGATTTGGATCAGGCGTCCAGGATTTTAGGTATGGATATCAGCAGCGACAGAAAGAAGGGGCTTCTAATTCTATCTCAGGGTAGTTATTTGGAAAAGGTCATAAAGACGTTTGGTATGATAGATTCTACACTAGTTAGTACACCAATGGCTACACATTCTAAACTAAAGAGCTTAACAAAGGAAAAAGCTAAGGAACATGACAGGCACATGGATAAGGTTCCATATGCCACTGCGGTTGGCAGTCAGATGTATGCCATGATAGGCTCTCGTCCAGACTTGGGTTTTGCAGTAGGCTTAATAAGTAGGTTCATGGTAAAACCAGATAAAGACCACTAGGCTACTGTCAAATGAGTTATGAGGTATTTGAAGGGTGCTTTAAAGGCTAATCTAGAGTTCAGAAAAGATTCAGCAAGTTTCAGTATTAAAGGTTTCACTGACTTAAACTACGCTACAGACTTGGACAAGAGGAGATCAGCTTCAGGTTATGTTTTCAAATGTTGGGGAAACATAGTGTGTTTGGAAGTCCAATCTACAATCAGTAGTGACTCTTTCAACAACTGAGGCTGAATATGTGGCTCTTTCCTCAGCTGGGAAATATCGGTTAAAGGATTTTTGTGATGAAATGGGCTTTAAAGCAAAAAGTGTTTTAATGCACTGTGACTCACATAGTGCACTGGGCTTGGCTAAGAACGCAGTGCACCATGAAAGGACAAAGCACATAGCGACTAAGTTTCATCAAATCTGAGACACAGCTGCACAAGGTACATACCTCGAAGAATCCAGCAGATATTCTAACTAAAGCCTTACCAGTGATTTGCTGAGTTTCACATGCCAAAGTTTCATCTCTGCTGTGATTTGCTGAGCGATGAATAGACTCCACGTAACATTCTATCACGTGGGTACCCTGCAAAAGAGAGAGCAAATGTATAAGGAAGACTTATACATATGATGTGGTAGTGTGATAGTTAAGAGACGAAGAGTCTAAAGGTTACCTGTGAGGTTTACGAAAATATGCAAAGGTTGTATGGTTCCAGGTGGAGTACATGTACAACGGAAGACGAAACAAGGTTAGAGTTTCGCCAGAATCTGAAATTTTGGTCAGATCATGAAAAGTTCTCAGAGAGGAATCAGAGTTACCTGACTAGATCAGAAGAATCAGAGCCGTATTCAGTGATAAGGGCTTTTGGGTTATTGAGACAACTGATAGGTCATCTTATAATGTTTTTTGGTTTGATGGTAGCTGAAGGGCCAGCTTAAGTCATTAGAACAGAGCAAACAAAGTATTCAGACGGGTTCTCATTTAACCGGGACGTCAGGTTTCAAAATCGTCAAAGCGGATACTCAGATCTCAGATGGTCCTTTCACCAAATCGTAAGAAGAAAAGAGATGAGTTGGATGAGAGATGTACCTGAGGATTCGAGTTGGAGACTGCGGTTCAATGATAAAGGAGAACCGTCGGAGTTACGGCTGAACCAGAAGGAGATTCGCAGTACTTCGCCCTTAGAGAGAGATCAAGAGAAACTAGGGTTATTTCTCAGTTGTGTTTCGAGGCTTGCCCGAATTCAAGGTGGAGAGAGAATACTAGATTTTGGTAATATTGGTTCAAACCCATTATAAATCTATTTTGGCAAAAATAGATTTCCTTTAACCAAAAAAGGAAAAGGAAGAACAAGAAGAAGAAAAGAAACTATAAGCTATATAAAGACGAAGACCCCTTAGTATCTAATCATCACAATCATAATTTTCTTCTAGTTTTTGCTTAGAGTTTACATATTGTTTTCTCTATGCTTCTTCTTCTCTAATTTATCTCTATATTTTCTCTCTCTAGTAAACCCTAGACCTAACCACCTTTAAAGGTGTGTGTACTCTTGTTTATCCTTCTAGTGGAGTTTGGGATTACCGCATCCCACGAGAAGTACCACCGCATTGGTGGGAACTCGTTAAGTCTTGTGTCTTATTTACTTTCTGCATCAAACACAAGTTATAGCAAGTTAGGGTTAGTCAAAGATCAGTGCTTCCGCAGCAAGATAACTCAACAATTGGTATCAAAGCCATGGTTTAGAGAAGTGGACAAGGAGATTCGTTGTTGGAGGAGAACCCTCAAGGTGACCTTGCGATTAGGGGTGCCGATGCCTTGTGTCAAAAGTCTTCCTGACTATCCGGAGGTTAGGCGGCGGGTTCTGTTGGTGATAACGGCGTTACAAGATCGGTGCCAAGTTTCACTAGAGGTTGGAGGCCACGGGTTTGTGGTACTTGGTTTGAGGTGAGAATTCTTGGGATATCAATCCAAGTCCCACATCGGAAGTTTAGACAAACAATGTCTAATATATACGGAGATGTCCAACTTAATTCGTATGAGGCCTTGATAAGTGCATAATTTGCCCTTTCTTAGCATGCATTTTAGTAATATTTTGAGACATTTAGCTTAGGTTTTTACATTTTTTAATGCATAATTCGTTCATTTTAGAGTTTATCGAGTCTAGAGTCCAAGTTCTTATTTTCTTGCATTTGCATGCATATTTCTTGCATTTCAGGTACAAAAAGGAGTCTTGGATCAACGGTGGAACCAAAAGAATAAGGAATCAAGCAAGTAGATGAAGAACCATAAGTTAGAGATGGAGAAGGCCTATGGATCGGCCAGAACTCGGTCTCTTGGTCGATCCATAGGAGGCCCCGAGCTCCAAAAGTCACTGCCCAAAAATCAGCCTCTAGACCGACCAGTGGTCGATCTCTTGGTTGATCCGTTGAAGATAATGTCAGATAGAAGTTTATACTGCTCCAATGGATCTGAAACTTTGGATTCTTATAGGAAAGTGAGTTAGCTTTCCGATGGCGGTGGTTTTAACTCAATCGGAGCTATATTAAAGGAGTTATGGTCGATTTACTGAGCGCATATCAAATCTGACGGAAATGAAGAAAAAGTGTTGACCAAATAATAAGGGTTGACCCGAGTTCCCTTGCTTCCTCTACTATAAATACTTGTAAAAACATATTTTTCTCTAAGTTTCCTTTCCTCTAAAGATGGCTTAGATCCAAACTCTTTTCTTGATGATTTGGATATGATCTTCATGTTCATTCCATCATAGAGAGGGATTCTTCAACCTTTATCTTTATATTTATGTTTATGCATGTAGTTTTATCTAGATCTTGTTATTTCTCTTATCTTGATCTACTTTTCTTCTTTGGTTAAAGCTTGAATCTTTAAAGCTTGAATCTTTATATGGTTTATTGAAGTTCTTAATCATTTCATAACTATAATCATGCTTATGTCTTTAGTTGTTATAGTTTTGATGTTTAACATTCATATGTGTTAGTAGTTCTTCTATTATGCATATGGTTAGATTAATGAATATTGATGGTTGATTAATGATGTTGGGATTATAATCTTGTGATTTCTATTGATTAAAGTGTGTTTAATGCTAGATTTAGGAGTAGCTAACCAAAATCTAAATCGTGGCATTTTCACGCCCGGAAGATGTTTGTGAAAATGTCTAGGAGAACTTTAATCATGCATTTCTCATCTTAGCCAACGGAAGTTGATGTCTAAGGGGATTTGTAAGTTACTATGAACATTTGCATTAATGATTCTTGATTAGTGATTAGCAAAATGGAAGTTTGTGTTAATTGTTGATTAAGAAATGGATTAGCACCATGGAAGTGGGTTAGTCTAGATTAAACGGATTCATGCTTTGGAATTGAGCTTGATTGATATCTCTAGTTACTTGTTAATCATCTTTACTCAATAACCTTCATCTTTAATTTATGTTTTCTCTTTTGTTGGACTTTGAGTTATGATTGATTATGATGCTTTGACAGTTAGATGATGATTGTTATGATTGAACCTTGTTGGATCCTTCACTTAGGTTTCTCGTTATGGTAGTTTCGAATTGATCACTCAAAATCTATATCCTAAATGATCTCCATCCAGAAGGTGTTTGTGAGATTGTTTGAACCAAACCTTTGTCAGCTTGACTTATCCTAGCCATCTAACAATAGGCGATTATGGTGTTTAGTGAACTTATGGACCTTGTTCTTAAAGCTCGTTTGATTTATCTGGTTACCAACGGAAGTTGAATGATTAGGGCCACGAAAGTGGAATAGTCTTATATTCGAGTTTCATGTTCTATGATGGTGCTTAATTCAATCTTTGATATCATTGTTTGACTGTTAGCTTGCTCTTAATTCAATCTTGTCCAATGTCTTTTCCTTGTTTTGCATTTTCTTTACATCTTACTTTCTTGCATTCTTAGCATCATAAACTAAATCATAACCCATAAAAATGCATGCTATAGTTTAGTTTGTTTCTCGCATCTTTAGTGTCTTACAATATTTATTCCTCGTGGGATCGACCATTATATACTACCTCGGTGTAACCATGCACTAGTGGTTTTGATTAAGGCATTATAAATATTAAATCTTTGAGCGCCTAGTTGTATCTCTGGTCTTTAGCAAAGGTTGAACTAGTAAAAAAATAGCGTCATCATGCCTTTTGGGAAGGAGCCCAGAGACAAATCCGTGAGGGCTTTGCTACCTTGGGCCTAAAGCGGATAATATCATACTAATGGGAGAGTTGGACATGGGCTAAGAAAGCCCACACGTGTAGCACAAAAAAAATTGTAACACGATTTTCTACATCTAGTTAGTATAGGGTTGAGGGATAATTAAAAAAATTGTAACACAATTTTCTACATCTAGTTAGTACATCTAAAGCACTAATTCTTTATCAATTATGTTGTACCTTTTTTTTAACACCTACAACTTCATTCTTATTTTTACCAATTATGATGTAACTTTCTTTTTCAAAGTTAAAGTCGAAACAAAAAAAACCTTTTTCTCGATGTAACATGTGAAAATCCTAAAGCTTATCGGGTACCCTAACATCATAGACCAGCTTCTTCGCTTCCAACGTATTTTACCCATCAAGGACAATGATACGACATCTGCAGCTCCAACTCTTCTCCAAATGGCGAATGCGTATACTAAGTATGGCATGACTCCTATATCCAAGATACCTGATCTTGCTCATGACTTCAGCATGCTCATGAAAATGGGTTTGGCTATTCATAAACGTCTAACAGGTTCCCCTATCCCTAATATGCTATATATTTTATCATGGTTACTCATTGCTTGTGTTTTCACCTGAGTATGCATCCAATGAGGGGGAGAATACAATTTCACTATCAATTCAGATGGTGAAATTGTGGTGCCTAGAACTGAGGGAGAGCAGATCATCGCGCCAAAACCTGTGGTCACCACACAGGGTGGTGCAAGCACATCAAAGGATGCTCCAAAGGAAGAAAAAGGCGCCGAAGGTTCTACTGGTCCAAAGAAAGACAAGGATGTTGCAGCACACTTTGATGTCTCATCCTGATTTTGCTTGCTCAGACTTATTTCCCGTTTTCTCTCAATCCTCTAAACTTAAAAACTTATTATTTATCTGTTAATGTGTCCTCTTAGTAGCGTCTATGTTGGAACACTTGCCTTAGGTTGTTTTCTTGCTTCCTTGTGAACTTAACTTGAATCGTCAATATCTATGCTCCGTATTTTAAGAATGTGTACCATCCTGTGATATGCTCAAATTTCCCTGAGCGACTCTCTAAAATTAAGAGAGCGTTTGTAGTATTTAGGGAACGAATCACAAAGAATCTCAATCACACAATTGAATTTCAAATTCGAATTAAGCTAAGATGCACTGTGAATGTGAATAAAAACAAGTATGAAACAAACAAAGATTGTTTGTGGTTTCTTAAAGTCAATTGGACAAACGTTAGGCTTTGAGAAATTCTCACGAAATATAAAATTGCATATTCAAAACGTTAGGACTTTATTAAGAATAGTTCTCTAACTTGAAACATTAATGTAAAACTAACCAACTCTCGCTGCGAAAACTATCTATGCTTAAATCCTTGAAAACCAAATCTCTTTGCGAATTCTAACAACTTAAACAAGCAATAATGTTAAGGTATCAATTGCTCACAAAATTCATAAACCAAATATCTTTGCGAATAAGATTTTTGCTCATCTAAGATAGTTCATCAAATCAATTATGCTCTCGCATCAATTAATCAACCTAAGATCTAAATTCTAGGTGATCAAGCCAGAATTATCATTATGTGTAATCTAGATGAACAACAAAGTGATTATCCTAATCAATTAACTGAAACTAAAAATTCATCTTCCACCTTTGAAAAACCCTAAACCTAACAACCAAACTACTCATACCTGGATGAAGAAAACATGATAACTGAATAAAATTGCATTAAAAAGATAGAGTTAGGGAAACAGAGGGTTCGAAGAATCTCAAAGGTATGAAGTAGACTTGTCCCTTGATAAGTGCATCAATTGTAATTTCTTAGCATGCATTTTAGTTATATTTTGAGGCATTTAGCTTAGGTATTTACATGTTTTGATTCATATCTTGTTCCTTTTAGATTAGATTGAGTTTAGAGTCCAAGTTCTTGTTTTCTTACATTTGCATGCATATTTTGTCCATTTTAGGTACAAATGGAGCCTTGGAACTATGTTGGAACAAGTGGAGAGAAGAATCAAGAAGGAAGAATAGAGAACAAGAAGTTGAAGACTGAAAATGGGTTGTGACCGACGTGGTGGTTGATCACCAGGTCTATCCGTGGGATGCTCTGAAGCTTCAAATGTCACTGCCCAAAAATTGACCCTTTGACCGACCAGCATGTCGATTTGTCATGTGTCTCAAACTTCAAAAGACACTGCGTAAAAATCGACCCTTAGACCGACCAGCAGGTCGATCACCAGGTCAATCCGTCAGGTGTCTCCAGCTTCAAGTTTTCTGTATGACCAGGTTTGACCCGGGTTGACCCCGGTACACTTTTATTTTTCCTACAAATACTCTAATTGTGATAAAAACCCTAAGCTTTAACCTCTTTTCTATTATCCTTTGTGTAAACCTAAAAAACCATTGTGTTTTTAATGATTTGAGGTTAAAGCCTTCACTTTTCTTATGTTTTAAGAAAGTTTTCTTGTTTTATTTCTTTAAAGTCTTTCATTATACATCTTTTAAATCATGCTTTATGTGTTTTAGATATGATTAGTGAGTAGAAACCTTAATGGATCTTGGATAGGGAAGATTAAGGTTGATTCATATGAGTTTAGTGATGCTAGGTTGTTAGTCTTTCATATTTCATTGATTAGAGAGTATCTAATGCTAGATTAGGAAGTAATTACCCCAAATCTAGATCATGGTCTTTTCATGCCCGGAAGGTATTTGTGAAAATGTATAGGAGACTCTAATCCTGCATTTCTCATCTTAGCCAATGGAAGTTGATGTCTAAGGAGTTTTATAAGCTTTTATGAACATGTTCATTAATGATTCTTGATTAATCTTTAACAAAATGGAAGTTTGTGTTAGCTCTTGATTAAGGAGTGGATTAGTATCATGGAAGTGGGTTAATCTAGATTAAATGGATTCATGCTTTGAAATTAGCTATCTTTAGTTGTTGTGCATCACTATCTTCACTTGTTTGAACCCAAATCTAACATCTTTACTCAAGATCCTTGCTTTAATCATATATATTATCTTTGTTGAATTTTGTTGACTTTTTGTTGACGTTCGTTGACTTTTCTTAAATTGCATTTTTAGCTTGTTTTACCTTTACTTATGCATTGTTTTACTTTACTTTAGTGTTTTACATTGTTTAATCTATTGCATTTAACTTATTGCATCATTTCATATTGTTATTTACATTTAGTAAAACCGAAATCACCCTTGAATTTGGATTCACCTAGCTTCATTAGTTTCTTGTATTCTAATTGCTTAGTAACTAAAAATCCTTGTGGAAGAATTACCCTTGATTACTACTTTGATTGCACCATGCACTTGTGGTTAGTTAGTTGAGGTTTTAGAACTCATAGCACATTTTGAGCACTTGCATATTTAGAATTGGTCATTTTGTGCGCATCAAGTTTTTGACGTAGTTGTCGGGGATGTTTTAAGTTTATTTAAGCATTTGGATTTGGAATCTTTTGTAGACTAGGTTTTATTTTTGTTTGTTATTCAGTCTATCTTGTTTGTCTCTTGTTCGTGCTTGGTGTGTAGGTGTATGATAACAAGGAGCAAGAGTTTAGACAACTTTGATCCACATATTGACATTAGCCAAGTTTAGAAACAACCGAGATTAGCAAGAAAGGAAAGAGAACGTGTAGCAATGGAAGCTAACGTTGGTAATGGTAATGGTGGTTTTCGCCAAGTTAATGAAGTTGCTAGAAATGTGGATGGTAATGGTAATAGAATACCCGTTCACGCCCCAAGAGAAGAAAGGAGGATTGGAGATTTCGATGAACCGCTCACCAATGGGACTAGAACCGGTATTTGCCCACCACCTTGTGCCAACAACAATTGGGAGATCAAATCTAGTTTGATCAATATGGTGCAAAACAACAGTTTCTTCAGTTTACCTTTCGAGCATCCCATTGAGCACTTAGACAACTTTGATAGATTGTGTTGAACGGTAAAGATGAATGGAGTATCCGAAGATGTCGTGAAGCTCACCTTGTTTCCGTTTTCCTTGGCAGATAAAGCTAGTCAATGGGAAAAGAGTGTAGTGACATCTTCAATCACTACATGGGAAGAATGTAAGAGATTCTTGGCTAAGTTTTTTGTCCAATCCATGCACCGCATGGATTAGAAACGATATCACAAGCTTCAAGCATGGTCCAAATGAAGCTCTCTATGAAGCATGGGAAATATTGAAGGGTTACACTAGATCTTGTCCTCACCATGGGGTTCCTATGGAAGCTCTACTTGAAATCTTTCATAGAGGCATTGAAGAGAAGTATTACTGGGCTTTGAATATAGCTAGTAATGGAGAATTTGGAAGCTCGACCATAGAAAAAGGAGAAGTGGTCATTGAGAATCTAGCTCAAAGGATCCAAACCAACAATAGGGAGTATGATAGATAATACAAGGAACCTAAAAATGAGCTCAAGAGTGAAGACCAAAGAATTAAGGAGATGAGTGACAAGTTAGATAAGCTTATCTTAGCTAGCATGAAACAAGTCCACTATGTTGGAGATTTCGATGGAAATCAAGAAACGGTGTTGAGGGAGTCCAAGAAGGACGAGAATAGATAAGCTACATTCAAGGTTAAGGGTACTATCAAAAAGGATTCAATCCCAACTGCAGGTCTCATTCTAATTTGTCCTATAGAAGCACCAATGTGGAGAATCCCCAAGACCAAGTCTATCCACCCAAGCTACAAGCTTTCTGATGTACCCTATATTTTACCCGTTTTCTATCAGTTTTCATACCCATTTTGTGGATTTTATTCACTTAATCAACCATAAGAGGTAGTTTTCTCGTATATATTGGCTTTAAGGTCCCAACAGGTTAAAACATTAGAAAGGATGCAAAAAGGAGAAAAAGGAGTATTAACCATGTCAAAGTCACCTAAGAAGCCAAATGAGCCAAATTAAGTCACCATACCTTGAAGATAAAGCACATTCCCAAACTGGACAGATTTCATATGCCAGAGGTTTAGCAACAGACGGAGGAACAAATGAGTTTGGAGTTAGATGATACTTGGAGTGAAGATATCCCTTTGAATTAACTTTCCAATGAAGTTGGAATTACACCATTTGGAATTATACACAAGGAGATATGAGCCAAAGACTGAAGACATGTCAAAGAAGCTGCCGAGAGAATGAAGAACACCATGTACCGACCCGGCACACCGGTCTGGCAACACGATCGGTACTGGAGGATCAAGCACACAAAGGCATGCCGACTCAACCCCCATATCAACCCGGGAATCCAATCGGTATGGCCGGTCGGTATGGAGCATTACCGAGCACTTTTGGCAAATTTCCCTTTTTCTTAGAATTAAAACCCTAACCGACTTAGGACTCCTTCTAGTCCTATATATACTTGGTTTTAGCCTCTCTAGGAAGAGAAGGTAGACACAAAATCAATACCTAAAACATGTATTTCGTTTCTCTCTTTGTTCTTAATAATACATCTACCTTTTAAGAGTTCTTTAATGCTAGATCAATGAGGCCTTCTTGGTTGATGGAAGAGATCTCTATATGATTTTGTGTATCACGTGGAGGAGCTCCCCACACACCTATATTCAGTAGCTATCAATGCCTATCAAGCTAAGAAACGATTTAGTGATGGTGTGTTACACAGAAGAAACTACGCTTACGAGTGAAGAACTTGGAGACAGATAGTAGGAGCACGATTCAAACACTCAACGCGGTTGAATAGCATCAAGAAGATCTCTTGGAGAAGATCACGTCCCTAGATGAAGACTCAAATGCCGTGACCAATCTCATGAAGAAGCTAGACGATCGCCTACAAACCATTGAAGAAAAAACGAATTTTTTCAATTCGGAAAAAGAAGATTCAAGGTCTTTGGTCAATTATTGCACCATAACAATGCTAGAAGACGACAATGACGCCTCAAGCTCGGACGTGAGTGACGTTCCACCATCATCCAATGATAAGGTCATATTTCACCCGCTGAACTTCGACGTTCAAAGTTATGATTGATAACGAGCATACTATGACGAGTAAAAATGATATGGCCCCTAAGTCATTTCCCCCACAGGAAGAAGAAGACCTCCAGAATTTCCTAAGTCCCCTTTACCTGGCAAGGGAACCTTCAAAGCTATCTTCACTCCCAAGAGAAGTCATGAATGCAGCGTGGTAGAGATCACGAAGCCAACAGGAGGCGCTGCAAAGGCCAAAACTGCCTGGCACCGATGTCACTGAGCAGTGACACTGATGTCAGGCAGTGAAACCGATGTGCCCAGCCTCATCGGTGTCCAGGTAGCTGCCATCGGTGCCAAGGCAGTTGTCATCGGTGCCAAGGCAGTTGTCATAGGTTTCAGGTGCTTTGTCGCCCGTCAGAACAGAAACAAAGGCTCGAGAAGGTTCCCCGCATCAAAGCCCAGTAACGAAGCCCACATAAGCACAACCGACATAGGAGAAAAAGGCAATCCGCAAAGGTTTACGAAAGTTGACATTATCTTTAAGAAAAGGCTTAACCGACTTAGGAGGCTATATATATCAACGTACAAACCCTTGAAAAGTGTATTCGCAACTTTATTCACAAAAGTAATTAAAAACCTTATTTTCTCTTTGCTCATCATTTTTCTTCATAGATTATCTTCAGAAATCTCTGCTTCCTCTCGAAACCCTTACAAATCTAATTGTGTGATTTTCGGCATCCACAATTTGGCGCCGGCTAAGGGGAACTAGAGAATTTCTTACACAAAAAGCTACGTTACATACCAAATCAAAGATAGTGAGCGGTAAAGAAAACACGTCTCGTAGAGACAACGAGGAGAAAGAATCTTATGTCGGAGCTACTGCTACCAAAACCGCTGCTCAAGTTGACATAACCGAGGTGAAGAAGATGCTAGAAACCTTCCTCATAGAGCAAAAGAAGCAAGCCAAGATCAACGAGGCGACTTCAAAAGAGAGCTGAGAGCTCTTTCGCGAAGAAAGCGCGGAAGACCCAACACAGCAAGAATTAGGGCTCGCGTCGACCCTTAACGCCTCGACTTCTCCGCGAGTCGTACCACTCAGGGAAATCTAGAGGACTTACCATCACCACCGCTGCATCGAGAATCAGAAAAGTCTCCTGAACGCGTTGTGGATATCTCCGACAGAGATGAACCAGCTCCCACGAAGCGTGCACGAGCGGAAGGTGCAGAAGGCAGCCAACAAGAACCACGCGCCTCTTACACTCAAAGCACGTCAGGCTCTTCCAAGAGGGAGGTTGTGAAAGACACCTCGGAGTACACCAACTACTCTAGCGAAGAGCGGTACAAGAAAGAGCAAGAGCGTAGAGCGTTCAAACAATCTTACGCTGCGGAACTCGCTGTAGTAAAGGCTCAGATGGAGCGGGTAACCTCTAATCTAAAGCGTACCCAATCGCATATACATCACGGAACAGGGAAGGCTCCTGCCATTTCTTAGGTACTAGAAAAGGCAAGGAACACGCCTTTTTACGAACAAATCGCGAGGACGAAAATCTCTGATCCCGGAAGAATCAAGTTACTAGTTTACGAAGGAACTACAGACCCTTTGGACCATCTGATGGAATTCGAAGTGGCCTTGGGGAAAGCAAACTTCAAGGAAGCCGAAAAAGACATCATCTACTGCAAGTTGTTTGTAGAAAGCCTCAGGAGGCATGCCCTTCAATGGTTCTACAAGTTGGAGAAGAATTCTGTTCACACTTTCCTCCGGCTTTCCAAGTTGTTCGTGCATCATTACAACATCTTCATGGAACAGAAAATCTACGACTCCGAACTATGGAATAACAAGCAAGGCGAGACCGAGAGTCTTCGGTCTTTCATGACAAGGTTCAAGAACACGTTGTCAAAAGTTGAAGGTATCAGCAACAAATCAGCCTTAGAGGCCTTGCGAGGAGCACTTCGGTGTCCGTCTCCATTCTGGCAAGAGATGAGTCTCAACACGCCAACAACAATAAAGACGCTTTCCACCATGCTGCTGACTTCGCTCGAACAGAGGAGGAAGTCAGAGCCAAGAAAGGCGGAAAAACCAAACAAGGAAGCGAACCAACCCAGGTCACTGTACCGAAGAGGAGCAATCCCGCTTACGTCCAATATGAAGGAGGATCCGGAGGGGCTCACAACTATCAAGTGGAGCCATCGGGTCGCGGACATGGAACAGACTGTGAGCTCGGTGGCGACAGAGGAACCTGGAACAACACCTGGACCAGAGAGTCAAAGGACTATGACGAGAAGTTGTACTGTGATTTCCATAAAGCAAGTGGACACTCCACCGCAAGGTGTCGCGAGTTAGGGCGACAACTCATAGCCAAACTCATAGAGGGCACCTTGAAGGACAACAACAACTTGTCAGACTTCAAGCCAGAGGAGAAAGCTCCTGCTGACACCAAACAACATGTGGACTCGCAGTACTGTGCAGACAACGAGACTGCGATCGAAGCTTTCCAACGTCGCGCTGACGTTTGCGCGAATATATCAGCACCTGCAAAGCCAAGGCTTTCCAGCCTATCACCTTCGACGAATAGGACTGTGAGGCCTCGATCAACCACACAGCGATCCCCTTGTAATCAACTAGACTGTTTACGAATTCAACGTCGCTCGCGTTCTTATTGATATAGGAAGCTCAGTGGATGTCATCTTCAAGAAAACACTTGAGCGAATGAAGATTGACTTGAAGATTGACCTATCCACAATCAAAGGGAGGCCTAAACCCATAACAGGTTTCTCTGGCAAGACAACCATGACGATGGGAATAGTTCGCCTTCTCGTCCAAGCTGGCAACGTTAAGAAGATGGTCATTTCACCGTCTCCAATCATCCAACAATCTACAACATGATCATGGGAACTCCTTGGCTCATTCTGATGAGAGATGTACCTTCAACATACCACTTATGCCTCAAATTCCCAACACCCATTGGTATAAAAACGATATGGGGAAATTAGAAGGATTCCCGTACATGTTTTCTGGCCGAGCATAAGCTGCGAAACATCGAGAAAAAGAAGGACGACTCTGAGCCTCAAGAATCACGAAAAAGAGTGAGAACCAGCTCTGAGCAGGTCAAGAACATGACTGACCTCTTATAGCAATTACGAATAGCAAAAGGTCGTGTAAAAGAAAAGGGACCCATCTGCGAACCTGGAGTATCTGTATGCATTGACGAGCAACATCCCGAAAGATGTGTAGAGATCAGAGCCACGCTTGATGAAACACTTAAGAAGGAGCTAGTGGATTTTCTCCATAAGAACATCAACACTTTCGCTTGGGCAGCAGAAGACATGCATGGGATAGACATCAGCGTCGCCACCCACGAGCTCAACGTTGATCCGACTTTCAAACCAATAAAACAAAAAAGGAGGAAGCTCTATCGTGACCGAGCAATGGTGGTAAACGACAAATTCGAAAGGCTCCTACGCGTTGGATCAATCACCAAAGTCAAGTACCCCGATTGGCTCGTTAACCGAGTCATGGTAAAAAAGAAGAACGGGAAGTGGCGTGTCTGCGTGGACTTCACGGATCTGAACAAAACGGTACGGAATAAACTCTTGACATTCATGGATGCCTTCTCAGGCTACAACCAGATTCTAATGCACCCTGAAGATAGAGAGAAGACAACCTTCATCACAGACCGTGGAATCTACTGTTACAAGGTAAAGCCCTTCGTCCTAAAGAACGCTGGTGCAACATATCAAAGGCTCATGAACAAGATGTTTCAAGATCAGCTAGGCCAGACAATGGAGGTGTATATAGACGATATGCTCGTGAAATCTCTTGAGGAGGAGAACCACATCTCTCACCTGGAAGCGTGCTTCAACCAGCTCAATCTTCACAACATGAAACTAAACCCAACGAAGTGCACATTTGCGGTAACCGCCAGGGAATTCCTTGGATACTTGGTCACTCTTTGTGGCATCGAAGCATATCCGAAGTAGATTGACCCGCTGATCCATATGGCATCTCCAAGAAACAAGCGTAAAGTACAGAGATTGACTGGACGAGTGGTTGCGCTCAACCGGTTTGTCTCACGATCAACTGACAAGTGCCTAACTTTCTACAAAACGCTGTGAAGAAACAAACAGTTCGAATGGTCAGACAAGTGTGAAGATGATTTCAGGCAGCTCAAGGAGTATTTGGCAACACCGCCCATCCTTGCTAAACCAGTAATTTGAGAACCTCTCTTCCTCTACATCGCTGTTTCCGAAACAGCTATCAGTGTTGTATTAGTAAGCGAAGACCCTCACCAACGCTGAAATAAGATATCCTCAGCTCGATATGCTGGCACTTTTCGTCGTCATGCCATCATGAAAGCTAAGGCCTTACTTCCAATCTCATACAATCTTTATTCTCAACATCTTTCCTTTATGTTTGTCTTGCATAGTCCTAGTCAATCTGGCAGGTTGGCAAAATGGGCTGTAGAACTCAGCGAGTATGACATCGAGTATAAGAGACGAACTTCAAACAAGTCACAAGTGTTGGCAGACTTCCTTATCAAACTTCCGGAGGACCAGACCCCAAAGGAGGTTTGATCAGGGATATGGGAACTACACGTCGACGACTCATCTTCCAAAAACGGGTGCGGAATAGGGATACGCTTAGCCTCGCCAACAAGCGAGATCCTCAAACAATCGTTCCGTCTAGGTTCAAAGCCTCCAATAACGAAGCAGAATATGAAGCTGTGATCGCTAGCATGCGACTCGCTCAAGGACTCAACGTCAAGCACGTTCACGTATTCTGCGATTCACAACTAGTTAATAGCCAATTCAGCGGTGAGTATGCAACGAAAGACGATCAGATGGAAGCCTATTTAAAGATAGTCAAGGACCTTGCCTTGGCATTCAAAGAGTTTACACTTACACAAATTCCCCGAGGGCAAAACGTTGATTCCGACGCCTTAGCAAACCTTGCCTCCGCTTCAGCTTCGCCAAAAGATCCAACTTTGAAACGGGTTATCGCGTTGAGTTCATCGAATTTCCAAGCATCCAACAAGATATGATGCTCGCTATCTCAACACCATCACAGGCTGCCAAGCAAGCCAAAGCCATTGCTGAAACACGAGTCAAGGACGTCGAGATGACAAAAGTTGTTGCAGACACAGAGCCTGCGCCTTTGACCACGACGCTAGCAACCGACGCCGATGTCACCGAGGACCCTGACCCCAAAGACCCTGACGCCAACGACTTGGGGCAGCCCGAAGGCCTCTCGCCATAGAACCTTCCGCTGGAGCCTAAAGACAAAGACACTTCCATCCCCATGGACACGGATGAAGGACCCGAGTACGATTGCGATGAACCTTGGATATATCAAATTCGTGCTTACATCGTCAATGGAGAGCTGCCTAACAGCAAGTGGGGAACCCGCAAGGTACAAAAGCAAGCCGCTCGGGATGTTCTGTTCGACGGTAACATCTACAGGTGGGGATTCTCCCGTCCTCTGCTCATTTGTGTAGAAGGACAAGAGGCCAGACAAGTCATGGAGGAAGTACACAGCGGGTCTTGTGGCAATCAATCAGGAGGCAAAGCCTTAGCAATTAAAATCAAGCGACATGGCCACTTCTGGCCTACAATCTTGAACGACTGCGTTAAGTCTTCAGCCAAGTGCGAAAGGTGTCAACGACATGCTCCAAAGATTAATCAACCAACGAATATGATTTCCTCGGTCACCTCTCCTTATCCATTCATGAGATGGGCCATGGACATCGTTGGACCTCTGCATGCTTCAAAACAGAAGCGCTTCTTACTTGTTCCGACATATTATTTTTCGAAGTGGGTAGAAGCTGAAGCATACGCAAGTATCAAAGACACCCAAGTTAAAAGTTTTATTTGGAGAAACATCATATGCCGTCACAGAATTCCATACAAATTTCTTAGAGACAACGGTTCCCAGTTCATCTCCAACAGGTTCCAGACCTTCTATGCAAAGTGGAAGATTCGACTTACCAAGTCTACTCCTCGTTATCCTCAAGGTAATGGTCATGAAGAAGCAATCAACAAGACAATATGGTCCTTAAGAGACGCTTATATGCGAAGAAGGAATGTTGGGTAGATAAATTAGAAGGCGTTTTATGGCCCCACCGTACCACTCCTCGCCGTGCAACAGGCGAAACTCCTTTTGCACTTGTCTATGGCACTAAATGTCTCATACCCTCTGAAGTCACTTCTCCAGGGCCACAACATCGCCTCTTACCAGAACACGAAGATTTGAACGATTCGCTCCTCTTCGATGAATTGGACTTCCTTAACGAAATGCCCGATCAGGCACTCATCAGGATATCTAACTATCAAAATGCAGTCGCACGCTACTACAACTCCAAAGTTTGCGAAAGACGTTTCCGTGAAGGCGACTTGGTCTTGTGCGAAGTCTTCTAGAATACACCAGAGCGGAACGCATGCAAACTTGGAGCTAACTAGGAAGGACCTTACAGATTCATCACCGTGGTCCGTCCCGGCGTCTATGAGCTCGCCACCATGGCTGGCACGCCAATACTCCATTCATGGAACGCGAAGCACTTGAAGAGGTACTATCATTAGTCCTCTTCTAAGGTTTTTGCCTGGAACTACGAGGCGACTTGATCCTTGCAAAGGGTACGTAGGCATCTTGTCTCCGGACGAATTCAGTTGCCCTCTTCCATCAAAAAGGGGGGGGGGGAGTAAGTGCTTTAACTAACTACGGGGCGACTTGATCCCTGCAAAGGGTACGTAGGCAGCTTATCTCCGGACGAGTTCAGTTGCCCTCCTCCGTCAAAGGGAGGGGGGGAGTGGGGTATGTATACTCGTATACTCCCATTTTTTGTCAAGCTCTTTGCTTCAGACGACTAACACTTGACACGAGCCTCATAGACTTCATCAGTTACATCCTCTGTGGATTTTCTAAGCCTCTTTCAAGCAAGGTTCATCAGTTACATCCTTTATGGATTATCCAAAAGCCTTTTTTAAGCATGTTCAATCCATAGTCGTTGTTGTTGGCCACAGTAACAATGTGTGAAATTGAACACAATGACATCCATCATCGGATCCTAAGCGCGCTATATAAGTTCTAATGTTCAGTTTCTGGGCTTTTGACTCCGGCTATTCATTCAAAAATTCTAATGTTTCAACCTCAGGGCTTTTTGACTCTGGCTGTTCATTCAAAACCCAACAGCACCGTTGGTAAAAAGCAGCTGCCAATGATTACTTAGGTTTATACACCGAATAATCATTCCGAAAACCCAACAACACGTTGGTCAAGTCAAAAGGTGTGATTGCTTCTGAACAGACGTGTTCGGAAAGCACCGCCATTCTAGAAAACCTAACAACAACGTTGGTAAAAGCGGAAACCCAACGACAAGCGTTGGTAGGAAAGGAGCGGAAGCGCACTTACGATATTGTTACCCTGCAATCATAAACCCAACAACAACGTTGGTACAAATAGCCAAAGGCGTTTCTAGTATAAACGACCTCCAACCTGTATTAAAGGCTTAAGCAAAGCAAGAATCATGATTTGACAAAAAAAGAGAGGCGAAGGAATAAAACCGCATCCGTTATCATCATACATTTGCTACAATGCAACGTAAAAAATCATAGCATGGATACAAAACACCCAACGCTATCACCAAAAGTCATGAGTAACAACGTCCGAAAAACATATAGTCATAGACAAAAGTCATAAAGTAGGGTAAGTCTGAAAACAAGAGAAAGGACAGACGATCAGTCCTCAGCGTCCTCATCGTCGTCTGACACCTCGACGTCTTCCTTGTCTGTCACCTCGACGTCATCATCGATAGTAACGCAAGCCTCAGCAGCGCCGGCATAAACCACAGGAATCTCAAGTACTCTTCGGACACTAGCAAGTAGATCCGCGAAGACATCGTGAGCATCGTAGATCGGATGACGCCGCTCGCACAACACCTGAACCTCACTCGGAAGTCCAATGAACTCCAAGTTTGCATCAATCTCAGCGAGGTTCAACATGTCGTTCTGGACCTTCCCGCCAATCTTTGCAAGTAACCCAACAACCTCGTTAGTTCGCTCTGCAAAACCGCGAGCCATCTTGTCTCTGCCTTCAGCAACGGCTTCACCAATCTTAGTGCCCTGAAGATCACTAGACGAGCTAAGCTCACCCCTTAGCTGAACTATCTTACCCTCGGCCTTGGTAAACCTCAACTTAAGCTTCGTCAACTTATCATCACAGTCCTTCTTGACCTTCTGCATAGAGAGAGCGTCACGGTCAAGAACCTCGGTCCGCTTGGCGAACTCATCCAGCCTCGACTATAGAACGGCATAGGCCTCCTTGGCCGCGCTAAGCTCGATATCCCTAGAGCGAACATCCTCATCATAATCACCAATCATATGGTCAAAGAAGAGGGAAAGCTGCAAGAAAACAAAATGTGATATAAAAACATGCTAAGGCATAAAGAGTGTTAAAGGAAAGAGTGCTAAGGGAAAGAGTGAAACCTCAGAGGCTTTTGACTTCACCACCGAGTATGCTTCATCACGAAGCAGCCAACCAACAAAAAACGCAGCAACATGGCTCGCGTAAGTCTCTCTGCCAACAACTGCTGCAGGGTATGTGTCCACTCTTTGCCTCTTCGAAGGGGTCTCGCGGTCGACGCCCATTCCATTACCACTAGAGATGCGGGCTGTCTTCAGTGACAGCCTACGAAACTCCGCGAGCTCGCCTGAAGAAGGAAAGGGAAGAAGGGTCTTCAGCGCCAAAGGCCTTGAAGGCCTCGCCCGCACCGACGGAGCCGTCGGGATCGAGGTCATCGGTGTCACTGCCCTCGGCGTGTTGGTACCGATGACCGCTTGGCCTTTGCTGCTGCCTCAAATGCAGCATGCTCACGAGAAGACACCCTCGCCTTGCCTCGTCCAAGAATCTTCCCCGGAAAAATCATGGGGGAAAGTGCCCTCTCGATCCTCCTCCGACTGAACGACTTCCTCCAGTTGCCGTTCCCAGAGGAAAGCTCGGCATGCAAAGCGTCGCCAAGTCCTTCTCCGACTGAACGACTCTCTCACCCATCGGCTCGAGCTCGCCAAGTCCTGGTCATCGGCAACCACCCTCGTCGGGCCCTCGGGGAGTACGAAAAGATCATCGGGGTCCTTCCTTCGTGGCATATCGGTGTGTCTTCCAGGATCATCGGGATCAGCACCCCAACCGACGTTTCCTCCTCTCGGCTCATCGGTATGCAAACAAGGTAGGAGGTCTTCGGTGGCAATAATTCAAGATGGGTCAACGGTGCACGAAGGAGGAGGCGACCTCAGGGCCTCGGTGTCACGTCGGGGCAACGACGTCGGGTCATCACCGTGACAAGTAGGAGACATCGGTCTACCTTCCTCTCGGTCCACCAAGACATCTGCATTGCTCCCTTTCATCGCCACATCGGTTCGGATGATCGTGTCATCTGGGTCAGTTTGGTTCATGGTGACGTCGGGGTCAATCTTGTTCGTCGTGGTATCAATGCCACGTAATGGACTCGGGTTTGACACGCCGATGCCACAACCGTCGGGTTCAAGCTCGGAAATCATGCTACTCTCTTTTGGATCCATAGCAACAACTACACCTATGCAAGGTCAAAAATCAAAATCAAAATCCAAGGGTTTTCAACATTCAACCAAAAACAAGCTTGTTCATCAAGAACATCAAAAGTTTCCTCACGTTCAAACATTCAAACACCAAAATTGGAGAGAGTTCACCAATCTACTCAATCCAAAGCATAATTCATGAACAATCAAAGCTTATGCAAAGACCCAAGCTAGAGTCATGGAGGTTTCCACAACCAAAGCTTGTTTTTCCCCATAGGAAAAACTAGATCTACAACACTTGAATGGATAGAAAGCTTTGGAAATCAAAAGGGATGAGAAGAAAACTTACCAACAAGTCAAGGGGTCTTCGGCGGCGATGTTTCATGGCGTCGGTCGAAAAACTTTTCCGGCGAGGTTGACTGGTAAAAGTCGTCAGCGGCGGGAGAGAAAGAAGAGGAGAAGAAAAAGGCAAAAACACTAAAGAAAATGAATGGAAGAGAAAGGAAGAGAAAAGAAATCTTATCTTTTCAAAAAAAAAAAGTAATAAAAAGGCTTCTTTTTCTCTCGGTGGGTCCCAAAATTTTCGGAAAAATTATCGTTCTCAAAATTCATTTTTCCCGTTGCGAAAAACGTCGATGACATCAACAAACGCAACACGAACTCTTAAAATCTTTGGAGAATAAAAAAAAAAAATTGCAAAGTTTCGGCACGCGAAGAGTGAAGTCTTCAAATCTTCAGTAAGGTCTTAAAATCCTTAGTGTGGAAACCATCTCCAACAGCAAACGCTATCAGCTTTCGCAAGCAGAGTCCGAAGTCTTAAAACCTTCGAAAAACGAAAAAATAACGTTTAGAGTGTTATCGACACTAAAGGCTCAAGCCTACAGCATCTTAATTTTGAACAGCAAACTTCAACACCCAATGGTCCTTAACTCGATATTATTATCACTAACACTACCGAGTTGGGGGCAAACTGTTGGGGTCGATTTCACCCACTGAACTTCGACGTTCAAAGTTATGATTGATAACGAGCATACTGTGACGAGCAGAAATGATATGGCCCCTAAGTCATTTCCCCCACAGGAAGATGAAGACCTCCTGAATTTCCTAAGTCCCCTTTACCTGGCAAGGAAACCTTCAAAGCTATTTTCACTCCCAAGAGAATTCATGAATGCAGCGTTAGAGAGATCAACAAGCCAACAGGAGGCGCTGCAGAAGCCAAAACTGCCTGGCACCGATGTCATTGAGTAGTGACACCGATGTCAGGCAGTGGCACTGATGTCACTGGCTAGTGGCACTGATGTCACTGGCCAGTGACAACGATGTGCCTGGCCTCATTGGTGTCCAGACAGCTGCCATCGGTGCCAAGGCAGTTGTCATCGGTTTCTGGTGCGTCGTCGCCCGTCAGAACAGCAACGAAGGCTCCAGAAGGTTCCCCGCATCAAAGCCCAGTAACGAAGCCCACATAAGCACAACCGACATAGGGGAAAAAAGCAATCCGCGAAGATTTAGGAAAGTTGACATTATCTTTAGGAAAAGGCTTAGCCGACTTAGGAGGCTATATATATCAATGTACAAACCCTTGAAAAAGGGTATTCACAACTTTATTCACAAAAGCAATACAAATCAATTACAAACCCTATTTCTCTTTGCTCATCATTGTTCTTCATAGCTTATCTTCAGGAATCTTTGCTTCCTCTTGAAACCTTTACAAATCTAATTATGCAATTTCCGGCATTCACACCCAAGAGACCAATAACCTTCTACACAAGAAAAACCGCAAGGATGTCCGTGAAACCAAGCATTTTTGGGAAAGGAACAACTAAGAGATCAAGATGCATTAGTGATGAGATGTTGGGAGTTTTCAACTCTCTTGTGAAGGAACTTCCTCCTACCATCACCTTTGACGAAGCTTGGAGAATGAACCCATCTTTGAGACGATGTTTCGCACGAAGTCAAGAAGATGAGATTGAGATCGAGGAGCTTCTCGATGAAGCTAGGAATCCACATAAATTTCTTAAGGTTCTCAGCAAGATTCGCAACCCAAGAGCTTTTAACATCACTTGTTCACTTAAGAAGTTTGTTTTTGATGACGCCCTATATGACTCAGGAACTGGAGTCAATGTTTTATCGGACTTTGTCATCAAGATGCTTGAAATCACCACGGTTGGACCATCAAACATGAGGATTGCACTTGCGAATGGATCAATAACACAATCTTTGGGGGAACTTCTTAATTGCCCCATGTGAATTGACGATTACATTATCCACGTCGATTTCGAAGTATCCTTAATGTACGTCGATATCACGCCTTTCATCCTTGGAAGACCATTTTTGGCGACTGCTATCATGGACTATCCTTTGCAAAGGATTTTGTTCGCCAACATAGACAAACATGTCTATTACTATAGAGCACCGCCAGGTTTTAGATCGAAGCAAACTCGATATCTTCCAATGGAGAAGAAAGAAGTGCCAGTTGAACATTTCGGACGCTTCAATGATAAAGATGATGAGAGTGATCAAGGGTTACACAACTAAGGTAAAGGCAACCTCAAGCCTTTATATTCCACCTTCTAGAGATTCCAAGGAGTCAAGCGACTTTAAACAAAGCGCTTTATGGGAGGCAACCCATATTTTGGTTTTCTTTTTGTAAGCACTATTATCCACCTATTTATCCATGGTTTTTCAAGAATTTTTTAGTGTTTGGAGAATAACAAGAAGCCCCAAAGTATTGGTGAAGATATTGGTCGAATTTTTGATCAATATTACACTAAGGAGTGTTTGAAGACCAAGATTTTGAGCTAAGCAGAGAAGACAAAGAAAATGGCCTATAGAAACCCTGGTACCGACCACGGATCGGTACAGGACAGTCCGACTGTTCCCACTACCGATGGGCCGTACCGATCGTATAACACGATCGGTTCCGAGCATTGACGATCCACGAACCTCGGGCAACCCCAGTACCGAGGGTCGGTACCGGGAGTCCCTTGGTCGTCCTATGGCAACCATCTCCCTCTCCCCGTACCGATCGATACCAACGGTCGATACCGAGCCCACCACAGCCATCCCTTGTCCATCACTCATCCGTCCTACCGACCTCTACCGACCCATCCAACCGGAGATGCATCACGGACCGCAACCGTACCCAACCCCCACACCGATCGGGATACGTGATCGGTACCACGGGTCCGTACCGAGACATCCTGATTGCGTAACCAACCCGCGACTCGTACTGATCGTGTACATTCGCCGGTACCACCAACCAGTACCGGCATGTACCGATCACTCGACGATCAGCTCACCAAGCTACCCTCGATCATTGTCCGTCCAATCAACCACCCACCCGACCATCCTGATGAACCCCGACCGATGTAACGACCCACCATCACCTCAACGTTTACTGAGTCTCAAACCACGACCGATCAACGCACCATCACCACCATCCACCTGATACATAGTCGCATACCACAACATGGATTGGTTCAACCATCATCCACCATCCACCATCCACCCGGTACCAAACATCGATCACCATCATAACCCGACGATCCCACCCATCCCGCACCGCTAATCATAAGCCCCGTTCACCATCTCTACCGATGACCATCATACACCTACCACCATCCACCCAGACATAGTCGCATACCACGTCGTGAACGGTTCAAACTCAACTCAATAAAGACGGTCATCACCATCATCCACCACCTCCAGTTAGCAGCTGCATACCACGGCCATATTGGAGAACCAACTTCACCCATCCGGAGCAAACGATCAACGAAGCACCACCACCACCACCAACAGTCAATATGATAAGTTTTCACACTTTCTCTTAATTCACACCAACTCCATACATCATTAAACATCACTTAACCATAACATTAGAATTTTGCAATTGGAAGTTCTTTGAATTTGGTTACTTTGAATTGGTTTTGAATAACACGTCTAGATGAAAATCCGCCACTAATTTCACTAAGGTTGCCAAACTTAATAGACTTTGAAATCATTCATGAATTTTTTTCTTTCAAGTTATTTTTTTCTTCCTTGGAATTAGAAATCAGTGCACATGTGTTGAGAACTTTGTTCCACGAGACATTTAACAAGTGATTTCAAGTGTTTTTGCAAGGATATTTGGTACTCATACAGAATTTCCAGCACGAGTTTAGTTGTGGACGCACAATTCATTCATCCTGCGAATAATCCACCATTCAATAAGATGTGAGAAGAAGGAAACAACATAGACCACGACTGTGACGCCCGTGAACCATTTTTTTGAAAAAATGGAGGGGCTGTCGATCGACACACGTAGTGTCTGTCGATCGACAGGGCTCTTAAGGGCTTTCGTTCGACACACCTAGTGTCTGTCGATCGACAGGTCCTTAATTGGGTCAGTTTTATGATTCGATTTAAGTCGTTCGATTGGACCGAACCGGTTTAGGGAAACCCTAGGGCTTCGTATTTAAGGCTTTTTGGCCGCATTTGAGTGAACCAAAGTCCCAAAATCAACAGAAAAGAGTTTTGAGAGGAGTTTCTCTTGTTCCTAAGAGTTTTGTGGATTAGGGTTTCGTTCTTGAGTGATTTGGAGTAGATTTTCGTGGTGGTTGTCGTGGATTTTGTTTCTAGCTTCAATTCCATCAGTTTCTATCCGAAAGATTCAAGGTGAGTACGTGACCATGGCTTTTGGGCCGGTGGATTCGTTAGGGTTGCTTGGTGTTAGGTTTGGAATGATTTGTTTGACATTGTGTTAATTGATTGTGGCTGTGAATATTGTTTGTTGCATTTGGATTGTGATTTTTGGTGCAGGTTGTGTGTTGACGCAGAGGAGGAATCGATCCGAGAGGATTATGATCGATTTCCTATGAGTCTGCGCCGTCCTGTCGATCGACAACCACGAGGTGTGTCGATTGACAGACCAACACGGGGCTGTCGATCGACACCTAGAGGGTGTGTCGATCGACAGGTATGTGAGGTGTTGTCGATCGACACCTAGTGGGTGTGTCGATCGACAGGTATGTTGAGGTGCTGTCGATCGACACGTAGAGGGTGTGTCGATCGACACGTGTCGATCGACAGGCCTGCCTGTTTGGCTGTGGTTGAGCTATTTTCTTGTGTTTATATGCTGTTTGTTGTATGTTTGCCTAAGCGGTTCCATCGTGCCTGAGTGCGCAGTCGTATATGGGATGACCGTCTCACTCAGTATATATGATAATACTCACGCATATCTTTTTCCCATGTGAAGCAGGTAAGGCAAAATGTGACCGTGGAATCATGGCAAAAAAGAGGGAGATGATCTAGGGTCTCGAGTTTGGTGTTTTTCTGTGTTTTCCATTTCTGTTTTAGAACCCTGTTAGGTTGCTGGAATTTTGTTGATTGGAATTGATTGGTTAGTGTTTTAATGGAATTCTTTTCTTGGTTATCCGCTGTTATTTGATTTGCTGCGTTTGCTTGGTTGTTGAGGATAACATTTATGGGAATGCTAATCCGAGACCAAGGGTTAATTGTTAAAAAAAAAAAAAAAAAAAATGGGTCGGGTCGTTTCAGTTTGGTATCAGAGCCCTTACGGTTTTAGGACAGGCTAGAACTGCTAGGATTAAAAATGGTAAATTTGCAATTCTATGGGTTTGGGGGTTCTAGATCATCTTCCTTCGAGCCTTCAAAGAGATTCCACGGTAAGTGTGTGTTATGATGTATGTTTTGGTATTTCTAGTGCTTAGCTTGCCTGCTTGTGAGTGCAGTGAGATGGCTAGAGCGACTAGAGGGAGTGGTCGTGGGGGCCGAGGAGGCCGAGGCAGAGGTCGTGGACTCGTGGATGAGGCTGTCTTGAGTGAGGCTCAGAGTTCCGTGCATGAGCCTGCAACAGTTCAGCAGACGTTGCATGATGGCCAGACTGCCAGTGTGGCAGCCGGTTTGGGTCCTGTTGGGACTCGTTTGGGTCCTGTATGGGATGGTTTGGGTCCCGTTGAGGCTGGTGGTGCTGGTGGTATTGGTCCAGCTGGGGGTGCGGTCGCGGCCACAGGTGTAGCCCAGGTTAGGGATGATCGTCTGGCTGATCTGTTGAGACAGTTGTTGGAGCGGTTACCGGGTGCGGAGCCAGTGCAGGCTCCAGTGTTGCCACGAGTGGCAGAGGTGCAGCCGAGGGTTGCGGTTGCTGATGAGGTTCCGTCGTATATCCGTATGGTGGAGCAGATGCAGAGGATCAGGACTGGTTCTTTTGGGGGAGGTGTTGAGCCTGAGGAGGTTGATGAGTGGAGGATGAGGATGGAGCAGAATTTTGCTCGATTAGGTGTCCAGAAGGATACATGGTTGACTTAGCAGTCCATTATTTGGACGGTGATGCACACCTCTGTTGGAGGAGTGTTGCAGCTAGATGGGCTGGGACAGTGATGTCGTGGGCAGATTTTGTGGTGGAGTTCAACTCCAAGTTCTTTCCTCAGGAGGCGTTGGATCGTTTGGAGGCGAGGTTCTTGGATTTGTCTCAAGGAAGGATGTCTGTCCGGGAGTATGACGTGGAGTTTAATAGACTCTTGGGTTATGCTGGTAGGAGCTTGGAGGACGAGCAGGCTCAGATTCGGAGGTTCTTGCGGGGACTTCGACCGGACTTGCGGACTCGGTGCAGAGGCATCAGGTTCGGGTTCAGAGTGGAGTTGGTAGAGATGGATGCACAGATCTAGGAGGATCTTAGGGAGCAGGCTGCGGTAGTGGTACCAGCTGTTCAACCTAGGAGGCCTCAGCAGCAAGTGCAGCAGGCGGGTCCAAGCAAGGGCGGCATGCCCGCGCAGGGTTAGAAGATGAAGTGGGAAGATACTTCTAGATCAGGGCAGAGTGGCCGAGGATGCTTTGTTTGTGGTAGTTTAAACCACAAGAGGGCGAGTTGCCCGAAGCAGAGTGAGGTTCGAGCGGCTCAGACGTGTTATCAGTGTGGAGAGCCGGGGCACATCAGGCCGAACTGCCCTAAGTTACAGCCGTTGGCAGTGGCAGTGGTCCAGCCAGCAGCTCAGTATGGGACGATGCAGCCGTTGGACCAGATTGCGGCGATGCAGCATCCGCCGACTATTGCAGCACCGGGTGAGCCGAGCTCGAGACCGATCACAGGTAAACTCTCTAATTCATACTTTGTAAATTCAATAGTGTAGAATTTATGTGTTTGTTTTGGACTGGATACCTTGCGATAGAAAGTTAGGTTGCTTAGCACATGAGAATTGTGTAGGGACTTTGTTTGTGGGCGGGTGCGAGTCCCACGTGTTGTTTGATTCTGGAGTATCGAATTGCTTCATTACTCCGGATCATGCTGAGAGAAGTGGTATTCGGAGTGACGCTGGGGAGCGGACTGGACCGGTTATGGTTGTTGGAGGAGAATTTCTAGCTACGCATGGTCGGGCGAAAGATGTGGATGTTTTGATAGTGGGCGAGTTGATGCCAGCAGACTTGGTGATTAGTCCGGTGGAGTTGTACGATGTTATCCTTGGTATGGATTGGTTGAATTGGTACAGAATTCATCTGGATTGTCACCGGGTCGAGTGGTATTTGAACGTGAAGGTGGTGGGTTGGTTTATCAAGGACTGAGACCGACTTCAGGTAGTCTCGCGATCTCACTTGTCCAGGCTGAGGCGATTATTGAGAGAGGTTGCGAGGCTTACCTGGCCACGATTGTAATGCCGGAGGCTGTTGGTGGGGTTGCTGTGAAAGATATTCGGGTTGCTCGGGATTTCAAAGATGTCTTTCAGTCGTTGCAAGGATTACCCCCATCTCGGTCTGATCCTTTTACGATTGAGTTAGAGCCCGGGACGACGCCGTTGTCTAAGGCGCCTTATCGAATGACTCCAGCAGAGTTGGCAGAACTGAAGAAGCAGTTGGAGGATTTGTTGGAGAAGGGTTTTATTAGACCAAGTACTTCACCGTGGGGAGCACCGGTGTTGTTTGTGAAGAAGAAAGATGGTAGTTTCCGGTTGTGCATCGATTATCGAGGGCTTAACCGAGTCACTGTGAAGAACAAGTATCCTCTTCCGAGAATTGATGAGTTGTTAGATCAGTTGAGAGGGGCTACTTGGTTCTCCAAGATTGACTTGGCATCCGGTTACCACCAAATTTTGATTGACGAAGCAGATGTTTGGAAGACTGCTTTTAGGACTCGGTATTGGCATTTTGAGTTTGTAGTTATGCCATTCGGGTTGACGAATGCACATGCGGCATTTATGAGGTTGATGAACGGAGTTTTCTAGGAGTATCTGGATGAGTTCGTGATCATCTTCATCGATGAAATTTTGGTGTATTCGAAGAGTCTTGAGGAGCATGAGGTTCATCTGAAGAAAGTTCTGGAGAAGTTGCGGGAAAAGAAGTTGTTTGCGAAGTTGAGCAAGTGTAGTTTCTAGCAGAGAGAGATGGGATTTTTGGGTCACATCGTTTCTGCAGAAGGAGTTTATGTGGATCCGGCAAAGATTGAGTCTATCCGAGATTGGCCTAGACCGAGGAATGCTATTGAGATCAGGAGTTTTCTTGGGTTGGCAGGTTATTATCGGAGATTCGTCAAAGGTTTTATGGCTCAGCCCATGACGAAGCTGACAGGGAAGGATGTTCCTTTCGTGTGGTCTGCTGATTGTGAGCTGAGTTTCGCGAAGCTGAAGACGATGTTGACTAGTACACTAGTATTGGCGTTGCCTGAACCGGGTGAGCCTTATGTGGTGTATACAGATGCTTCGGGAGTTGGTTTGGGTTATGTGTTGATGTAGCAGGGTAAGGTGATTGCATATGCTTCGAGGCACTTGAGGAAGCACGAGGGAAATTATCCTGTTCATGACTTAGAGTTAGTTGCAGTGATCTTCAAGTTGAAAATCTGGAGGTCTTACTTGTATGGTGGCAGAGTTCAGGTGTTCACTAATCATCATAATTTGAAGTTCTTTTTTACTCAGCAAAATTTAAATGTACGATAGAGGCGATGGTCAGAATTGTTGGCTAATTACGACTTGGACATTGTTTATCATCCGGGTAAGGCTAACACTGTAGCAGATGCTCTTAGTCGGAGAAGGTCTGATTCATCTCAGGAGCGGGATGTGGAGAATCTCGTGAGTATGCTAGCACTTTGAGGTTGTGTGTTACTTCAGAGGAACCGTTGGGGTTAGCGGCTGCGGATCAGGCGGATCTTTTGAGCAGGATCCGAGTAGCTCAAGAGAAGGATAACGTGTTGTTAGATCTCTCTAAGGCTGCTAGTTCCGAATATCAGATTTCTGCTAACGGGACTATGTTAGTGCATGAACGAGTCTGTGTTCCTAAGGATGAGGACTTGAGGCAGGAAATTCTGAGAAAGGCTCATGCGAGTAAGTTTTCGATTCATCCGGGAGCGACTAAGTTGTATCGCGATCTGAAGCGGTACTATCATTGGGTCGGGATGAAGAGAGATGTGGCAGATTGGGTTGCAGCATGCAATGTTTGCCAGTTGGTGATGGCTGAGCATCAGGTTCCTAGTGGCTTATTGCAGAGTCTACCCATTCCAGAGTGGAAGTGGGACATGATTACCATGGATTTCGTGGTAGGGTTGCCAGTTTCTCGGACCTATGACGCGATTTGGGTGATTGTGGATCGTCTGACTAAGTCAGCACATTTTCTGGCCATTAAGAAGTATGATGGAGCAGAGGTCTTGGCTAAGAAGTATGTGAAGGAAATTGTGAGGTTGCATGGTGTGCCAGCGAGTATTGTGTCAGATCGAGATCCGAGGTTTGCTTTAGTGTTCTGGAGAGCTTTTCAGAATGAGATAGGCACTAAGGTGCACATGAGTATAGCTAATCATCCGCAGACGGATGGGCAGTCCGAAAGGACGATTCAGACACTGGAAGATCTGTTGAGGATGTGCGTGCTAGATTGGGGCGGTCACTGGGCGGATCACCTGAGTTTGGTGGAGTTCGCATATAACAACAGTTTTCAGGCGAGTATTAGAATGGCTCCTTTTGAGGCGTTGTATGGGAGGTCATGTCGTACTCCGCTATGTTTTACCCAAGTGGGAGAGAGGAGCGTCTTAGGTGCAGATTTTGTTCAGGAGACAACGGAGAAGATCCGTGTTACGAAGCTGAACATGAAAGAGGCTCAGGATCGGCAGAAGAGTTATGCCGATAGGAGAAGAAAAGAGTTGGAATTTGCAGTCGGGGATCGAGTTTATCTCAAGATGGCTATGATGCGGGGTCTGACCAGGTCCATATCCAAGGATAAGCTGAGTACGAGGTACATGGGTCCGTTCCGGGTTGTGGAACGTGTGGGACCAGTTGCTTATCGGTTGGAGCTGCCTCCGATCATGGAGAAATTCCATGATTTGTTTCATGTTTCGAAGCTCAGGAGATGCTTGCATGCTTCTGATGAGGTAGTCGTGACGATTCCTGCGGATCTTCAGCCTAATCTGACTTTGGGGATGAGGCCGGTTAGGATTCTTGAGAGAAGTATCAAGGTTATGCGCCGAAAGAGAGTGCCGTTGTTGAGAGTCTTGTGTGACTGTGACGGTGTTCAAGAGGAAACTTGGGAACCAGAGGCAAAGATGAAAGTGAAGTTCAGGAAGTGGTTCGAAAAGCAAGCCGAAGAGTGAATTCACTTTTCTTTGTGGTTTTCCAGTTTGGTTTTTTGTGTTGTAGTCACCGGGTGTGGTGAAGTTTCGGTTTTGGATTTTGTATTCTCATTAAGTTGTAATGATTATGACATTTTCCAGTGAATAAGATGTGTATTCTTATGTTTGTGACTTGTTAGTCATGTGGTTGTGGTTAGAGAATCTCGAAATAGAAGTTTTATTGCGAATAGAACTTGCCAGTTTTGGTAGGAACTCTAACGGGTTTGTGTGTGCGTATGTGAGAGAGTCTCAGAATAAAAGTTTTACGGTGGTTAGAACTGTCTAGTTCCGGAGAGACTCTGCAGGGACATCCGGGTGACGGATGGTCCAGATGATCTGTGATGATCATGTTGTGATGGTATTCCGGGTTGGGAGTATCATGTTGAGACCTTGGGAGGTATTCCGGTCAGAGGTGCATTATAGACGTTAGGAATTGATTGCATAGCTCAGAGATAGACAGTGGTTCTTTCTTGGAGATGAGTCTCCGACAGATCTTGAGAGATGCGTCTCTCCGGGGAATAGTGGATTCTCTGCATACCGATCATTCGTCAGGACTGCGAGGACTGAGAGCGTGAGGGTATTGAGATAGTTTGGGGAGGTTGCGACCTTTGACAGATCTTTGAAAGATGGGTCTCTTCAGGGATAGTGAGATCCCTGCATACCGAGAGCTTGATAGACTAGGTGTCTTGATAGGTTGAGGCGTGGAGATGGTTGAGTATCAAATACCGTCAGGACTGCACGGACTGAGGTGGGTTGGTACTAGGCACCGAGAGCTGAGGGGTGACGATCCCGAGAGCTAGATGGTAGTTATGAGTTATGAGCTATGGGCAATCCATATCTGAGACGGGTCTATATGCATAGGACAGAAGGGAGCCTCGAGAGGGTCTAGGAGATGTAGTCTCCAGTGTGCTTGCAGGTTGGTCAGGGGGTTAGTCTTGAGGGTTGTGTTAGAGGATTCGAGGACGAATCCAGTTTTAGTGGGGGAGAATTGCGATGCCCGTGAACAATTTTTTTGAGAAAAATAGAGGGGTTGTCGATCGACACACGTAGTGTCTGTCAATCGACAGGGCTCTTAAGGGCTGTCGTTCGACACACCTACTGTCTGTCGATCGACAGGTCCTTAATTGGGTCGGTTTTCTGGTTCGATTTAAGTCGTTCGATTGGACCGGACTGGTTTAGGGAAACCCTAGGGCTTCGTATTTAAGGCTTTTTGGCCGCATTTGAGCGAACCAAAGTCCCAAAATCAGTAAAAAAGAGTTTTGAGAGGAGTTTCTCTTGTTCCTGAGAGTTTTGTGGATTAGGGTTTCATTCTTGAGTGATTTGGAGTAGATTTTCGTTGTGGTTGTCGTGGATTTCGTTTCTAGCTTCAATTCCATCAATTTCTATCCGAAAAATTCAAGGTGAGTGCGTGACCATGACTTCTGGGCTGGTGGATTCGTTAGGATTGCTTGGTGATAGGTTTGGAATGATTTGTTTGACATTGTGTTGATTGATTGTGGCTGTGAATATTGTTTGTTGCGTTTGGATTGTGATTTTTGGTGCAGGTTTCGTGTTGACGCAGAGGAGGAATCGATCCGAGAGGATTATGATCGATTTCCTATGAGTATGCGCCGGCCTGTCGATCGACAACCACGAGGTGTGTCGATCGACAGACCAACACGGGGCTGTTGATCGACACCTAGAGGGTGTGTCGATCGACAGGTATGTGAGGTGCTGTCGATCGACACACCCTCTAGGTGTTGATCGACAGGTATGTTGAGGTACTGTCGATCGACACGTAGAGGGTGTGTCGATCGAGAGGCACCTACAGGGGTGTCGATCGACACCTAGTGGTAGTGTCGATCGACAGGCCTGCCTGTTTGGTTGTGGTTGAGCTGTTTTCTTGTGTTTATGTGCTGCTTGTTGTATGTTTGCCTGAGCGGTTCCATCGTGCCTGAGTGCGCAGTCGTAGATGGGATGACCATCTCACTGAGTATTTATGATAAAACTCACGCATCTCTTTTTCCCATGTGATGCAGGTAAAGGCAAAATGTGATCGTAGAATCATGGCAAAGAAGAGGGAGATGATCTAGGGTCTCGAGTTTGGTGTTTTTCTGTGTTTTCCATTTCTGTTTTAGAAACCTGTTAGGTTGCTGGAATTTTGTTGATTGGAATTGATTGGTTAGTGTTTTAATGGAATTCTTTTCTTGGTTATCCGCTGTTGTTTGATTTGCTGCGTTTGCTTAGTTGTTGAGGATATCATTTATGGGAATGCTAATCCGAGACCAAGGGTTAATTGTTAAAAAAAAAAAAAAAACGGGTCGGGTTGTTTCAACGACCACCAACCCCCCTACCACCCAAGGACGATTTCAGCATTGACATATCAAGTTTGCTTGAGCCAAATCACGAATTTCTATTTCTAGCTCGCAAATGGAGCAAGCTGAGAACCTTAGACGATCATGAGCTTAACCGTTCGATCATAAGGTTTGGAATTCCACCAGGAGCTTCGACATTGCCTATAATCCAGCGATCTTTCACTATGGTTAGAGAGAGAATTCATGCTGTAAGAGTGACATACCATCACCATTATGGATTTCTTAATCGAGCCATAGAAAGTGAGTTGTTGGCAATGAAAGAAGTATTGCTCATAAGCATCTTAGGAGACAATTGGGAGATACACAACCTCTTGTTTCAAGGCTATCAACACCGATCCAAATCACCAACAACATTGGCAACTCTTACCAAATTCTATGACTTTTGTCTACAATGAGGTAATATCGTTCTTTCTCTATCTTTTCCACTTGATTAAATTCGTTTATTTTTGACATGACTCCCTTAATTAGATTTAATTTACACCGGGGACGGTGTAAGTTAAGTCTTGGGGGATTGTTGTTTACTAACGCGTTTGTTCATGTTTGATTTTTCGGTATTTCAAAAGGTTTTCAAAAATTATTTGTCAAAAACATAAAGACGTTTTATCGAGTCAAAATCAGTAGGGAATGATGACACGTTCCTAGGAACTAGCGTTTCGATATCAAAGACCAAGTGACCATTGTCACAAGGAAATTCAAGGACAATCGATTCAGACACCTCATGATGGACTCTTCGCTTAGAAATTCTACTTGCCAGGTTTTAATGGATACAATTTTGACTCTTTATTTGGACTACTAACATAGGTTTTGATAATCTCAAGTCAAAGATATTAGATCAAGAAAACGAATCACGTTCATGACATCTTATCCCCTTTTTACCACCCTCTTGTTGTCATGATCGGCCATCTCATATTTAGTTGGTTCCCCACCTTAAACCCTTTAACCCTTCCTTCAGACCCCATGCCTTCTTTCTTTTTGTTTCATATTTGCAGATATGTGTAAAAACGACGGAGAGAATAGGGTCGATGCAATTTTCCAATCACTAAGAGATGCGTCACTATGTTAAAGAGAGGTAGAGTACAAAGAGTAGAATTCAAAAGAGCTTGGTCGTTCCTTGGGAACTTAAAAACAAGGTATCAATTTCGTGCATATGATTCATTGTTCCAAGGAGAGTCATTTTCCCTTTAAAGAAAAGTTAAAAACAAAAGAAAAATAGAAAAAGAAAGAATTAAGGGAAAAGAAAACGATTGCTCGAATGGATCATATGGCCAAAGAACATCCCAAGGAATGACGTGATCAACAAGAAGAGGAGAATAGAGAAGATTCAACAATGATTCCCACAGAATAATGTAAGTCTAGGGGAAGAAGAGCAACATCAAAATGATTGGGGAATTGTGAACATCAATAGGTCCATTCTCTCTTGCTATTTTGCATAATGTCTCACACCTGGAGATTATGGTAACCCTAAAAACTTTTAACCTCACCATTAAAATCAGCCTTCCCTTATACACCTAGCCCGTATTCCTTAGATAATAGCCTTGATGAGAGTTTTCAATAACCTCGTAGAGTAGAAAGAGTCAATTGAGTAGAAGTTAAGATGCGTGAAGGGAGGAGGTTTAGGAAGGCTTGCGAAGTCATGATGGGATATGATGAGAGCGTTTGCGAGCTAATCTTGTTTTATGTGGATTACAGGTTTAGGCTTCGAGACAAAGGATCCAAAGGATTGTGAGTTCCCGTGTTTTCAAACCTCTTTTCGATTCTTGATCTTTTGTTTGCTTGAGAACAAGCAAAGGTTAAGTCTAAGGGAGTTGATATACCCTATATTTTACCCGTTTTTCTATCAGTTTTCATACCCATTTTGTAGATTTTATTCACCTAATCAACCAAAAGAGGTAGGTTTCTCGTATATATAGGCTTTAAGGTCCCAACAGGTTCAAACATCAAAAAGGATGCAAGAAGGAGAAAAAGGAGTATTCAACATGTCAAAGCCATCTAAGAAGCCAAATGAGCCAATCCAAGTCACCATACCTTGAAGATAAAGCACATTCCCAAACTGGACAACTTTCATATGCCGGAGGTTTAGAAACAGACGGAGGACCAAATGAGTTTGGAGTTGGATGAAACTTGGAGTGAAGATATCCCTTTGAGTTAGATTTCCAATGGAGTTGGAACCACACCATTTGGAATTATACACAATGAGATATAAACCAAAGACTGAAGACATGTCAAAGCTGCCGAGAGAATGAAGAACACCCTGTACCAACCTGGCACACCGGGTTGGGCAACACAATCGGTACCGGTGGATCAAGCACACAAAGGCACGCAGACTCAACCCCCATACTGACCCGGAATCCAATCGGTATGGCCGGTCAGTATGGAGCATTACCGAGCACTTTTGGCAATTTTTCCTTTTTCTTAGAATTAAAACCCTAACCGACTTAGGACCCCTTCTAGTCTTATATATACTTTCTTTTAGCCTCTTTAGAAAGAGAAGGCAGACAAAAAATCAATACCTAAAACATGTATTTCGTTTTTCTCTTTGTTCTTAATAATACATCTATCTTTTAAGAGTTCTTTAAGGCTATATCAATGAGGCCTTCTTGGTTGATGGAAGAGATCTCTATATGCTTTTGTGTATCACGAATTCGTCATGTTTTATGCTTTACTTTTGCTGCTAGCAAGATCGAACTGACTCGTTGGAGTAAAGCTTCACTAGATTCATTGCCTTTAAAGTTCTATGCATATGCTTTTATGATTGCATCTTAGAATTTGTTGTTAGTTGTTCTTCATCTGTATTTACGCTCAATGCTTTATATGGCATAGCTAACCAGTGATCGATCCTAGGTTGATGTATCCACAAGAGTGTTCTTAATATCTCCGGATCTAGTATTTGATGAGCTAAACGTCTTAACAATCATACCAATTAGTTAAGGAGTTTAGTGAACAATTGAAACTTAATTCTACTGTGTGTCTTAACCTTTTAATAACCATGTGATAGCTGAGTCTATTAGGGAATAGGGCATAGAGAATCCGAACCACGATAGTGGAGAGATTTTAATTCCGTGGTTTGAGTTATAGAACAAACTTGCATCTGAATCTTAAGTTGTAGTTGCATAGGTTCATTAATTGCACCTAGTAAACCATTAATTATCTATCCCTTGCACTTTTACTTTATAAAAACTAAAAAAAACCAAAACCCCACAAAAATATGTTTAGTTTAGCTTGTTCTGCATCATATAGGTTCTTTGTGCATCATCAATTCCTTTGGGTTCGACCCCTAAATACTACCGCGCTTGCTGTGCACTTGCAGTCTTTATCTAGGGTTATAAATTCAAAACTTGGATCTAAAACTAATTTCATCACTTTCATTCGCCAACAAGTCCAAGGATTTGTGCCACAACAAGCTTTTGTTCCTAAGCAACAATTCAACTCTAATCAAGTTGCTCATACCAATCAAGCTACTACCTCTACTCATCCTGCTTCTCATGACGAAGAGATTAAGGTGTTGGTTCAACATGTTTTAGAAGGACAAATCAAGAGTAATGCAGATATAGCAAAGAGGTTCCATGAGGTTAACACTAGGATTGATGAGATGTATCAAGAGTTGGATGGCAAGATTACAAGCCTAGCTTCTCATAGATGTCATTGAGAATCTAGCTCAAACCAATCAAAGCTACAATAGGGAGTATGATAGATCAAACAAGGAACCTAAGAATGAGCTCAAGAGTGAAGACCAAAGAATTAAGGAGATGAGTGACAAGTTGGATAAGCTTATCTTAGCAGCATGAAACAAGTCCACTATGTTGGAGATTTAGATGGAAATCAAGAAATGCTATTGAGGGAGTCCAAGAAGGACAAGAAGAGATAAGCTACATTCAAGGTTAAGGGTACTATCAAAAAGGATTCAATCCCATCTATAGGTCTCATCCTAATTTGTCCTATAGAAGCACCAATGTGGAGAATCGCCAAGACCAAGTCTATCCACCCAAGCAACAAGCTTTCATTCCCCAACAAGTCCAAGGATTTGTGCCACAACAAGCTTTTGTTCCTAAGCAACAATTCTACTCTAATCAAGTTACTCCTACCAATCAAGCTACTACTTCTACTCAACCTGCTTCTCATGACCAAGAGCTCAAGGCGTTGGTTCAACGGGTTCTGGATGGACAAATCAAGAGTAATGCGGATATAGCAAAGAGGTTGCATGAGGTTAACACTAGGTTTGATGGGATGTATCAATAGTTGGATGGCAAGATTACAAGCCTAGCTTCTCATGTGAAGACTATTGATGTGCAACTAGCACAATTCGCTTCTGGCTCAAAGGCACCAAGCGGTGTTCTACCGGGTAAACCCAATTCTAATCCTAGAAGCAACATTTGTAATGTGGTGATCTTAAAAGAAGATAAAAGATTCAAAATCAAGGTATTGGCTAACCTATTAAAGCCACCCCAAGAAATGAATGTAAATGTGAAGAAAGAGCACTCAAAGAGGATTGCTCTAGTTAGGAAAAGAGCTATGGAAACTCCAAGTTATGAAGATAGGCAAAATAAGCCTAAGCTAGACCTTCCAATACCGGATTTCACTAAGGTGGTCAAGAAGATCTTAGCTAGTTACAAAAAGTATATGGAGGATATTGGGATTAAATTTCAAAATGAAAACGACTACAAGAGGATCGCTAAATAGAGGGATCTCATAACAGATGAGTTAGCTAACCAAGGGAAGGTTAGAGAAGTTATGATGAAGTATCAAGCTAAAGGGGAAAGGGATAAACCAAGAACCCTTGAGAAGAAGCTCAACCCCGGTAAGTTTACTATTTCTTGCACACTTGGAGATTTGGAGATTAACGATGCGTTATGTGACTCTGGGTCTAATGTTAACGTAATTTCTCATGAAATGATGGACCATCTAGGGATCACAAAGCTCAAGAAGACCCCTTGCACTCTCATATTTGGAGATGAAACATGTAAGCAACCACTTGGAGTCATTGAAGATTATCCTTTGAAGATCAAAAATTGCATTATACCGACGGATCTTATGGTTATGAAAATGGAGATGGCTAAGTTGCTCCCGCTTACTCTCGGTACGCCTTTCTTGGCTACTACCGGAGCTAGTCTAGACTTTCTCGACATGAAAGCTTTATTGATGAATGTTGACCCTTACACTAACTACTACACTGAGCCCATCGAAGTTGGTATTTGTGGTATGGTCTCTAGTGAAGATGTTAAAGAAGAACTGATAAGCCTAGAGACTAGTGAAGAGGTTATTAATTTTGAGAAAGAAGCTCCCAAGATAGATGATTACAAAGAGAGCTTGGACATGTTTGATGGCGGCGGTATTGGTTTGATGTCTGAAACGATTGAAGATACAATTATGGCTATAGCTAATAAGCCTAAGGGAGCCAATGGTAAAAGTTCTGATATGTCCAAAGAAGTTGTCAAAAACGAGCTCATGCTAGAGCCTATCAAGAAGGTTAAAGAAGTACTTGAGTGTAATGCCATTTGGAATGGTGATGTTCGAGTTTTCTATAAGGTTAAGATCGTTTTTCCCACCGGTATAAACCAAGAAGAGATTGATAAGTCTAAGAAGGCCATGAAAGAAGCCTTTGATATTGAATTAGAGGATTGGAAACCAAGCAAGATTGATGGTTCTCCATTGATCTCCAGCTAGCACCTTTACCAACCATCAAGCTTAGAGATGTAAAACAAGCGCGCTTGGGAGGTATTCCCATGGTATATTTTGTACATATTTATTATGCTTTTTATCTATGTTTAGTATGTTTTTGGAGATTGGTTTTGATGTAGGGGCTTGCAGGTCCATCACCTGGTCGATCTGTAAGTGGCTCATAAAGCCGAAAATCTCTGCAAAAAAATATTGGGGTTTTGACCGACGAGTAGGTCGATCAGCACGTCAATCTGCATGGTGCTTCTAATTGCCAAGTTTGACTTTTTCTGTGCGCGTTGACTTGGTTCAATTTTGGTCTAAACTTGTTTATTCCAAGTGCTTTCAATCAACTTTGGCCGGTTTAGTCACTAAAAATCAGATTTTTAAAACCCTTCTCCCTTATTTTCAAATTTATTTTGAAAATTTAATAGAATTTTTAAAGAATCTTTAACAACTCTCTCTCTCTCTCTCCTACTTTACTCTTTTCTTAAAAACAATCTCAAACTTTTCAAAATCAAGATCTTCTTTCTCTCTAGAACTTTGAAAGAATTTTTAATTCACCATTTCTTTCGAATCTTCTATACCATAATCTTTAATTATCACAAGGTATGCTCTCTTTCCTTTACCCATTTCACTTATTCCTGAAACTCATGGATGTATACATGAGATTCTTGTAAAATTCACCATCTTTGGGTTTTGAATTGAGTTACTTTATGTTTGAAATTATAAATGCTTGGGTAGTGGATTTCACATAAAAATTTGGAATATTGATGGTTGAATTTGAGATTGTTTTTACCTTGAAGATCTTGATGTTGAAAATGCTTTAAATTTGGAATCTTTAGATGAAATTGAGTTTATCTATGAGTTTTGCTAAACACTTGTTGCAATTAAACCTTGTTGGTACCTAGTATTCACTAGAATTTTGAAAATTTATCATGTTCAAGATATGAGCTTATGTAAATGGGTTTAATAGAGAATGGATTGTTGAATTGCCTTTAATATGAGTAGTTAATTAATTGAACATTGCTTTTTGAAGTGATTGATCTCTTGTCTAGCCTTATATAATGTCAATTGTTGATGTATCTTTAGGGATTGGCTAGACAAATTGTGTTTTGGATCGAAAATGGTTCTGATTTGGAAATATTTCTTTGTAGGATCAATCTAAGAAGCTATGACAACTCGCATTGACAAGCTCGTATCACGCATTGATGAGATTTGAATTGGTATTTTGAATAAAGTGACATATGAAGCCACGAGATTCGCTTGTCCGTTGTTCTTAGCTAGAACTGGACTTAAAGACAAGGTTAATGAGCTCTTAGGAAGGATGCACTTGAATGGTTTAGCTCAAATGACTTATGCCACTAATCCCGAGCTCACCAAGCATTTTTTAGCCACGATGAAATGCAAGTTCAATGATAGACTTGGGACCTATCTCATTTGCTTTGAGATAGATGGATTGAGGTATATGGTTCCATTTAGGATTTTTTGCAATATCTATGGATTTACATTGGGAAAATACGGAGATAGCACGGAGTTCAATATGGAAACCCTATTATGGCGTAACACATCATTCGAGGAGAGTTACACGGTCGTCTCTAACTTCATTACAAGGGTCAAGAATCCCACGATTCGATACGTTCTCCATCTATTGGCCAACACCTTCAATGTGGTATGTTAACACCCTTGTTCTTGCATGTGGGGATCGATCTCGACGCTTTCACGCCTCTACAAGAAGGACCATTGATTGATGTTCATTACTTGGTCAGGAAGGAGACTTTGGGAGGACCATTTGGGCCAAGACACTTCGTTTATCGATTCTTCAATGACGATAGTGAGCCACTTTAGTGCTACCTACCATTGACTTCCAAGTTTGGAAGCACTTCAAGCAACCGCGCTCTCCGATTCAATCTACCTCGTAGCTTTCACTCCACCACCACTTGATCACTAATGATTCCAAGGTATCCATTGTATATACCATTTCATTTTAATTCATGCATTTTTTGTTTCATTTCCTTTCCTTCCTCTTTCGGTTTTGCTTTCTCATCGAGACGATGAGAAGTAAGTCTGGGGGAGGCGTTTGCTAATGCTTATTTTAGTTATTTTTTTTTATTTTTATCATCCTTTGAGTCTAATGTCATGCATTGCATTGTACATATGATAAAATTTGAAAACCCCTAAATTTTTTAAAATTTTCGAAACTCAAAAAGATTTTGCTTTTTCATATAGTTGCATTTCCTACATTTGTATGATCATTTAGGTTGCATTGATCAATTTGAAAAGATTTGTTTTTAGGTTTGTGGCTTAGTATTCAACTAGTATTATGGATGACCATGGACATTCTTTTTTTTTTAAATAGAAATTCAGTTTTCTTTATTAAAAATATTGAAATACCGATTCATAAAATTGACGAAACAAAATTATTTTGTATTTTCAAATAAAAATAGTTGTGAAATTAGATGGGCACGTTGAAAAAATTGGCTGCTCTTTGAAAATACCAAAAATAGTTAGTTCGAACCAGCTCTGGTTTGAATCATGGAGTCATAGTCAAGCGTCCATTCCCTTCGTTTAACTTCAAACCACTTGATCTTCACCTTATTATGATTAAATTATTGCAATTTTTTCTCTTCTCATATCTGATCGGATTGCAACATTATTGAGGAAATTAATTTCTTCATTTCTCCACCTCCCAAGTAAAACAAAAATGATTAAAACACACAGAAAAAGTTGAATGATAATTGTTTTTTGTACAGTATGTGAGAATAGAGAAAAGCAATCTTGTTTACTTGCAGATAAATCTTTATTGAGGGGGAGAACTTGAAATATTGAAAATGCATAAAAAGAAATATATGAACGGTGGAGACAAAACCAACAAATAGGGAAGAATAATGAAATATGATTTAACTGTGCATAGGATCTCCACGGCGCAGAGTCGCAGACATCATCTTTCTTAGGACAATTTATTTTGACTTTATCACCACCATCATGTTAACATTATGTAATTTTTCAATCAGTCAAGTCTTCTATAGTCATGATCGAATATTTCATGTAGCTATTTGAGTAACACACAAACATTGAAATTAGAAGTAAAAATTCATTACTTACACCAAGCACCAACTTTCTTTTCATTCTTGTATCTCATGTAAATATCATGTTCTTTTAATGCATCTTATTAGAAACCAAATTTTTACTTCTATATTTTAAATCTGAGTGAGTTTATTATGGTTTAGAAAGTTTGAGCCCTTGCTTGATGCTTCAAATTGCTTATGCCAATATCGTCCATATTTGTGGGTAAAGGGCTGAGCAGCTTATGATCATTTGTTACTTTGAGAGAAGATATGAAGAAGATTGTGAAAATAACTGTACAGTTTTCTATTTTTTTCAGCGAGACGGATAACAATAAGGAGAGGGTGATTCTCTTGCAATTGTTAATTCAACAATATATATGATGAGTGAATCGATGGTTTTATTTTGAAATTGCAAATTATGGAGTAGTGGGCGGCTGAGGCACAAATTTAGGGATTATAAGATTATGATTTTTTAAAATAGTTCGTTTGCATTTTATTATTTTGCTCAATTATTTTAAACTAAAAATTCCACATGGCAAAATATTATTGGTGAAGTGACTTGTGTTTAAGTAGTTAATGATATGATCCTTAGGATATTGCTAGATATTACTATGTGAGTTATAGAAATCTCTTCTTTGCATCTGGATCTCTTCGCTCGAAACTCGTGATTAAGTTGAAGCATATTAGACTTCAAGCCAATTCTATCAATTTTAACCTAATATTGACTTTAATTTCTTGCTTAAAGACTTGATATGCTTGTTGAAAGTAACCATATACACATTTGGACTTTCTTTTACCTTTTTTACCACTATTTGCTAGTCCGAATGGCCTTCCCGATTCACTACATCTAATGTGAATAAGGTTGGTTTCCCTTACCTTGTATAACCTTAACCCTTCTTTGAAACCTACATGTATTTTTTTGAGTGAGGTCTCATTTTTGAAAATGCATACAGAAGTAAAATCTTGAAAGATGGGAACGACAAAGAAGTGCTTTCATTTTAGAGCTAGTCTCGTTTTAAGACTAGTATTAGCTTAGGGCTTTTCAGCTACTCTAGGGAAAGGGTGTGTTTTGTTAAAGTTTAAAGAAAGACTCTAGTGTTTGAATATGAATAGAAATCCCCTCTATAAGCTAGAACCCAAAAGGGCTAGTAGAAAAGCTATTAAAAGAAAGCATAGAGGAAAGGTTAGAATTAACAAAAGAGTGTAGTAAGTAAAGAAACACCCTAGAGTAAGCTAAAAAGTTTAAAGAAGGATTCAAAAGGCTTAGATCACCAAAAGAAAGAAGATTTTGCAACATCATGGGTAGAATTTAGGTGTTTAAAAGCATATGGGTTGGGTAGAATGGAAGCACTTATTTGTATGCATCAATTGTTCAATTTCTTCCTTGCTTTTACTTGATGTTTTGCATTACCTTTTTCTTGAGTGTGAGTCACCTAAAAACTTTTTTAAAACCGTCGTATCTTTCGCATTTAAACCTTCTTTTACCTAGCCTTGAACATTGTTTGATAGTTGATAAGCATGATCATGCATTCTATCCTTAATGAATGTTAAAGAATTGGTGGATAGAAAGTATGTGAATGCTTAATCACCTTGTCTAGAGGCAAAAGATTGGAGTAGCGATAGATTGCTTGAGCTGAAAAGCGCTGAGCGATAGCTTTGTATTATCTTAGGTGATGGTGTTGAATGCTTTGTTTGGATCTGTTGCTTTATATTCTTTGTTTTCAAAGCTCTCCATCGGTTTGCTCTCTTTGTTTCTTTGAGGGCGAGCAAAAGGCATGTCCGGGGGAGTTGATAAGTTCATAAATTGCACTTTCTTAACATCAAAGTTATATTTTGAGGCATTTAGCTTAAGTTTTTACATGTTTTGATGCATATCTTGTTCCTTTTAGATTAGATTGAGTTTAGAGTCCAAGTTCTTGTTTTCTTGCATTTGCATGCATATTTTGTCCATTTTAGGTACAAATGGAGCCTTGGAATAATGTTTGAACAAGTGGAGAGAAGAATCAAGAAGGAAAAATAGGGAACAAGAAGTTGAAGACTGAAAATGGGTAGTGACCGACTAGCAGGTCGATCTGTAGGATGCTCCGAAGCTTCAAATGTCTCTGCCCAAAAATCGACCGTTTGACCGACTAGTAGGTCGATCTGTCAGGTGTCTCAAGCTTCAAAAGTCAATGCCTAAAAATCGACCCTTTGACAGACTAGCAGGTCGATCACCAGGTCGATCCGTGAAGTGTCTCCAGCTTCAAGTTTTCTGTTTGACCGGGTTTGACCCGGATACACTTTTATTTTTGCTATAAATACTCTCAATGTGATAAAAACCCTAAGCTTTAACCTCTCTTTTATTATCCTTTGTGTAAACCTAAAAACCATTGTGTTTTTGATGATTTGAGGTCAAAGCCTTCACTTTTTTATGTTTTAAGAAAGTTTTCTTGATTTATTTCTTTAAAGTCTTTCATTATGCATCTTTTATAATGTTTTATGTGTTTTAGATATGATTAGTGAGTAGTTACATTAATGGATTTTGGATAGGGAAGATTAAGGTTGATTCATATGAGTTTAGTGATGCGAGGCTGTTAGTCTTTCATATTTCATTGAATAGATAGTATATAATGCTAGATTAGGAAGTAATTACCCCAAATCTAGATCATGGTCTTTTCATGCCCGAAAGCTATTTGTGAAAATGTGTAGGAGACTCTAATCATGCTTTTCTAATCTTAGTCAATGGAAGTTGATGTCTAAGGAGTTTTGTAAGCTTTTATGAACATGTTCATTAATGATTCTTGATTAATCTTTTAACAAAATGGAAGTTTGTGTTAGCTTTTGATTAAATGGATTCATGCTTTGACATTAGCTATCTTTAGTTGCTGTGCATCAGTATCTTCAATTGTTTCAACTCAAATCTATCACCTTTACTCAAGATCCTTGCTTGAATCATATATATTTTCTTTGTTGAATTTTGTTGACTTTCGTTGACTTTTGTTGACTTTTCTTAAATTGTATTTTTTAGCTTGTTTTACCATAAGTAATGTTTTCCTTTACTCTAGTGTTTTACATTTTTTAAGCTATTTCATGTCATTTACACTTAGTAAAACCGAAATCACCCTTGAATTTGGATTTACCTAGCTTCAATAGTTTCTTGTATTCTAATTGCTTAATAACTAAAAATCCTTGTGGAAGAATGACCCTTGATTACAACATTGATTGCACCATGCACTTGTAGTTAGTTAGTTGAGGTTTTAGAATTCATAGCACATCTTGAGTGCTTGCATAATTAGCATTGGTCATTTTGTGCGCATCAAGTTTTTGGCGCCGTTGTCAGGGATGTTTTAAGTTTATTTGAGCATTTGGATTTGGAATCTTTTGTAGACTAGGTTTTATTTTTGTTTGTTATTCAATCTATCTTGTTTGTCTCTTGTTCTTGCTTGGTGTGTAGGTGTATGATAACAAGGAGCAAGAGTTTAGACAACTTTGATCCACATATTAACATTAGCCAAGTTGAGAAGCAAGCAAGATTAGCAAGAAAGAAAAGAGGACGTGTAGAAATGGAAGCTAACGTTGGTAATGGTGATGGTGGTATTCGCCAAGTTAACGAAGTTCCTAGAAATGTGGATGGTAATGGTAATAAAGTTCCCGTTCACGCCCCCAGAGAAGAAAGGAGGGTTGGAGATTTCGATGAACCGCTCACCAATTGGACTAGAATCGGTATTCGCCCATCGCCTTGTGCCAACAACAATTGGGAGATCAAATATAGTTTGATAAATATGGTGCAAAACAACGATTTCTTCGGTTTACCATTAGAGCCTCCCATTGAGCACTTAGACAACTTCGAATCTCTTTGCGAATTCTAACAACTTAAACAAGCATTAAAGTTCAAATTTTAATTGCTCACAAAATTCTTAAACCAAATCTCTTGCGAATAAGAATTTTGCTCATCTAAGATAGTTCAGGAAATCAGTTATGCTCTCACATCAATTAATCAACCTAAGATCTAAATTCTAGGTGATCAAGCCATAATTACCATTATGTGTAATCTACAAAGTGATTATCCTAATCAATTAACTAAATCTAGCAATTCATCTTCAACCTTCGAATAAACCAAAATCTAACAAGCAATCTACTCATACATGGATGGAGAAAACATGATGCCTGAATAAAATTGCATTAAAAAGATAGAGTTAGAGATATAGAGGGTTCGAAGAATCTGAAAGGTATAAAGTAGACTTGTCTCCCTAAAGCTCTCAAAAACAATCGCTCTCTTTGTCTCAATAGAAAATAATATACAAAACTCTAAAACCTAAAAAAAAACTATATATATGGTTCTAAAATCGTGTTGGACTTTTATTGTGAACTTCTGGAACCTCTGCCGCAAAAAGAAAATCTTCAAAACCGGAAAATAGCAATTTCCTTCTTGTCATGTAAGTGTGTCGATCGACACACTCCTGGTGTCGATCGACACCAATATCTAACGGCAATAACGAATCCGTCATAGTGACTGCAACTACTCTCACAATGCTCCAAAATGCTCTATAATCTCCAATTAAGCTCCACACGTACATAAACCTGCAAAGACTCTAAACACTCGAAAAACCCCATAAATACTCTTTTTAAAGAGTTATATCATGGCCTAAAACCTGTAAAAACCATGATATATCAACTCCCCTGGACTTAGCTTTTACTTGCCCTCAAGCAAACTAGAAACTAAGAAAGAAGTCGAAGTTTGAAAACAGAAATTTCCAGGTTACCATTGGAACTCCACGTTGAACCAACACTCTCTCGAATTTACATAGACTAACACACTAGAAGCTTGATGTCCTTACTGCAAGCTTAGCAATTTTCCAAGTACAACTCAAAATCCTTAGGGAAATTCGGACTCTCTATTACTAACCCAATTGTGTTCACTGATGTCTCATCGAGGGAATATCGATCAAAAGAAATTCTAGAATCTTTCCTTTCTTATGCACCTTCCCTTATCATTTCTCCCCTTTTATTCAAAACAGTGCTTGCTACGATTGTTCCTTGTTATGAGATAGGCTCGCGAGCTCACTACTATTGTACCTTGTTAGGAGACAGGCTCATGATTTCCTGTTTTAAAACCATCCAACGCTATTTGTTTAGAACAGCGATCCACTACTGTTGTTCCGTGTGAGGAGACAGGGTCGTGATCACTACTGTTGTTCCTTGTGAGGAGACAGGGCCGTGAGACGGTTATCAAGCTTAGATGGTAAATTCTGATTTGTAAGGGAGATCAAAGGGAAAATATCCTAACTTATTATGCTGAAAGGGGAATCAAATCTGATGCATGCGAAGCCCCAAGCTGAGAAGTATGAGTTATGGAAGGGTTACCAACATACTTTCTTAATCGTCCAGAAGCTCAGACCGTTCTCGTTAGACTTATCCACTTACAGCTACCCATCCAATCCGACATCAAACTGCTATGGCAATGGTTCTTTTGGGTGTTAGCGCGTTATTCTTAGTTCCCAGAAAAACCTACAACCCCAATTATTTTGACTCAATAAAAAAAAACTGACACAAAAGAAATCTAAACAATGGAAAACATTTAGTATTTTCCTTCCCCATACTCAACTAACACTGTCCTCAATGTGATTAAACCTTAAGGTTAGAAAACAAAATTGTGTTGTTTTTTGTTGCTAAAATTCGAAATTCGAAGAATTTTTTTAAATAATTAGACTTACTAGTGGGTTGCCTCCCATCAAGCGCTTGTTTACAGTCATTAGCTTGACTAGCACTTGATTCTTGTCGCTTGTGGTTCTACAATTAGGCATACACCTGAAACACACGAAAACAAAAGATAGAGCGCGTAGGTAACAAAAATAAAAACTTAGACAAAATTCTAAAATCAAAATTCAATAGGTGATTTTGATTCCCGGGCAACGGCACCAAAATTTGATATGCTCAAATTTACCCTGAGGTACTCTCTCAATTTAAGAGATCGTTTGTAGTATTTAGAGATCGAATCACAGGGAATCTCAATCACACAATCGAATTTCAAATTCTAATTAAGATAAGATGGAATGCGAATGTGAATAAAGCAAGTACAAAGATTAGGCTTTGGGATATTCTCATAAAAATCAAAATTGCATATTCAAAATGTTAGGACTTTATTAAGAACCGTTCTCGAACTTGAAACACTAATGTAAAGCTAACCAACTCTCGCTGCGAAAACTATCTATGCTTAAATCCTAGAAAACCAAATCTCTTTGCGAATTCTAACAACTTAAACAATCATTAAAGTTCAGGTTTCAATTGCTCACAAAATCTCTAAACCAAATCTCTTTGCGAATAAGAATTTTGCTCATCTAAGATAGTTCAGGAAATCAATTATGCTCTCACATCAATTAATCAACCTAAGATTTAAATTCTAGGTGATCAAGCCAGATTAGCATTATTTGTAATCTAGATGAAGAACAAAGTGATTAAAATCAATTAACAAAATCTAGCAATTCATCTTCAACCTTTGAATAACCCAAAACCTAACAAGCAAACTACTCATACCTGGATGGAGAAAACATGATGCCTGAATAAAATTGCATTAAAAAGATGGAGTCGGAGATATAGAGGGTTCGAAGAATCTGAAAGGTATAAAATAGACTTGTCTCGTTAAAGCTCTAAAAAATAATCACTCTCTTTGTCTCAATAGAAAATAATATAGAAAACTCTAAAACCTAAAAGAAAACTATATATAAGGTTCTTAAATCGCGTTGGGCTTTTATTGTAAACTTTTGGAACTTCTAGCGCAAAAAGAAAATCTTTAAAACTGGAAATAGCAATTTCCTTCTTGTCTTGTAAGTGTGTCGATTGACACACTTCTGGTGTGGATCGACACCAATATTTGCGGCAATAACGAATTTGTCATAGCGACTGCAGCTCTTCTTTTTGCAATGCTACAAAATGCTCCATAATCTCCAATTAAGCTCCAGATATACATAAACCTGCAAAGACTCCGAAATACTAAAAAAACACCGAAAATACTCTATAAAAAAGACTTATATCATGGCCTAAATATCTTGTGGAATACCCGTGAACCAATTTTGAGAAAATTGGAAGGTGTGTCGATCGACACTAGTGTGGTGTGTCGATCGACAGGCTGGTTTTTGGCTAAAGGCCGGGTTATTTCGAGTGGCTATCAATCGAAATAAGTGGCGTGTGTCGATCGACAAGGTTTTAAGTGATCGGTTCTGATTCGATTTAAATCGGTCTTTTCGAGTTAGTTCGGTTTGAGGAACCTAGGGCTTCGTATTTAAGCCTTTTTCCGTATTATGATCGAGAGGAAAAGTCAGAATCAATGGAAAAAGAGTCTCAAAGAGTTTCTCTTATTTTCGGTGAGTTTTGTGAGGAAGGGTTTTGTTCTTGGGTGTTTTAGAGTGGAATTTCGTGGTGGTTGTCGTGGATATCGATTCTAGCCTCAATTCCATCAATTTCTATCTGAATATCCAAGGTGAGTGCGTGAACATGGCTTTTGGGTCGATGGATCGTTAGAGATTCGTGGTGATAGATTTGTATACATTAATTGATATTATGGTGATCGAATTGTGGCTGTGTATGCTTGTTGTTATGTTGTGGTTGATGTTTGTGCAGGTTTTTCGTATTGAAGCAGTTGAGGAATCGATCCGAGAGGATTATAATCGGTTCCCACGTTTCTGCCAGGGGTCTGTCGAACGACACACACGAAGTGTGTCGAACGACGCCCCAGTTCAGAGTGTGACGATCGACACCTAGTGGTAGTGTCGATCGACATATGTCTGTTTGGACTGTGTTGAGCCGTTTGTTTGTTTGTTGTGTGTTTTGTATGTTTGCCTGAGTGGTCCATCGTTCCTGAGTGCACAGTCGTAGATGAGATGACCGTCTCACTGGGTGTTTGTGATAATACTAACGCATCTCTTTTTCCCATGTGATGGAGGTAAAGGCAAAGTGTGATCGTGGAATCACGGCTACGAAGAGGGAGATGATCTGGCTAGGTTGTTGGCTTAGTTCTGGAATCTGTTGAGATTGGTTGTTGTTAAAACGGTTGATTTGATTTAATAAATTAGGTTGTTTGGTTTATTGGTTATCCGATGTAATGTTGTCTCTGTGATTTGCTTGGTAGTTGAGGATATCATTAATGGGAATGCTAGTCCGACACCAAGGTTTAAATGTTAAAAAAAAAATGGGTCGGGTCGTTTCTGTTTGGTATCAGAGCCCTTCCGGTTTTGGGACGGGGTAGAACTTCTAGGACTGTGAATTTAGTTAAATTACAATTCTATGGGTTTGGGGGTTCCGGATCATCTTCTTCAAGCCTTCAATGAGATTCCACGGTAAGTGTTTGGTTGTTTGTATTTTCTAGTATTCTTTATTTCTACTTGTGGTAAGTGTTAAATATTGTTAGAAGTACTAGCGGGTGGGGCTATGGTGGCCGGGGTGACCGTGGAGGTCAGGATGGTGGTCTGGGATGAGTGAGCGAGTCGGCTAGGGATGCGGCTCAGGGTTCCACATTTGAGACTGCGATAGTGTAACGCCCAGGTTCAATATTTAAACCGGGGCGCCACTGATGAACGCTCAGGCATCCGATCAGAGGTTCATGAAACACATCCAAAATCCCTATACTAGATTTCTCAGTGTTCATCCCCGTCGGAGACACCTCAACTCTTGCCAACCCGAGACATACCTGATGGTTTGTTCGTTCAAACAAAGACTAATATCATATGAAACCCGAGTTATTTTAAAAACTAATTTTATATATCTTTTACAACGGATTTTCAACGGTTTATAAAGTAAAATTGTGACGAGTCTAATACTCCTAAATGATCCTTTACATAATAAATATCAATCATTTACCGAGAGGCAAAGAAATCTAGCACTGATTATCCTAACGTTCCTTCGCGTGCTCCCCAAAGGTCTACCCGCTAAAGGTTACCTGCAAAACAAGTTGAGTCGTGATCACTAATTGCTCAATGAGTCTAGGGTTTCTCTAAACAATTTCATTTCCCATCCAAACCCAAAATAACGATCAACACACAAACAAGCAAAACAATCAACGATCGGTTATTAACGTTTTTAGTTTCATAAGGCGTATGCGTAGACCATTCCCATCACGTGTAACCAAAGGCATCGTTCGGTCTATAACCACAAAGGCTAAAGACTTAGGATCCTTAATCATTCTTGTGGCCTTAAACATAAGGAAACCACATCGGGAATATGCATCGTCATGCATTACACAGCCCCAAGCTACAATCTTGTCTCTCTGTATCTTCGTGTACTTAACCCAAAATCTTTATCGGTCAAGTCACGGCCTCAAGAGAATATCTTTCCACGTTCAATAATTTGTATAAGTTTTACTAACACTTAAGTTACGAGTAAACTTATACGATTTCATACTTAGCATTCATTAAGTGTTTTCTGCACTTGCGCAAATTCTTAACAAACGCAGCATGAACCTCAATCAAATAATATTCAAGAACACTTAGCAAAATTCTAGATTTCGTGTATAAACCTCTACGATTATAATTTAATATGATCAAGTAAGTAACACGAAACCCACTCAATTGTTTTGCAGTAAAACAACAAACATAACCAAAGACTCATTGATTACTTGGTGAAAGTATGCGATTCGATTCACTCAGTGAATCCTACTCTCGGCTGCCTTACGATTTTACTAATGATCTTTCGGAGTGATGATCTGTTCCATTAGATCGCACGAAAATTACTAAGGCAACACTTAGAGTTTTCTTAAGGAACTATTATGGAAAGGTCACTCAGACATTACTTAGATCGATCAGAATGGACTATTGGACTTCGGTGATCTTCTGGAATCTAACCGGAACTGATCAAACGCTTTGATGATGGATCCGAACAAAGATCAAGAAACTAGGTTTAGAACCGAAATCATAAGGACAAACTAAACCTGAAAGGAAATGATCTGATCATAGGAAACTTACCCTAAGCGGTTCGGAAACTACTTGGAAATGGATCGCGATGAACTGAGTGATCAGACGGTTCACGTACTGGTCCCTCAGAAATAGGCTGATCTAATGGATCGCGGTGACAAGAAAATTTGGACACAGTAACACTTAGACTGATCACGGTAAAGGAACTGATCCTAAGATTCCCAAGTGTTTCCCAGCATCTAATCAAGAAACTAAGGTTATATTCGAGTTTAGAATGAAAAATCAAGTGGAAAGGAACAAGATTCAGTCTTGGATCACTTACCCTAAGTTTCCTCGAAATTGTTCTAGAACGGTTCGCGGTTATTAGCCAACAGACTGATGAACGGACAGAGCAACGATTGATCGCGGTGGACTAGATGATCGGACAGAGTATCCATTGGATAAACTAATCTGATCGAAGTGATCAGACAAGGTTTAGGATCGGACAGAGTATCCGCGGTGGTGTGGACTTACCGGAACAAAGGTTCGCGGTGGACTAGATTATTTCAGAATGATTTGTTTAGCATAAGGCTGCGAGTTTCTATGGATAAAAAAGGTCTAAGGCCTTGTATATATAGGCTCAGCCAAGCTAGTGAAGCAGCTGGGCACTTGGCTGATCGGATCCACCGAGATGAGCTCTTGTCGCGACATGTGGCAGTGGACAAAAACTTAGGAGCTGCTTGGCCTTGCTTCGGCGGAGGGAAACAAACACCACCAGCTTGATGTTGCTTCGGCCAAGGGAAAGAAACACCTTCTACTTGAGCTTGCTTCAGCCGTGGGTAAGCTTGGTGAATCACCAAACAACCAGGCAGGCTGCTTAGTCACCAAGCAACCTAGCAGGCAGCTTAGTCACCGAGTAACCAAGCAAGCAGCTTAGTCACCAAGTAACCAAGCACACTGCTTAGTCATCGAACAGCTTAACTAGGTCTCGACCAAAATCTATCAGACTGATCCGGCCATTGCATCAAGGCATTGCCAAGACGCGGCTTAGCCCTAAGCGAGGGTCAGACAGATTCGTAGACATATCAAGAGTTTTTGTGTATTAGTGTGAGTACCAGTGAGAGTGTCCGTGTGAGAGCCAGTGTGAGGGCTGTGGGGCAAGAGCTAGTACTCGACCTGGTGCTGTTTGGCTCGTTGTTCTGGTGCGCCGCAGGAGGAGTCCAGGTGAAGAGATGATCGCCTGAAAGATCTGTTGTAGTAGTTATTGTGTTGGGCACCAATGAGTGAGTCTATTGGGAATGCGGCTCAGAGTGTTTTGCATGTGGCTGAGAGTGATCCGCAGACGCTTCAAACCGGCTTGAATGCCATTGAGATTGCCAGCGTCCAGCTAATTGTGAGCGCCATTGTGAGGGCTGGTGGGGATAGTGTGGTCCCAGGTTGGCTGCCGGGGGCCGGTGTGGGTCCTCGTGAGGTATGTAGTGCAGGTTCACCCGCTGGGGGATTGGCTTCAAAAGTTATGGGAGTCGTTACCAAGTGCGGTACGAGTTAGGCTTCGGTGATGCCATGAGTGGCAGAGGTGTGGCTGAGGGCTGCGGTTGTTGGGAAGGTTCCATCATATATTCAGATGATGAAACATATGCCGAGGATCGGTACGGGTTCTTTTGCAAGAGATGCTAAGACTGAGGAGGCTGATGAGTGGAGGATGGGGTTGGAGCGTAATTTTCGCTTGACTAGGTGTCCAGAGGGATACATGGTTGATTTGGCAGTCATTATTTGCAAGGTGATGGACATCTCTGGTGGAGGGGTGTTGCAGCGAGATGGGCTCGAACAGTGATGTCGTGGGGAGACTTTATGGCAGAGTTTAACGCCAAGTTCTTTCCTCAGGAGGCGTTGGATCGTCTCGAGGCGAGGTTTTTGTATCTGGCTCAGGGAGCGATGTCAGTTCGTGAGTATGACGTGGAGTTTAACCGAATCTTGGGTTATGCTGGTAGGAGCTTGGAGGATGAGCAGGCTATGATTAGGAGGTTCTTGCGGGGACTTTAGATAGACTTGAGGGCTCGGTGACGAGGCATCAGGTTTATGTCTAGAGCAGAGTTGGTAGAGACTGCTGCACAGATCGAGAAGGACCTGAGGGAGCAGGCTGTGGTGGTTAGCCCAGCTGTTTAGCCTAGGTGGCCTCAGCAGCAGGTGCAGCAGGTGGGTTCTAGCAAAGGCGGCAAGCCTGCGCAAGGATAAAAGATGAAGTGGGAAGATACTTTGAGATCGGGTTAGAGTGGCCGAGGGTGCTATGGTTGTGGGAGTGTGGACTACAAGAGGGCGAGTTGCCCGAAGCAGAATAAGACTCGAGTCGGGACACATCAGGCCAAACTGTCCTAAGTTGCAGCCGTTGGTAGTGGCAGTGGTCCAGCCAGTAGATCAGTATGGGGCGGTGCAGCCTATGGATCAAATTGCGGCGATGCAGCATCCGCCGGTATTACTGAGCCTGGAGAGCCGAGCACGAGGCCGATTACAGGTAAACTTTCTAATTCATATTTGGTAAATTCCATGATGTTGAATTTTTGTCTGGTTGTTTTGGATTGTTTATTCTGTGATGGAAATGTTAGGTTTCTTAGCACATGAGATTTGTGTAGGGACCTTGTTTGTGGGCGGTGAGTCCCACATGTTGTTTGATTATGCATCATCGAATTGCTTCTTTACTCCAGAGCATGCAGAGAGGAGTGGTATATGGAGTGATGCTGGTGAGCGGACTGGACCGGTTATGGTTGTTGGAGGGGAGTTTCTTGCTACTCATGGCCGGGCGGGAGATGTGGATATTCTGGTCCAGGACGAGGCGATGACTGAGAGAGGTTGCGAGGCTTACTTGGCTACGATTGTGATGCCAGAGGATGTTGGTGGAGTAGCTGTGAGAGATATTCGGTTTGTTCATGATTTCAAGGATTTTTTCTAGTCGGTGTAGGGATTACCGTCGTCTCGGTCTGATGCTTTCACGATTGAGTTAGAGCCTGGAACAATGTCGTTGTGTAAGGTACCTTATCGAATGGCTCTAGCAGAGTTGGCAGAAATGAAGAAGCAATTGGAGGATTTGTTGGTTAAGGGTTTTATTAGACCGAGTACTTCACTGTGGGGAGCACCGGTGTTGTTTGTGAAGAAGAAGGATGGTAGTTTCCGGTTGTGCATCGGTTATCGAGGGCTTAATCGAGTCACTGTGAATAACAAGTATCATCTTCCGAGAATTTATGAGTTGTTGGATCAATTGAGAGGGGCTACTTGGTTCTCCAAGGTTGACTTTGCATCCTGTTACCATGAAATTTCTATTGATGAGGAATATGTCAGGAAGACGGCTTTCAGGACTCGGTATGGGCATTTTGAGTTTGTGCTTATGTCTTCCGGGTTGACGAATGCACCGACGACATTTATGAGGTTCATGAACGGAGTTTTCTAGGAGTATCTGGATGAGTTCATAATTATCTTCATCGATGACATTTTGGTTTATTCGAAGAGTCTGGAGGATCATGAGGTACATCTGAGAAGAGTTTTTTAGAAGTTGTGGGAACATAAGCTTTTTGCTAAGTTGAGCAAGTGTAGTTTCTGGCAGCGTGAGATATGATTTCTGAGTCACATCATTTCTGCAGATGGAGTTTATGTGGATCCGGCGAGGATTCAGTCTATCCGAGATTGGCCTAAACCGAGGAATGCTACTGAGATCAGGAGTTTTCTTGGGTTGGCAGGTTATTATCGGATACTCGTCAAAGGTTTTGCGAGTATGGCTCAGTCTATGATGAAGCTGACAGGGAAGGATGTTCCTTTCGTGTAGTATGCAGAGTGTGAGCTGAGTTTCGTGAAGCTGAAGAAGATGTTGACTAGTACACTAGTGTTGGCGTTACCTGAGCTGGGTGAGCCTTACGTGGTGTATACAAATGCTTAGGGAGTTGGTTTGGGTTGTGTGTTGATGCAGCAGGGTAAGGTGATCGCTAATGCATCGAGGCAGTTGAGGAAGCACGAGGGCAATTTTCTTGTCCATGATTTAGAGTTAGTTACAGTGATCTATGCGTTGAAGATTTGGAGGTCTTATATGTATGGTAACAGAGTTCAGGTGTTCACTGATCATCATAATCTAAAGTACATTTTTACTCAGCAAAATTTGAATGTACGACAGAGACGATGGTCGGAGTTGTTGGCAGACTATGACTTGGAAATTGTTTACCATCTTGGTAAGGCTAACACTCTAGCAGATGCTCTTAGTCGGAGGCGGTATGATTCATCTTAAGAGTGGGATGTGGAGACTCTTGTGAGTATGATTTGTACCTTGAGGTTGTCTGTTACTTCGGAGGAGCCGTTGGGGTTAGAGGCAGTTAACCAGGCGGACCTCTGAGCAGGATCCGAGTAGCTCAGGAGAAGGATCAGGCGTTGGTTGATCTCTCAAAGGCTGCTGGTTTTGAGTATCAGGTTTTTGCTAACGGGACTATCTTAGTGCATGGACGAGTCTGTGTGCCTAAGGATGAGGACTTGAGGCAGGAGATTCTGAGAGACGCTTATGCGAGCAAGTTTTCGATACATCCAGAAGCGACTAAGATGTATCGTGATCTTAAACGGTATTATCACTGGGTCGGGATGAAGAGAGATGTGGTAGATTAGGTTGCAGCTTGCAAAGTTTGTCAGCTAGTGAAGGCTGAGCATCAGGTTCCGAGTGGGTTGTTGCAGAGTTTACCCATTCCATAGTGGAAGTGGGACATGATTACCATGGATTATGTGGTAAGATTGCTGGTTTCTCGGACTTTTGATGCCATTTGGGTGATTGTGGATCGACTGACTAAATCAGCACATTTTCTGGCCATTAAAAAGACAGATGGAGCTCAGTTTTCAAGCGAGTATTGGTAAGGCTTCTTTTGAGGCTTTGTATTGGAGATCATGTCGTACACCGCTATGTTTTACCCAAGTGGGGGAGAGGAGCATTTATGGTGCTGATTTTGTTCAGGAGACAATAGAGAAGATCCGTGTTGTGAAGCTGAACATGAAAGAGGCTCAAGATCGGCAAAAGAGTTATGCCGATAAGAGGAGAAAAGAGGTGGAGTTTGCAGTCGGAGATCGAGTGTATCTCAAGATAGCTATGATGTGGGGTCTAAATAGGTCCATATCTGGGGATAAGCGGAGTACGGGGTACATGGGTCCGTTCCGGGTTGTGGGGCGTGTGGGACCAGTTGCTTATCGGGCGAGGAGTATCAAGGTTATGTGCCAGACGAGAGTGTCGTTGTTGAGAGTCTTATGGGACACTGACGGTATCCAGGAGCAAACTTGGGAACTAGAGGCTAATATGAAAACGAAGTTCAAGAAAATGTTTGAGAAGCAAGCCGAAGAGTGAATTCATTTTTCTTTGCGGTTTCCAGTTTGGTTTTTGTGATGTAGTCACCGTGTGTGGTGAGGTTTGTGGTTGTGGATTATGTATTTTCATTTGAGTTGTAATGATCATGACATTTTCCATATTAATAAGATGAGTATTTCTTATGTTTTTTTACTTCGGGTCATCTGTGTGTGTGGTTTGGGAACCTCAAAATGGAAGTTTCTAGCGTGTAAAACTTGCCAGTTCGGTGGAACTCTAACACTGTATGTGTGTTTATGTGTTGAGAGAATCTCGGAATATAAGTTTTACGGGGATAGAACTGTCTAGTTCCGGAGAGGCTCTACAGAGACACTCGGGGTGATGAGTGGTCCAGATGATCTAAAATGATCATGTTTTGGATGGTATTCCAGGTTTGGAGTATCATGTTGAGACCTTGGGCGGTAGTTCCCGTCATAGGTGCATTATAGACGTTAAGAATTGATTTCGTTTGGGGATGTCGATTTCCTCGCATTGTTTCTTTCTTAGAGATAAGTCTCCGGCAGATCTTGAGAGATTCGTCTCTTCGGGAGATAGTTGGTTCCCTACATACCGATTTGTTCGCCAGGACTGCGCGGACTGGGAGCTTGAGGGTATAGAGATAGTTTTGGGAGATTACGATCTTTGGCAGATCTTTGAGAGATGCGTCTCTCAAGGGGATAGTGAGTTCCCTGCATACCGACAGCTTGACGGACTATGTGTCTTGATGGTTTGAGGGGTATGGAGACGGTTGGTATCAAACACCGTCACGACTGCGCGAACTGAGGTGGGTTGATACGAGGCACTGAGAGCTAAGGGGTGACGATCTCGAGAGCTAGATGGTGTAGTTATGAGTTATGAGTTATGAGCGATCAATGTCTGAGACGGGTATATATGCATAGAACGAATGTGAGCCTCTAGAGGGTCTCGGAGATGTAGTCTCCAGTAGTACTGGCAGGTTGGTCATGTGGTTAGCCATGTGGGCTGTGTTTGAAGATTCGAGGACGAATCCAGTTTTAGTGGGGAGAATTGTAACACCTGTGAACCAATTTTGAGAAAATTGGAAGGTGTGTCGATCGACACAAGTGTGGTGTGTCGATCGACAGCCTGGTTTTTGGCTTAAGGCTAGATTGTTTCGAGTGGCTGTCGATTGACACAAGTGGTGTGTGTCGATCAACAGGGTTTTAAATGATCGGTTCTGATAAAATTGAAATTGGTCGGTCCGAGTTAGTTTGGTTTAAGGAACATGGGGCTTCGTATTTAAGCCTTTTTGGCCGTATTCTGATCGAGAGGAAAAGCCAGAATGAGTGAAAAAAGATTCGCAGAGAGTTTCTCTTATTTTCGGTGAGTTTTGTGAGGAAGGTTTGATCTTAAGTGTTTTAGAGTAGAAGTTCGTGTTGGCTGTCGTGAATATCGATTCTAGGCTCAATTCCATCAGTTTCTATCCGAAGATCAAAGGTGAGTGCGTGACCATGGCTTGTGGGTTGATGGATCGTTAGGGATTCGTGGTGAGAGGTTTGTATGCATTGATTGACCTTGTGGTGATCGAATTGTGGTTGTGTATGCTTGTTGTTGTGTTGTGGTTGATGTAGGGGTCGGATTTCACCCCTATGAGATCGATATAACGACAAGATCAATTCAACTTCAAAGCGACAGAATCGAAGCGAGCCTATAAAGGCCCAGTTGAAATCTAGGCCCAAAATGATATTAAACCCATATGTGAAATGGGCTTAATAAGAATATGGGCCTAAATTTAATATATTGCTTAACGGGCCTGGCCCATTTTATTAGTTGACCTAGGTTACTTAGGAAGACTATATATAGTTCATTGTCTTCACCTAGAATGGGGATCACAACTTTTAGCAGAGAAACTCTCTTGTAATAACGCTTAAGCCATAACAGCAATAAAGAGAACTCTTTTTATACATCTGTCTTGTGCTAAGTGTTTTTTGAGATCTTTCTTTACAATCTGTTGTGTTCAAAGTGACTCCGCTTACTAGAGATCTCCATCTCCTCTACAACCCTTGACAAATCTAACTGTGCAGGTTCACGCCCCCACAGTTTGGCGCCGACTAAGGGGAAGGAGAATTCTCTGACACTTAGGAATCACTACACGCATCAAACCCAACGCAATGACTAACAGCAACAAGAGCTCCTCAGCATCGCACCCTGACATGGACACCGCCGCAACAGCTTCAACAGACATGGCCGAGGTGAAGAACATGCTGAATACGCTCCTCGAGAAGACTGCAAAGCAGGACAAGCTGAACACTACCTTCAAGGGCAAGCTAAAGGTTCTCACGACGGCACGCAAGAAGGGAGGACCACGAGGATCGATCAGACGGTTCAAGCCACAAGCCCTCAGCTTCTCGACACCGCGCACAGCACGAAGAGTCAGAAATGACCTACCACCACCCCCGCAGACAATGGATGCCGCTCCAGAACAAGTTGACGATGCAGCGCATGTCAATCCACCAGCTTCAGGAGCAACGCATGCCGACCTCCGCAGGACTCGCATTGAAAACCGCAACCTACCTATAGGTAGGAGCCGTACACAAACTCAGCGAAGCGGCGAAAACGTGAGACCTACACACGACTTCGCCAACGAAGAAGAAGATCCTTATTGGATCGAGCATGACAGACTCGAGCAGGAGCGTAGAGCGCAACACCAAGCTCAACAAGAAGAGATGACAAAGCTGCGAGCACAGATGGAACGTGCCGCCTCTGACTTGAAAATGGTGCAATCCCAAGTACACCGCGTCACAAGCAGGGCTCCAGAAATTGAACGTGTGCTCGAAGAGGCGCAAAACACTCCCTTTACTGAACGGATCTCTAAGACAAAATTTACTGACCCTGGAAGGATCAAGATCCAGCCTTACGAAGGAAAAACAGACCCAAAAGATCATCTCCTGTCATTCAAAGTAGCATTGGACAGAGCTAACTTCAATGAGGAAGAAAGAGAGGCCGGATACTGTAAGTTGTTTGTCGCACACCTCAAGGGACCTGCCCTCCAATGGTTCTACAGATTAGAAAAGAACTCAATAGATAACTTCAGACAACTCTCTGGCATGTTCGTGCAACACTACGGAATATTCTTGGAGCGAAAGATCTTCGACGGAGATCTATGGAATATTCGACAGGAAGAAAACGAAACTCTGCGAAACTTCATGGAAAAGTTCAAAACAGTACTTTCCAAAGTGGAAGGAATTAGCAATGCCTCTGCATTGGATGCCTTGAGAAGAGCTTTGTTATGCCCCTCTCCCTTTCGACAAGAAATGACCGTGAACGCCCCATCAACCATCCAAGATGCTCTTCATCGCTCTACCGACTTCGCCAAGAACGAGGACGAGATACGAGCATCGCAAAAAAGGGTAAAATCCAAGCCAACAAATAACCCACCGCAGACCGCTAACCCTCATGCTACAAAAAAGAACAACACTAGCTCCGGCTCCGCCCATCACGAAGGCGACCTCGAAGAAGCTCACAACTACCAAGTTGAGCTGGAAAGCTACAACCCGTGTACCGGAGGACAAAGCACCTACGATGAAACATCTTATTGTGAATACCACCGTACCTCCGGACATTCCACAGCAAACTGCCCTACCTTGGGGCAAAAACTTGCTTCCAAGCTCGTAGCCGGAACACTCAAAGGTGACTTTAGTCTCGAAGATTTCGAGATAGAGGAAAGCTCTGAGTAACTCTAGCTCCACAAAAACATGAACTACGAGGCGACTTGATCCCTGCAATGGGTACGTAGGCAGCTCATCTCCGGATGAGTTCAGTTGTCCTCCTCCGTAAAAAGGGGGGGGAGTGGGTACGTATACTCGTATACTCCCATTTTTTGTAACAAACTCTACGATTAATTAAGATCAAAGATTTGTTCATATTTCTCTTACATCCTTCACGGATTACTCAAGTCAAAAACAAAAAAGACTTGACGTCACTGTTGGCCACAGTGATGAAACCAAATCTGACTATTACACCCACTGCGGTAAACAGCGCGCTATACAAATAAATGAATGATCATTATCGAGCGGAGGTGTTCAAGGAGTAACACCTGCGTCATCCGAAATGATCATTCTAAACCCAGTTAACCACAACACTGGTACAATCGCAAAGTGTTCATTATAGGAACGGCTGCGTTTTTGAATACAAAGTCGTAAACCTAAACGTTCACTCAAAAAACCCAACTACACTTAATCGTTGGTCATTACGCGATAGCGTGGTCAGTTTTGGAGCGGGCGTGTCAATAAAGACTTGCCCGTAAACCAAGATGATCATCAGAAAACCCAGTTAACTCAACACTGGTCTTAAACAACATAACATGTTCACTCTTGGAGCGGGCGTGTTAATGCGAACTCGCCCGTAAATAGAGAAGATCATTAAAAATCCAGTTAACTCAACACTGGTCTCAAACAACATACTATGATCACTCTTGGCAACACGGACTCGCCCGGAAGCCAAGAGGATCATCAGCGACAACATAACATGTTCGTCTTTAGGAGCGAAACAGTCTGCAACGATAGTCTCGCAAACTAGGACGACCATTGTTAAAATCTGAAGCGAGAACATAGTTCGAGCAAACTTGTCACTAGCGGTTTGCCACAAAATGTGAGAACTCAGTAAAGACAAACTGGTCGCAACACCTCTTTAGCAAAACACAAGGCACACATCGTCTCCGACGCATCAACGTCGGGTTAAGGCATAACCAATAATCCAAAGAGTCATTTTCTACCACATTGGTGGTCAAGCTTTACTTCAATCAAGCATCAAATCAATCTCACCAAGTCAAACTTTGAGACCTCATCTCACCAAAATGACTTTGCTCGCGCATGCAAGGCTTCACTTGATCATGACCAGGCTTCCCTAAGAGAACTTCACTCGCGCCTGCACGGCTTCACTCGATCGTGATAAGGCTTCAGTAAAACGACATCATTCATGCTGTTGTATCACGATCTCTTCTCCAAAGTTTCGCCTCATCATGGAGTCACCGGCCTCGAAACTGTATCTCACCTCACCATAGAAGATATCCTCGTTTCTGCTTCGCAGTTGATCGAGATTCAGCACATTACCATGTACAACGAACCAAAGCTCTCTGAGTTTTCTTCACCACCATGATCTTTTCTCCAACAACACCTCGTCAGCTACAACCAAAGTACTGCAAGAAGCCGATCTCGTCGAACTAACTCTGAAGAAAGAATCATTCTCCATGTGAAGGGTCAGCAGTCATCTCTCATTTGTCTTGGTCCGACCTGCCGAAACAGTCATCTCTCCAAAATTGCCGAAGTCCGAAACAGTCTTTGAGCCATCCTCGTCTTGCTTGCGATCGAGCCACGAATCCGCGGAGCTAGGAGTCATCGTCGCCAGTCAACTTTCTCCGCTGCGATGAGAATTCAAAACTTGGTCACACTCGCGGCCAAACTCAGTCCCAGTCAACTCCGCTAGTCAAATCTGGTCAAACCAGTCAAATCTGGTCAAACCAGTCAAATCTGGTCAAACCAGATCAAACCAGGTCAAACCAGATCAGACCAGGTCAAACCGGGTCAGACCGGTCAAACCGGATCAGACCGGTCAAACCGGATCAGACCGGTCAAACCCGAGTTGACCGAGTTGACCCGGTTCAACTCAGTTGACCGAGTTGACTCGGTTCAACAGAGTTGACCGAGTTGACTCGGTTCAACCGAGTTGACCGAGTTGACTCGGTCCAACTCGGATCCAACCGGTTTTTCTCGCCGTTCGTCCCTCTCCGCACCGTTTTCACCTCGTTTCGATCTGATCCGCTCACTTGCTGCGCCGCCACATCACCGCCTCACTCACGAACGCTTGCTTCTTCACCACGAGGCTCGATCTATGCTTCGTCTTCAACACGAACATACAAGACACGAACCGAGGTCTTGTATTAAGATTTCATCGATCCAACAAGACATCACGAACCACCAATAACGCAGGTTGACGGCGACGTCGCAGATCGGAGAAGGGGAGGATCGAAAGCTCAAAAAAAAAAAAAAAAAAAAAAAAAAAAAAAAAAAAAAAAAAAAAAACGCAAGAGAAAAGAGAAAGCAGAATTTTTACCTTGTACTATGGGACAGAGATGTGAATTGATGAAAATCAATGGGAAGGAAGCAGCTTATTTATACCCGGAGGATTTCCTAAAATCAAACAGGTGTTTAGGAAAAGTTCCAAAAACTAAACAGGTGTTTAGGAAAAGTTCCAAAAAACTAAACAGGTGTTTAGGAAAAGTTCAAAAAACTTCTCAGCAGGCCTCAAGCCTATTAACCAAAGAGAGTCATCAACTCCATCAGAGTCCACTAAGTGAAAAGAAACAGAAAACAACAATACACACAAGTCCAAGAAAACGCGGTGACATTAGCTCGACATGGAACAACTGAAACTTCCCGAGTGTGGTGACAAAACGTTCAATCCTGGCAAAGGCGCAGTCCACCATATCAATCTCAGTCTTCAGCAGCGACTACCTTGGCATCATCATCACTCGATACTACCAAGCTGGGGGGGCTAACTGTAGGGGTCGGATTTCACCCCTATGAGATCGATATAACGACAAGATCAATTCAACTTCAAAGCGACAGAATCGAAGCGAGCCTATAAAGGCCCAGTTGAAATCTAGGCCCAAAATGATATTAAACCCATATGTGAAATGGGCTTAATAAGAATATGGGCCTAAATTTAATATATTGCTTAACGGGCCTGGCCCATTTTATTAGTTGACCTAGGTTACTTAGGAAGACTATATATAGTTCATTGTCTTCACCTAGAATGGGGATCACAACTTTTAGCAGAGAAACTCTCTTGTAATAACGCTTAAGCCATAACAGCAATAAAGAGAACTCTTTTTATACATCTGTCTTGTGCTAAGTGTTTTTTGAGATCTTTCTTTACAATCTGTTGTGTTCAAAGTGACTCCGCTTACTAGAGATCTCCATCTCCTCTACAACCCTTGACAAATCTAACTGTGCAGGTTCACGCCCCCACAGTTGATGTTTGTGCAGGTTTTTCGTACTGAACCAGAGTAGGTTTTTCGTGGCGCAGGTTTTTGTACCAAGAGGATTATGATCGGTTCCGACGTTTCTGCCAGGGGTCTGTCGAACGACACACATCATGTGTGTCGAACGACACCCCAGTATGAGGTCTGTCGAACGACACACAAGAGTGTGTTGAACGACGGTTAGTTCAAAGAGTGACAATCGACACCTAGTGGTAGTGTCAATCGACACATGTCTGTTTGGGATGTGTTGAGCCGTTTGTTTGTTTGTTGTGTGTTTTGTATGTTTGCCTGACCGGTCTATCGTACCTGAGTGCGGAGTCGTAGATGGGATGACCGTCTCACTTGGTATTTGTGATAATAGTCACGCATCTCTTTTTCCCATGTGATGGAGGTAAAGCTAAAGTGTGATCGTGGAATCACGGCTACGAAGAGGGAGATGATCTGGGCCTCGATTGATTAATTCATGTTTTTATTATTGCTTTAGGACTGGCGAGGTTGTTGGCTTAGTTCTGGAATTTGTTGAGATTGGTTGTTGTTGAACCAGTTGATTTGATTTAATAAATTGGGTTGTTTGGTTTATTGGTTATTCGCTGTATTGTTGTATGTGTGGTTTGCTTGGTTGTTGAGGATATCATTTATGAGATTGCTAGTCCGAGACCAAGGTTTAAATGTTTTTAAAAAAAATAGGTCAAGTCGTTTCATGTTGGATTATCGTTTGGCCTTATATACTCAAGTAAAAAGGGGGAGATTGTAGATGTATCCAAGATAACATCGAAAGTCAAAAAGGTGTAAAGAGTTATGGGCTACACAGAAGGTTGGCTAAAGGACAAAGAAGCTATGTGCGCTCAACAGAAATCAAAAAGTTTGTTTCACCAACTGAGTGACAGGTGGCACCTCGAGCCTTGTGACATGCAAATGGTTGTCGGATGCAGAGGAGCAGCTTCGCGAATGTGCAAAAGGGAAAAGAGTGATCATGATGGGACAGCTGATACAGTGTTCTCTGCAACAGAACAAAGTTTGCTTTCCTAGACCATAACTTGAATTTGATTATTACATTGGCTTGGAAAAGTGGATATAAGGGGAATTTTGATGAGACTTTTGAATTATTTCTCCTTGGCGAAGTAAAAAACGTTTGAGAGAGAACTGATTGTGTAAAGAACTCCGAGAAAAACAAAGTGAGTTAAGTGATCATTTATGGGTAGTATATGATATATTACTGTAACACCACATATTGCATTTATGAGAATATGTGGTGTATGCAGAGAGGCCTAAAAAGAATTGATTCGGCTAACTATGCATTTCGAGTCCTCCAGACTAACGCATTGACCATCGGAGAAATCGGCATGTGGGAAGAGAGTGGGCTTGGGCCCACAAACAGGGCGGTCGGGGCATTACAATGTAACTTTCTTTTGAAAATTTAAAGTCCAAACAAAATAACGACATAAATAAACAAATAAACAATTACTGGTTTTTGAGGCCTGGTTTCCTTGTCCGGTTTATTAGTCGGTTTAGTGATGGACCACGAGATGACTCATCAAAATAATCAAGAATGATTAGGTTTTATAAGGGACAAAGGTTATGGCTTTAGACTATAAAAAGTAAAAGATTAAGATAAGCAATTAAATAATCAACAACAAGCAATGAAATTTACAAGTAACACTCAACATAAACCAATAAGGAAATGCATTGGATTAAAAGGTTCAACTACATAAATCATTATTCAAATGAGATGCAAGGATCTAATTAAGCACCATCGTAGATTATAAGTTATTATACCCATGACTAGTTCTCTTAAAGATATTCATGTTTGTTAATAAGGTAACTTTGTTAAATTTTCATTTGCAAACAAAACTTCTTTTTTGGAAGTACGTGAGAAATTCTGGCTAACGCTAATCTAGACCCGAAACTACAACAAGTCAAAGCAGATTGCAACTAGGGATTCCACCCAAAACACATTTTATAGTCTTTAAGATGTTTGGACCTTTCGATGGGAAACACATCTAACTTTATATATATGTTAGTGTTAAAGAAAGCAGTAGATACTAATCAGACGGTGACCCAACGCCTAGTGCCTAGAACGTCTAATCGGAATCTAGATGAGTTTTTAGGCAGTTTAAACGTTTTACAAAACCATAATATAGTATCTAGCAAAATATATGAAATATCATAATTGATAATTAATAAAATTCATATTAAATTTATTAATATCATTTTATAGCATAATATATGATATTATTTTTATTGTATACTATAATAGTTTAGACCGCATATTTTGTATTCTTCATGGTTGCACACCACAACACAAGCAAATTGGGCCTCCTGTTCCTACAGCTTGGCATACAGCTCTTGATCCTTTAAACTTCTGACTGCATGTAGAATCACAATTTGTCTTAACACAAGGATGTTTAGCTCCAACATATCGACATGGATTTTTCTTTTTAACATTTCCTTTTACTCTTGTAAGTAATATAATTAAAACATAAGATTTTACATGTGATAATGAAAATGGAAACAATAATTATTTTTCATCTCAAGAAAATAGATATTTCAAGATTCTTACCCATATTAATAAAAATAAAAAATAAACACATACATTGATTATATTCTAAAACTTTAATCCAAAAATTACATAAATATCATTGACAAATATCGTATAAATTAACATAAAGATTATAGAGAAGCAAGTTTAACAAAATTGAAAACTATAATTTGCTACATATATCTACCAAATACGAAACGAGAAAAGAACAATGGATCAACGTTAAATCATTTTATATCACAATAATTTTCATGATATATCACAACTTCTTTATACACGAACAAGTTTTACATAATAGGTAAAGAAAAACTAAAAATATTTGTGGGAATCAATTTCGTACGTGTAGCACAAAAAAATTGTAACACAATTTTCTACATCTAGTTAGTACATGGTTGAGGGATAATTAAAATAAAATGCCATTTTTTTTTTCAACTTAACTATTAATCAGAACCAACCATTCGAGTTGGAAATCCAACCCGGTAAAACATTGCTTACATAAGAAAATTGAAAAGCTCGAGATCTTGCTGAACGGGCTAGACAGTCCGCCTTTAGATTAATAGTTCGTGATATGAGAGATATTGAGAAGTTGGGTAGTCGATCATGTAAACTCCTAAGCTTGACTGAGAGAATCGAAAACGCCGGCCACTCCTCGGGATGTTGGACGATATCCACTAGGTCAGAACAATCTGTTTCAAAAACCGGAGACGGCATATTTCTGTCCAAAATACTGGACATCGCCCATATGAGTGCCTCCATCTCCGCATGTAAGGGAGTCCATCTCTTAGATACACCTTGAACACCTAGAGATAAAATAGTATCACCCTGGATACAAACCCACCCCAGACCTGAAGTAGAGTCTGAGTCTTTCCACGATCCATCTACCTGACATCGCCCTCGATTTGCATCTATAGTCACCGTCTGGGGGACAACACGATTGCTACCCTCAGTTTCACTCTCCTTTATCAACGCAGCCGTCCACTCTTGGAATTCAGCTACCGCCATGTTGAAAACAACTTGTGCTTCCGCCTCTATACCTTTAAAAACTCTTTTATTCCTTGTTTTCCAAATATGCCACAGTAACCATGGATAAATGTTACTATCTACATAATTTGTATGATCACTCGTAATCCTCCAAAAAAGATAGTCCATATTTGCATACACCGATGAATATGGTAACCTCTCTCTCCCGCTTATCGCCAAAAACTTTGCCCAAATATCTTGAACAATTTGGCACTCAAATAAGGCATAGTTAACCGTTTCTTCCTCCAAACCACATCGAAAGCATAATGACGCACATTTCACGCCCCGTCGTTTTAACCTCTCAAGGACTGCCATGTTACCTGATAAAGCTTGCCACAAAAAATGTCTAATCTTGGGGGGACATTTTATCTTCCAAACATACGCCTCTAGGATTCTAAGGCTAGGCTCTTGTATCTGGTTGATATTTTGCCTTTTCTCCAGAGATTTTGCCAAACAATAACCCGATTTAACCGTATATTTTCCTGAATTTGTGAAATGCCAAATAAATTTATCCTCCAAATTAGTTGGACTGATCTCCAATTCTTGAATTAATTGTATATCTCCAGGATCCATAAATTCCTGAAGGATCGGGAAATGCCAAGTATTTGTCCCCGCATTATGGTTCACCATCAGGTTAGGATGCAAAGTACTCCCTCTCCCTATTGCCGGTCGTGGATACTGATCCGGAATCCATTGATCTGTCCAAACTGCCACATTATGACCTGATCCTACACATACACGACTACCGGTATATAAAAGGTCCCTAGCCGTTAGTAAACTTTTCCATCCATAAGATGGTGAGTAAGGTCTCCTAGCCCTAAGTGGATGCCTATCCTTAAAGTATCTACCTTTGAAAACCCGAGCAACCAGAGAGTCTGGATAATGATACATTCGCCAGAGCTGTTTAGCTAGTAAAGCCGAGTTAAAGCTTGTCAGAGAATGGAATCCCAAGCCCCCCTCATCTTTTGCCAGACACAACTTTTCCCACGTTTTCCAATGAAGACCCCTTGTATCACTATTGGAGCTCCACCAGTATTTGGCTATAGCGCTCGTTAATTTGTCAATTAGCGATTGTGGGAGCCGGAAACAGGACATAATATATGTCGGTAAATCAAGAGCTATTGATTTTATCAATACCTCTTTCCCCCCTTTTGATAAAAATTTTGCCGACCACCCATTTATCCTATCATTTAATCTCTTCGTCAGAAAATTAAATATTTGTAATTTTGAACCACCCAGACTCTCCGGAATGCCGAGATATGAGCCCATTCCTCCTTCTTTATTAATTCCCAGGACCCCTTTTAGTATACACTTTTGATCACTTGCGACATTATGTCCAAACATTATTGAGGATTTCTCAAAGTTTATTTCCTACCCAGAGGCCTTGCCATAAACTTTTAAAACATCCAAAATGACTTGGCATTCAGTCGCTGTAGCCTTACAAAAAAATAGACTATCATCCGCAAAGAGTAGGTGAGAAATTGATGGACTTTGCCGAGCAATTTTAATCCCCGTGAGAATATTTAATCTCTCCGCTTTCTTAATGTTTGCTATTAACACTTCTGTACAAAGAATAAATAAGTAGAGAGATAACGGATCCCCTTGTCTGAGCCCTCGCCGGGGTGTTATCCGTCCACGTGGCTGACCATTCAACAGTACCTGATACGATATCGATCGCACACATGTCATGATCCATGAAGTCCAAACGATCCCAAATCCTAATTTAAGTAATACCTCCTCAAGAAAATCCCATTCATTCATATCGTAGGCCTTACTCATATCCGTTTTTACTGCCATGAAATCATATCGACAAGATTCATTTGTCCGTAAAGCATGAAACATTTCCTGTTCTATCAAAATATTATCCGAGATTAGTCTCCCAGACACAAAGGCCGATTGGGTTTCTGAGATAACCTTTGGAAGTAAATACTTTAGCCTAAGGCATAAATTTTTTGATATAATTTTATACCCCACATTACACAAGCTTATTGGCCTAAATTCGCCCATCCTCTTGGGTTTGTCTATCTTCGGAATAAGGCAAATATTTGTCATATTTAACCTATTATCAAAGTGACCAGTCCTGAAGAACTTACTAACAAATCCTGTCAAATCCCCTTTTAACGTTGGCCAAAATCGTTGGTAGAATAGGGCCGTCATCCCATCTGGCCCTGGAGCTTTCTCTGGATGCATGGCAAAAATTGCTTGTCTAACCTCCTCCTCACTAACATCCCTCGTTAACCTGGTATTCATATCTCCCGTAATGACCGGTTGAATATCCTGAAGAACCTCCGTAAAGTTATTTGGTTGAGTTGACGTAAATAAATTATCGAAATAATCCGTCGATGTCTTCTCTATCTCCTCCGGTTTTTGAACCCATATCCCATTTTCATCAAAAATTCCAACAATCCTATTTCGTGCCTGACTTTGTTTAGTGGAATCGTGGAAAAATTTCGTATTTCTGTCTGCACCTATATGCCATAGTTTCCGACTCTTCTGTCTCCAGTATTCCTCTTCTACCCTATATGCCTCCTGGAGTTTCCTACAGATGTCTCGAATCTCTGCCTGAGAAATTGTGTCATCATTGTTAGCCTCCGCCAATGCTTATTTTAGTGATGCTATACTAGCTTGGCTCGATATGACATTATGTTGTCTCCACCATGAAATGGAATTCCGACAATTTGCAATCTTATCCACTAGTCCTATAGGACGAATATTCCTTGTCCTATTCCATCTGATTTGAACCGTTTCAGGAAGTCCTTCTTTTCCATTCCATCTTTTATCAAATCGGAATGGTCTCCGCGGCCTTTCGTTATGTATTGAAAATTCTCCCACAATTTGTCTATGATCTGATCCAATTAATTCCAAATATTTCACATGGGAATGTGCATATAAAGAGTGCCATTCTGCATTACCTACGGCCCTATCCAATTTACATCTTATCGTCTGCTTATTCCTTGTCCCTTTCCACGATAATTGGTCCCCCACACAACGAAATTCCATCATTCCACAAGAACGAATCATGGTGTTAAAATTGAGGATAGTTGTAGTTGATCGTAGCCGACCTCCATGTTTCTCATGATTTCCTGTTAATTCATTAAAATCTCCAATCATTATCTTTGGCTCTGGTCTATTTGCGCCGATCAAACTTAGTTTTTCCCAAACTATTGATCGATATTTTACAACTGGATCCCCGTACACGAAAGTTATAAAAATATGTTGGCCTTCCATAACTGCTTTCATATAATAATTCTATTGTCCGAGTAAATAAAATTAGGGTTGATATCATCATTACACAAAATAGCCAAACCACCACTTGCACCTCTTGGTTCAACCGTAAATAATTTATTAAAACCAAATTGATCTTTAAAAACATCCAAATAATTGAAACATTGCTTAGTCTCGGATAAAAATAAAATTTCAGGCCGAAAACGTTTCCATAAATCCTTCAAGGTATTTTCTGTCAAGTCGCTCCCAATCCCTTGACAGTTCCAGCTCAATATTCTCACGTTTTAGCCGGTAGCTTCAGGAGAGCCACCGTCCCTTTCTTGATAGTAGTTTTCCGTCCCGTAGTCACCATCGGTTCCGATCTCACCTTCAAATCCCCCTATTTCCCCGTATTCACCTGTTTACACACAAAAACTTTAGGCATATTAACCTTCCTAGGAGACACAATAACATAATGTTCCGTTTCCTACTACTGATCCCTTTAATACCCTTTGAATTAGTAGTCCTTGTTGTTATATTCTTTGTTATATCAATTGAACAACTATGCAATTGTGTGCTGATATTTCCGATCTCGTAATCCGCAGAAGAAGCCAAATTAGTACCTTTATTTTGGTTAAGGAACTCCTCTCCATGGCTCGTAGTTCCTTCTAGCAAGACCCCTGGATATTCAAACTCAAAATCATCAACTCCCATTTCTCCCTCTTCGGTCAGCAGGTCATCCTCCGCTTGCCCCACATTCCCAGCAAATTCCATAATATCACTCTCCTTTCCTTTCCCCTTATCTACACTCATCGGTTTTGGATCACTTGGTTCAACACTCCTATTTCGTTGACTTGGAATCAATGTGTGTTGTTCTCGTGAAGGCTTGTATAGTGGTGCAGGCCAACCCCCACTTCTGCCTCTTCCATACCCATTAACCCTTTCGTCTTTCGCCCTATTATTTGGTCCATTGCGATAACTATCGCGCTTGTTATAGCTTCCATCACGGCCTGAGACCTTAGCCTTACCGTGCCTCAAATTGGTTTTTTCCCCACTCCTTGTTTCTTCCCTCTGAGCACCAGAATTATGAGTTACCGTAAAGTCCACTTGGTGGAGTGATCTTTTAAACGACTTCTTCCTAGGAAACTCCCATACTGCCTGATCCTAGGATCCCGAGCCCGACGCGATACCCTTCTGAATCACCTCCTCTGTTTTGCCAGCCTCTCCTACTAGGTGGACACACAACTCAGGGCAGGAACAGGCCAAGTGAGTGAGCCGGAGGCAGTGGTGACAATGATTGGCCAATCTCTCATATTCTATTTGCACCTCTATCTCATCACCATTATCAAAAGGGACAATGGATTCTTTTATCAATGGTTGAAAACCATTAAAGGTAACCCTCACAAATCCAGCGTCAACATCCACCTTACTCGCATGGCCTAAAAGTTCTTCCACCGCCATTAACGAGTCTGCAGCTCTATATTGAAATGGCAAGCCCTTTATTCTTGCCCAAAATGTGATCTCATAAGGGTATTCTGGAGCCACAGATGGCTCCCATCTCACCAACGAAACCATCCATGAGTCATAATGATAAGGTACATTATGTAAAACCTCAGTTAACTCCTCCTCTGATTCGAAACTGAAGTGGAATCTTCCATCACCAAGATCAGCCCCGGTCACTTTACCCTCTAAGCTCCAGAATCTGGGCATGTTTCGTAACAGCGAGTCCATGTTCTTGAACAATGGATTCCAAACCCTCCCTATCAAGGTTTTCTCAAATTGTTTTATCGTCTTTTCCACATCCAAAGATGCTACCTTTACCACCGCAGTCCTAACGACGTTAACCTTACCACTCTTGACCAAGACTTGAGCCATCTCACTTCCGATGTCAAGTCGACAAAAAAATGTCACACACTTGAATTCCCTCAATCCTTTGTTAGAAGTCTCCGGATACTTTTGTTTTGATGAGATAGATTTGTGACTAACGAACCGCGACTCCTTATAACCCCTCTTTGAAACCCTAACCCACCTCCACGATAATATCTCGTAATCAATCACCGAAGATATTCCTTCAATCTTCTCCTCTTTCCTATTCGATAACTTAGATTGATTTGATTTTACCTTCAAATCTTTGTGAAATCTCCACAATCCGGACCTTCAAATTCTGGACCTCTCTCGAACCCAATCATATCTCCTTCGTTTTACTAAATCCATACTCAATCTGCCCGATTAGAGACCCAAGATTGACTCCAAATCTCGATATGCCTTATCGATCGAGATTACCCAAATCTCTGTTTCCAAAACGGATCGATCCAATCTCCAAATCACCAAATCCTCACCCAATGAATCCTGTAAAACCGAGGCTTCAAACCTAGCCCATACCGACCTTTGTAAACCGAAATCCAGAATTTCAGATCGAAATCGGATCATAGACCCCAGTAAAATGCCATTTTTGAAATATATTTTACAAAAATGTTATATTGAGTTTTGTAAATATTATATTTAAGTAATTTTGAATACATATACTAACCTAACACAAGAATGGTGAAAGGATTTCCTCATCGTAGATTATACAAATTTATTGTTGGTATGCTTTTAAAATGAAAAATAAATAAGCACATGTGCTTATTTATAGAAAACGTTAGACGCATTCCACATTAAAACATATATAATTTAAGCTTTTTGCCTCTTTAACTTTTGACTCCGTAATTCAAGGTTTTCCTTACCTAATATATTAAACTTTAGACTCGCTCGTTTGGCGTAAATTTTGTTTCACAATTTCAGTAAAACGATACAATTTATAAAGGATGTGAATCTAACTTAAAATATAGTATGAAAGTGATTATGGTATCAAATTAATATAGTTTTAATTAAGAAAAATAATCAGTTATAGATATTACATGAATTATTATATGGAATTTCATATTCGTTTGTATATATATATGAATTTGCGACTTCATATATAAAAATGGTTTCACGTGGGGATGAACTGAATATTTAAACAAAAAACAAAACGTATCATGTAGAAAAACTAAACAAACAAACATGTACTATCCTAGTTATAATAAAACATAAACAAAACTAAATATTAACATTGCTAATACTATATTACAAAATCTAATATAAACACCTGTAATCAAACTAATAACACAAATCTCATATCTTATTATATAAAAGGAGAGTTTGTCAAAATTGTAACTCATAGAATCGTGAAATGTGTCTCTTATCGATGGAGATGATGACACGTGTTAAAATACTCTGTTTTAAATCAAACAATTAGAAAAATAAAGATAGCATTATATTAAACCAATAAAATAAAGACACATTAACATTTTTCTTATTCTCTTATTAGCATATTTCTAAAACCCAAACCAAATTTTATGTAAGTCGTTTAAAAAAAGCACAATATAAATACCATTATGTTAAACAAAATTAATGTTACATCACAAAAATGAAACTTTATATATAAAAAGTAAACGTACGTTCAACTTATAAATGTTAAACTATAAATTATTTAAAAAGGAAAAGTAAAATATTACTTCAAAAAAAGGTAAATCCAAAAACTATATAATAACACACACCTCCCACCATTTAACGTAAACCCCAAATCCTTAATTTTCTTTGCAAATCATGAATATTACCTTCTCACAAATCAGTTAAAACTATTTAATTTTCGATAAATTAGATCGAAATCGTGTTTACCGTCGAATGTGTCCTCTTTAGGAAGGTTCAGAATTGGACCAGAGAGGAGAAGGTTCGACAACTAGAGGGTATGTCGATCGACACATGCACCTTGTCTGTGGAGTGTCGGTATCGATCGACACCAGTGAGGTGTGTCGATCGACACCAGTGAGGTGTGTCATTCGACACCAGTGAGGTGTGTCGACCGACACTGGACCAGTGTGTCGACCGACACCTAGTGGTAGTGTCGATCGACACACGTCTGATATATCTGTGTTGAGCTGTTTTGTTTTGCTGTGTGATTTGTATGTTTGCCTGAGCGGTCCATCGTGCCTGAGTGCGCAATCATAGATGGGATGACCGTCTCACTGTGTATTTATGATAATACTCACGCATCTCTTTTTCCCATATGATGCAGGTAAAGGCAAAGTATGATCGTGGAATCATGGCAACGAAGAGGAGGATGATCTGGGATCTCGAGTGAATGCTTTCATGTTTTGTTATTGCATTAGAACTGCCATAGGTTGATGGTTTAGTTCTAGAATTATTGGAGTTAGTTATTGTTGAACTGGTTGTTGGATTCTTTTGATTTAATAGAATTAGCTTAATGTTTGAGTTGATTGTTTTGTTATACGCTGGCTTGCTTGTTGGTTTGCTTAGTCGTTGAGGATAGCATTTATGGGAATGCTAGTCCGAGACTAAGGTATAATTATTTAAAATAAAATAAATAAAAAACGGGTCGGGTCGGGTCGTTTCAGTTTGGTATCAGAGCCCTTATGGTTTTAGGACGGGGTAGAACTACTACGATTGTAATTTGGTTAAATTGACAATTATTTTGGTTTGGGGGTTTCAGATCATCTTCCTTCGAGCCTTCAAAGAGATTCCACGGTAAGTGTGTTTGCGTTTTGTTTTTGGTCTTTGTAGTGCTTAACTGGTGTACTTGTTAGTGCAGTGAGATAGCTAGAGGTACTAGAGGGCGTGGGCGTGGAGGTAAAGGTCGTGGACCTGTGAAAGAGCCAGTTGTGAGTGAGGCTCAGAGTCCCACGCATGGGCCTGCGACAGTTCAACCAACGTTGCATGATGGTAAGACCGCCAGTGTGACAGCCAGTGTGGGGGCCGATTTTGATCATGTTGGGGCCGGTTTGGGTCATGTTGGGGCCGGTGTGGGTCCTTTTGAGGTTGTGATGCTAGTGGTGTTGGCGCAGCTGGGGGTGCGGTTGCTGCCGCAGGTGTAGCCTAGGCTGTAGATGATTATTTGGTTGATCTGTTGAGGCAGTTGTTGGAGCGGTTACCGGGTGCGGTGCCAGGCAGGCTCCAGTGTTGCGACGTGTGGCAGAGGTGCAGCCGAGGGCTGCAGTTGTGGATGAGGTTCCGTCTTATATTCAGATGATGGAGCAGAAGCAGATGATCGGTACAGGTTCTTTTGCAGGAGGTGTTAAGCCTGAGGAGGCTGATGAGTGGAGGATGAGGTGGGGGGGGGGGGGGGTAATTTTTGCTCGATTAGGTGTCCATAGGGATACATGATTGATTTGGTAGTCCATTATTTGGACCGTGATGCACATCTCTGGTGGAAGGTTGTTGCAGCGAGACGGGCTTGGACAGTGATGTCTTGGGCAGAATTTGTGGTGGAGTTTAACGCCAAGTTCTTTCCTCATGAGGTGGTGTATCGTCTAGAGGCGAGGTTTTTAGAGCTGGCTTAGGGACCAATGCCAGTTCGTCAGTATAACATAGATTTTAACCGACTCTTCGTTTATACTGGTAGGAGTCTGGAGCATGAGCAGTCTCAGATTAGGAGGTTCTTGAGGGGATTTCGACTAGACTTGAGGACTCGGTGCAGAGCCATCAGGTTTGGGTCTAGAGCAGAGTTGGTAGAGACTGCTCCACATATCGAGGAGGACCCGAGGGAGCAGGCTGTGGTGGTTAGCACAGCTGTTCAATCTAAGAGGCCGCTACAGCAGGTACAACAGGTGGGTCCTAGCAAAGGCGGCAAGGCTGCATAAGGACGGAAGAGGAAGTGGGAGGACACTTTGAGGTCGGGCCAGAGTGGCAGCGGTTATTATAGTTGTGGGAGTTTGGACCACAAGAGGGTGAGCTGTCCTAAGTAGAGTGAGACTCGAGCGACTCGGGTGAATTATCATGGCGGTGAGTCGGGACACATCATGGTGAACTGTGCTAAGTTGCAGTCGATGGCAGTGGCAGTGGTCTAGCCTGTAGCTCAGTATGGGGCAGTGCAGTCTATGGGTTAGATTACGGCGATGCAGCGGCCGCAGGCTATTACCGCGACTGGTGGTCCGAACACGAGACCGATCATAAGTAAACTTTCTAATTCAGACATGGTAATTTTTATGGTGTTGAATTTTGTTGTTTATTTTGATTGTTTACTCTGTGATGGAAAAATTGGGTTTCTGAGCACATGAGATTTGTGTAGGGACCTTGTTTGTGGGCTGTTGTGAGTCCCACGTGTTGATTAATTTTGGAGCATCGAATTGTTTCATTACTCCGGAGCATGCAGAGAGGAGTGGCATCCGCAGTGACGCTGGTGAGTGGGCTGGACCGGTTATGGTTGCTGGAGGGAAATTTCTAGTTAATCATGGCCGGGCAAGAGATGTGGATATTCTGGTGGCTGGGGAGTTGATGCCAACAGACTTGGCGATCAGTCCAGTAGAGCTGTATGACGTTATCTTGGGTATGGATTGGTTAAATCGGTACAGAGTTCATCTATATTGTCACTGGGATCTAGTGGTGTTTGAGCGTGATGGTGGTAGGTTGGTTTACCAGGGAGTGAGACCGACTTCAGGTAGTCTCGTGATCTCATTTGTCCCGGCTGAGGTGATGATTGAGAGGGGTTGCGAGGCTTACTTGGCCACGATTGTGATGCCGGAGGCTGTTGGTAGGGTTGCTGTGAGGGATATTCGGGTTGTTCAGGACTTCGACGATGTTTTTCAGTCGTTGCAGGGATTACCGTCGTCTCGGTCTGATCCTTTCACGATAAAGTTAGAGCCTGGGACGACGCTGTTACATAAGGCACCTTATCGAATTGCTCCAGCAGAGTTGGCAGAATTGAAGAACCAGTTGGAGGATTTGTTGGATAAGGGTTTTATTTGACCGAATACTTCACCGTGGGGAGCACCAGTGTTGTTTGTGAAGAAGAAGGATGGTATTTTCCGGTTGTGCATCGATTATCGAGGACTTAACCGAGTCACTGTGGAGAACAAGTATCCTCTTTCGCGTATTGATGAGTTGTTGGATCAGTTGAGAGGGGCTACTTGGTTCTCTAAGATTGACTTGGCATATGGTTACAACCAGATTCCTATAGATGAGGCAGATGTTAGGAAATGGCTATCAGGGTTCGGTATGGGCATTTTGAGTTTATGGTTATGCCATTCGGGTTGACGAATGCACCGGCGGAATTTATGAGGTTGATGAATGGTGTTTTCCAGGAGTATCTGGAAGAGTTCGTGAATATCTTCATTGATGACATTTTGGTGTATTCAAAGAGTCTGGAGGATCATGGGGTACATCTGAGGAGAGTTTTTGAGAAGTTGCGGAAACATAAGCTTTTTGCTAAGTTGAGCAAGTGTAGTTTCTAGCAGCGAGAGATGGGATTTCTGGGTCACATTGTTTCGGCAGACGGAGTTTCTGTGGATCTGGCGAAGATTCAGTCTATCCAAGATTGGGCTAGACCGAGGAATGCTATTGAGATCAAGAGTTTTCTTAAGTTGGCAGGTTATCATCAGAGATTCGTCAAAGGTTTTGCGAGTATGGCTCAGTCTATGACGAAGATGACAGGGAAGGATGTTCCTTTTGTGTGGTCGGTAGATTGTGAGCTGAGTTTCGCAAAGCTGAAGACGATGTTGATTAGTACACAAGTGTTGGCATTGCGTGCGCCGGGCGTACCTTATGTGGTGTATACAGATGCTTCGAGAGTTGGCTTGTGTTGTGTGTTGATGCAACAGGATAAGGTGATTGCTTATGCTTTGAGGCAGTTGAGGAAGCACGAGGGAAACTATCCTGTCCATGATTTAGAGTTGGCTGCAGTGATCTTTGCATTGAAGATTTGGAGGTCTTATCTGTATGGTGGCAGAGTTCAGGTGTTCACCGATCCTCATAACCTGAAGTACTTTTTTACTCAGTAGAATTTGAATGTACGACAGAGGTGATGGTCGGAGTTGTTGGCAGATTATGACTTGGACATTGTTTACCATCCTGGTAAGGCTAACACTGTGGCAGATGCTCTTAGTCAGAGGCGGTATGATTCATCTTAGGAGCGGGATGTGGAGACTCTTGTGAGTATGATTTGTAACTTTAGGTTGTGTGTTACCTCAGAGGAGCCTTTTGGGTTGGAGGCAGTTAATCAAGCGGATCTTTTAAGCCGTATCCGAGTAGCTCAGGAGAAGGACTAGGTATTGGTTGATCTCTCTAAGGCTGCTGGTTCCGAGTATCAGGTTTTTGCTAACATGACTATCTTAGTGCATGGATGAGTCTGTGTGCCTAAGGATGACGACTTTAGGTAGGAGATTCTTAGAGAGGCTCACGCGAGCAAGTTTTTTATTCATCCGGGAGAAACTAAGACGTATCGTGATCTGAAACGGTACTATCACTGGTTCGGGATGAAGAGGGATGTGGCGGATTGGGTTGTAGCTTGCAACGTTTGTCAACTAGTGAAGGCTGAGCATCAGGTTCCGAGTGGTTTTTTGCAGAGTTTACCTATTCCAGAGTGGAAGTGGGATATGATTACCATGGATTTTGTGGTAGGATTGTCGGTTTCTCGGACTTTTGATGCCATTTGGGTGATTATGGATTGATTGACTACGTCAGCACATTTTCTGGCCATTAGGAGACAGATGGAACTGAGGTCTTGGCTATGTGAAGGAGATTGTGACGTTGCATGGAGTGCCAGCGAGTATTGTGTCGGATAGAGATCCGAGGTTTGTGTCAGTGTTTTGGAGAGCTTCTCAGGCCGAGATGAGCACTAAGGTGCATATGAGTACGTCTAATCATCCACAGACGGATGAGCAGTCCGAGAGAACGATTCAGAAACTTGAGGATCTGTTGAGGATGTGTGTGTTGGATTGGGGTGGTCATTGGGCGGATCACTTGAGTTTGGTGGAGTTTGCTTACAAGAACTGTTTTCAGGCGAGTATTGGTATGGCTCCGTTTGAGGCCTTGTATGGGAGGCCATGTTGTACTCTGCTATGTTTTACCCAAGTAGGGGAGAGGAGCATTATGGTGCTTATTTTGTTCAGGAGACGACGGAGAATATCCGTGTTGTGAAGCTGAACATGAAAGAGGCTCATGATCGGCAGAAGAGTTATGCCTATAAGAGGAGAAAAGAGTTTGAGTTTGCAGTCGAAGATCGAGTGTATCTCAAGATGGCGATGATGTGGGGTCTGAATAGGTCCATATCTGAGGATAAGCTGAGTACGAGGTACATGGGTCCGTTCCGAGTTGTGAAACGTGTGGAACCAGTTGCTTATCGATTGGAGCTGCCTCCGATCATGGAGAAGTTCCATGATGTGTTTTATGTGTCGAAGCTCAAGAAGTATTTACACACGACCGAGGAGGTAGTAGTGACGATTCATGCAGATCTTCAGCCTAATCTGACTGTTGGGATGAGGCCGGTAAAGGTCCTTGAGAGGAGTATAAATTTTTGTGCCATAAGAGAGTGTCGTTGTTGAGAGTCTTGTGGGACTGTGACGATGTTTAGGAGGAGACTTTGGAACCAAAGGCTAAGATGAAAACAAAGTTAAAGAAGTAGTTTGAGAAGCAAGCTTAGGCGTGAACTTGTTTTATGGTTTCCAGTTTCGATTTTGTGTTGTCGTCACCATCTGTGGTGAGGATTGTGGTTGTGGATTATGTATTTTCATTTGAGTTGTAATGATTATGACATTTTTCGAGTTTAATAAGATGAGTATTTCTTATGTTTTTTACTTGAGGTCATGTGTTTGTGGTTAGAGAACCTCGAAATGGAAGTTTTATAGTGAGTAGAACTTGCCAGTTTCTGAGGAACTCTAACGGGCTTTGTGTGTTATGTGTTTAGAGAATCTCGGAATATAAGTTTTACGGTGGGTAGAGCTGTCTAGTTCCGGAGAGACTCTGCACGGACATCTGGTGTAATGGGTGGTCCAGATGATCTGTGATGGTCATGTTGGTGGCGGTATTTCGGGTTGGGAATATCATGTTGAGACCTTGGGAGGTAGTTCCGGTCATAGCTGCATTATAGACGTTAAAAATTGATTTCGTTCGGGGATGTCGATTTCCTCACGTAACTTAGAGAGAGAGACATTGGTTCTTTCTTGGAGATGAGTCTTTGGCAGATCTTGACAGATGCGTCTCTCCAGGGGATAGTGGGTTCCTTGCATACCAATCGTTAGCAAGGACTGCGTGGACTGGGAGCGTAAGGGTATGGAGATAGTTTTGGGAGATTGCGATCTTTGGCAGATCTTTGAGAGATGCGTCTCTCAAGGGGATAGTGAGGTCCCTGCATACCAAGAGCTTGACAGACTTTGTCTCTTGATTGTTTGAGGGGTATGGGGATGGTTGGTCTCAAACACCGTCAAGACTGCGCGAACTGAGGTGGGCTGATACGAGGCACCGAGAGCTGGAGGGGTATCAATCCCAAGAGCTAGATGGTGTCGTTATGAGTTATGAGTTATGAGCGATCAATGTCTGAGACAGGTCTATATGCATAGGACGGAAGTGAGCCTCGAGAGAGTCTGGGATATGTAGTCTCCTAAGTTACTGGCTGGTTGGCCAGGTGATTAGCCATGAGGGCTGTGTTTTAGGATTCAAGGACGAATGCAGGTTTAGTGGGGGAGAATTGTAACACCCGTGAACCAATTTTAAGAAATTGTAAGGAATATTGATCAACACTAGTGTGGTGTGTCGATCGACACTAGTGTGGTGTGTTGATCGACACACTTGTTTTGGGCTTGAGGCTGATTGGATTTGTGAGGGTGTCAATCAAAACAGTTTTAACTGAACGATTTTCTGTTTCTATTAAGTCGATCGGTTTACGTGTTGGTTTGGTAGAGACCCTACGGTTTGGATATAAAAGCTGATCAGCCGTATTTTCGTGTGGAGGGAGTTAAAAGCTGAATCAGAGTGTTTTGTATCGTTCCCTAAGTGTTCTTGAGAGGTTCTTAGTTGAACTTGTGTTAGGAGTCATTTGTGGTGCGTTTGGAGTAGAAAACGAGTGGGATTTTGTGGATTCTAGTGGTGATCAAGCCTGATCTCGTGCCTAGTCTCAATTCTATTCTTTTCCCTTCCGAAAACCTAAGGTGAGTGCGTGACCATGACTTCTGGGTCGATGGATCGTTAGGGATTCGTGGTGATAGGTTTGAACGTGTTGTTTGATTATGTGGTAATTGATTTTGTGATTGTGTGCACTTGTTGTGGTGTTTGTTGTGGTTTATGTGCAGGTTTATGGGTTTAAGCAGGCTCAGAATCGGACCAGAGAGGAGAAGGTTCGATTCTGGCGAGCATGTGATCTCTCGAATGACACATGAGGTTTGTCGATCCACACAGGTGCCCGAGGGAGTGTGTCGGTCGACACCTAGAGGGTGTGTCGATCGACACATGCATCTGGTCTGTGGAGTGTCGATCGACACCAATGAGGTGTGTCGACCGACAATGGACCAGTGTGTCGATCGACACCTAGTGGTAGTGTCAATCGACACACGTCTGATATGGCTGTGTTGAGCTGTTTTGTTTTGCTGTGTGAATTGTATGTTTGCATGAGCGGTCCATCGTGCCTGAGTGCGCAGTCGTAGATTGGATGACCGTCTCACTGGGTATTTATGATAATACTCACGCATCTTTTTTTCCCATGTGATGCAGGTAAAGGCAAAGTGTGATCGTGGAATCATGCCAATGAAGAGGAGGAGGATCTGTGACCTCGGTTGAATGCCTTCATGTTTTGTTATTACATTAGAACTGCCATAGGTTGATCGTTTAGTTCTGGAATGATTGGAATTAGTTAGTGTTGAACTTGTTGTTGGATTCTTTTGATTTAATAGAATTGGTTTAATGTTTGAGTTTACTGTTTTGTGATCCGCTGGTTGCTTGTTGGTTTGCTTGGTCGTTGAAGATAGCATTTAAGGGAATGCCAGTCCGAGACTAAGGTGTAATTGTTTTCTAAAAAAAAAACGGGTCGGGTCGTTTCGGTAAACATGCATTTCGAGTCTTCCGGACTAACGCACTGACCATCGGAGAAATCGGCATGTGGGCAGAGAGTGGGCTTGGGCCCACAAACAGGGCGGTCAGCGCGTTATAATGTAACTTTCTTTTTAAAAGTTAAAGTCCAAACAAAATAACGACATAGATAAACAAATAAACAATTACTGGTTTTTGAGGCCTAGTTTCCTTGTCCGGTTTATTAGTCAGTTTAGTGATGGACCATGAGATGACTCATCAAAATAATCAAGAATGATTAGGTTTTATAAGGGACAAAGGTTATGGCTTTAGACTATAAAAAGTCACAGATTAAGATAAGCATTTAAATAATCAACAACAAGCAATGAAATTTATAAGTAACACTCAACATAAACCCATAAGGAAATGCATTGGATTAAAAGGTTCAACTACATAAATCATTATTCAAATGAGATGCAAGGGTCTAATTAAGCACCATCGTAGATTATAAGTTATTATACACATGACTAGTTCTCTTAAAGATATTCATCTTTGTTAATAAGGTAACTTTGTTAAATTTTAATTTGCAAACAAAACTTTTTTTTTTGGAAGTACGTGAGAAATTTTGGGCTAACGCTAATCTAGACCCCAAACTTCGACAAGTCAAAGCAGATTGCAAGGAGGGATTCCACCCAAAAAGCATTTTATAGTCTTTAGGATGTTTGGACCTTTCGATGGGAAACACATCTAACTTTATATATATGTTAGTGTTAAAGAAAGCAGTAGATGCTAATTAGACGGTGACCCAACGCCTAGTGTCTAGAACGCCTAATCAGAATCTATATGAGTTTTTAGGCGGTTTAAACGTTTTATAAAACAATAATATAGTATCTAGCAAAATATATGAAGTATCAAGATTGATAATTAATAAAATTCATGTTACATTTATTATTATCATTTTATAGCATAATATATGATATTATTTTTATTGTATACTATAATAGTTTAGACCGCATATTTGTTATTCTTCATGGCTGCACACCACAACACAAGCAAACTGAGCCTCCAGGTCCTAAAGCTTGGCATACAGCTCTTGATCCTTTAAACTTCTGACTGCATGTAGATTCACAATCTGTCTGAACACAAGGATGTTTAGCTCCACCATATCGACAGGGAATTTTCTTTTCAACATTTCCTTTTATTCCTGTAATTGATATAGTTAAAACATAAGATCTTAATTGTGATAATGAAAATGGAAACAATAATTATTTTTGATCTCAAGAAAATAGATAATTCAAGATTTTTACTCATATTAATAAAACTAAAAAATAAACAAATACATTGATTATATTTTAAAACTTTAATCCAAAAATTACATATATATCATTGACAAATATTGTATAAATTAACATAAAGATTATAGAGAAGCAAGTTTAACAAAATTGAAAACTATAATTTGCTACATATATCTACAAAATACGAAACGAGAAAAGAACAATGGATAAATGTTAAATCAATTTATATCACAATAATTTTCATGATATATCACAAGAGTATTTGACCAAAAGAAAATAAGATATATCACAACTATATATTTTCTTTATACACGAAGGATTTTACATAATAGGTAAAGAAAAACTAAAAATATTTGTGGGAATCAATTTCGTACGTGTAGCACACAAAAATTGTAACACAATTTTCTACATCTAGTTAGTACATGGTTGAGGGATAATTAAAATAAAATGCCATTTTTAAAATATATTTTACAAAAATGTTATATTGAGTTTTGTAAATATTATATTTTAGTAATTCAATACATATACTAACCTAACACAAGAATGAAGAAGATAACTAGAATGGTGAACGAGAGCTGAAAGGATTTCTTCATCGTAGATTATACAAATTTATTGTAGGTATGCTTTTAAAATGAAAAATAAATAAGAACTTGTGCGTATTTATAGAAAACGTTAGACGCATTCCACATTAAAACATATATAGTTTTAAGCTTTTTCCCTCCTTAACTTTCGACTCCGTAATTCAAGGTTTTCATTATCTAATATATTAAACTTTGGACTCGCTCGTTTTGCGTAAATTTTGTTTCACAATTTGAGTTAAATGATACAATTTATAAAGGATGTAAATCTAACTTAGAATATACTAAAATAGTGATTATGGTATCAAATTAATATAGTTTTAATTAAGAAAAATATTTAGTTATAGATATTACATGAATTATTATATGGAATATCATATTCGTTTGTATACATATATATATATATATATATAAAAATTGATTATCATATCTAAAAATGGTTTCACGTGGGGACGAACTAAATATTTAAACAAAAAGAAAAAAAAATGTATCACGTAAAAAAACTAAACAAACAAAGATGTACTACCTAGTTATAATAACACATAAACAAAACTGGATATTAACATTGCTAATACTATATTACAAAATGTAATATAAACACCTGTAAACAAACTAATAACACAAATCTATTATCTTATTATATAAAAGAGAGTTTGTCAAAATTGTTACTCATAAAATCGCGACATGTGTCTATTATCGATAGAGATGATAACACATGTTAAAATACTCTGTTTTAAATCAAACAATTAGAAAAATAAAGATATCATTATGTTAAACCAATAAAATAAAGACACATTAACATTTTTCTTATTGTCTTATTAGCATATTTCTAAAAGCCAAACTAAATTTTATGAAAGTCGTTAAAAAAAAACAAAATATAAATACCATTATATTAAACAAAATTAATGTTACATCACAAAAATGAAACTTTATATAAAAAAACAAACAAATGTTAAACCATAAATTATTTTAAAAGAAAAAGTAAACGTACGTTCAACTTATAAATGTTAAACCATAAATTAATTAAAAAAAGAAAAGTAAAATATTACTTAAGAAAAGGTAAATCCAAAAGCTATATAATAATACACACCTCCCACAATTTAACGTATACCCCAAATCCTTAATTTTCTTTGCAAATCATGAAGACGACCTTCTCACAAATCAGTTAAAACTATTTAATTTTCGATAAATAAGATCAAAATTGTATTTACTGTCAAACTATTGCATGTATTCTTCGAAAGTGGGCGGCTAGAAATTTTTTAAAGCAAACAACGTAATATGAGAATGAAAGTTCTTCTACTTGATGAAAAGGTTAGTATATATCAATTATATCAAATTTTAAATTCTTCGACTTATCCAACACTTACCATACTTTATTCATGTTGTAAAAAGAAAATTTATAAACCTAACATTAAATGAAAAATTTACAAAATAGAATAATAACATATTATAATTTTATATTTTATCGTTCATAAATTCCATTTTTGTGTAAACCAAAAAAAATTAACGAGGTTAATAACTATATTAACTATATTATGCGGGGTTTATTAGATACGTAATTTATAACTATAACTATAACTATACGAATATAACTACACAAATTATCAATTTAATATATAATACCCGCATATTATGAGGGTCCTAATCTAGTCTTATTATATAAAGGAGACGTCGTTCGATGAGAGCATGACACGTAAGTATAATTGTAACTCATTGGATCGCGACACATGTCAATACTAATTTAGATCGTGACATGTGTTACAACTTAATATTAATTTAAAAAAAAAAAATGGAAAACTAACAAAATCATTGTCAAGTAATTCGACAAATAATAAATCTTAAGATTCTTGTTGACTTCACAAATTTGGAGATTTCTATAATTTTTGAGGATTTTCTGGTTGACAAAAAAAGAAAAATTGGGTGGGTTTGTTTTGATCGGGTCATAATCAAGTAATCATGTATAATTGGGTCGGTTATTCGGTTTAACATCGATTTGGTTTTATGTTTAGTTGGTCAAGATTATGTTGGTCAATAGTAAACCGAAATTAAATAAATTTGGGTGGAAATATAAGTTATAATTTTATTTTGGGGCTATTTGAGCGTTTAACTTCCATTTTGGGGTGAATTAAGCGTTTAACTTTGATATTGGGGGGGACATACTACGACCAAAATTTCCGGGGTCTATTTGGAAAGATATGAAACTATTGAGGGGGAATTACTATGTTTTCCCCCAAAAATAATTAGGAAAAAGGATAAACTTCTAATAACCTAAACTTACTGTAAGACTTTTTTCTAAAATAATGACAAGTAATTACAAAAAATGTAAAAGATAGAAATTAGAAAGAATATAAGCTAAAAATACAAAAAATACAAATAGAAATTTTAATTAAAACAAGAAAAAGATAAATAGTAAAAGAAATTTATTTAAATATGAAAAAAAATATATATAAAGAAATAAAAATCTCAGTTTGAAACTTTAAGATATAAAGAAAGGAAATAGAAAATAATACTAGGTAAAAATACAAAAAGTAGAAAATAGAAATTTTAATTTAAAACAAGAAACAAACAAATGGTAGGAAAAAAATATTTATAGAAATCTCTGTTTAGACATTTAAGATATATTATAAAGAAAATGAGAATTTTCAACCTATGATGATATTAGTATTTTTAATGTAAAAAACAAAAAGAAAATCGTATAAAGTGGTAATTTATACAAGTAAAATAATAATAATAATAGTATATTTTTTATTAGAAAAATTCAAAAGAGTTAAAAAGTTTAGAGACTATAGATTTTTACGAGAAAAAACTAATGACATCAACCGATAGACATTTTTCAATCACAAATTTATATGTGATGTTTGATAAATATATTTAATATATATTTTAATAAGTCTAATGAGATTACTAACATAATTTTTATTCTTTTCTATTTAAATCTATATTATATGAAATTGTTCTTTACTATTATATCACCTAATGGATTAAGAAAATATTATTTTATATAAAAATATGACTGAAGTACCATTATATACATTTCTCAATTCACATGATATGAAGTATGACATGAAAATTAAGATATAAATTGATCTTTAATGATTTAAAATCCTTATTTAATTAGTATTTCAAAATATTTTAATAATTCAACGGGTTTTTAATTAAAACTTAAATATTAAAACAATTAATTTTAGTATATTTATCTGCGTATTAACGCGGGCCTTAATCTAATTTCTTATAAAGAAGACAAAGGTTTCGAAAATATTTTAACCTGAGAACATGGAAAACAATTTCAAGTAGTTAAAGGATCAACCTAGTTATCATATTATGGCTTGCACACATTAGAAAGCTTAGAACTTGTATCGTATCACCTGCCAATTTAAATTTAACAGCACACTTTCTTAAAAATAAAAAAAAACGGTAAAGCTAATAATAATACAATGATTAAACTGCAATAAAGAGAATATATAGAGTTTCATAGATAGAGCCGGGTTTTCTATATAAAAATTGTTATGAAATACATAATATATTTCAAGACAGAGACATAGTGCATAATTGATTGGGTTTTAAGTAATGTCTTTAGAAGATGTGTCTTCCGAAGAAAGCAGGTGGTATGGGTTTTAAGTCTTACGAAGAGTTTAACAAGGCTTTATTAGCTAAGCAGCTCTGGCGACTATACCGATACCCAAACTCTTTAGTGGCACGAGTCTTGAAAGGAAAGTACTTTCGTTACTCGAACCCCTTGGAAGCTAGGAAACACTCTCGTCCTTCCTATGGATGGCGCAGTCTATTCAGTGCACAACCTCTATTGGACAAAGGGATGAGACGTACTATAGGAACGGGCGCGCAAACATGGTTTTGGACAGATAAATGGATCCCAGATGAGTCCCCTCGGCGAGTTCACAGTCTAGTCCAGAACCCTAATCGGCATGAGCGCGTCTCAGACTTTATTGACCCCCGATCTGGGCGGTGGAAACTGCATAGGCTCCGCGCCTGCGTAACGGCAGAGGATATCAAACTAATTCTCACCATACAGCCCTCCTTGCGGGGAGTGAAAGATGGCTTCTGTTGGCACTTTACAAATTCTGGTCTGTATACAGTGCGGTCTGGCTATGACATTGCTCGAACTCAGTTAGATGCGGATTTGCTGTATACCCAACAACTACCGTCAGTGAACCCACTCAAAGAGAAAGTTTGGACGCAGAAGACATCCAGTAAGATCCGTCACTTCCTTTGGCAGGCTCTCTCTGGGGCAGTTGCGGTGAATGAGCGTCTTGCGCATAGACACCTCCAGCAAGAAAGACAGTGCCCTAGATGTGGCAACAATGAAGAGACAATAAATCATGTACTATTTACATGTTCGCCAGCTAGACAAGTGTGGGCATTATCAAATATACCAAATCCACCGACAGTTTTTCCTATAGATAACTTCTGGGGCAATATGGATTATCTGTTTTCCAGACTCCCCGATCGGCCGGAATTGGAGGAATACACACGGTGTTTTCCATGGATTATTTGGTACCTGTGGAAGGCTCGAAATGCCAAAGTTTTCGACAATGTGGATCGAACACCCCAATCGATAATGGAGTTGGCACGAGCAGAGGCCAACGAATGGTTTCTTGCAAAGGCCTTTATGGCGGGACCTCTACCTCCGCAGGATCAGCTTTTAGTGGAGGAAGACCTGACCCAACAGGCGGTGTTCCGGTGTTTTGTGGACGGCTCGTGGAAAGAGGACGACCCAATGACCGGAGTGGGATGGATCCTGCAGCTCCAAGATGGGACTTCAGACTTATTAGGAGCTAAGGGGATGCGGCGAGTGCTATCACCACTCCATGCAGAAGTGTGTAGCCTTCTTTGGGCTCTGTCAACTCTGCGCAAATACGAACGGTTTTGTTCGGTTTTTTGCACGGACTCACAGGAGTTGGTGAACATGGTAGAAGATCCAGAAAGTTGGCCCCGCTTCCATCCAGAACTTGAAGAACTGCAAGAGTTACGAAGTTCTTTTCCAGACTTTACACTCACGTACTGTCCCAGGGAAAAGAATGCCAAAGCAGACTTCCTCGCGAAGAATGCTCGTACATGCAACTCGATGTTTTCTTATGTTAGCACTTCTATCCCGCATTGGTTCAAAGATGCTTCTGTATTTTTGTAATTAATCAGGATACGTGCGTTCGTGACAAAAAAAAAAAAAAAAGTAATGTCTTTAGACTTAATTTTTTCCAAAGCACTAATTCTTTATCAATGATGTTGTAGCTTTCTTTTTAAAACCTACAACTTCATTTTTATTTTTATCAATCGTGATGTAGCTTTCTTTTTAAAAGTTAAAAGTATATACAAAAAAACTTTTTTCTCAATGTAACATGAAAATCATAAAGCTTATCGGGTACTATAACATCATTAACCAGCTTCTTCGCTTCCAGCGTATTGTACCCATCAAGGACAATGATACGACATATGCAGATCCAACTCTTCTCCAAATGGCGAATGCGTCTACTGAGTATGGCATGATTTCTATGTCCAAGATACATGTTCTTGCTCATGACTTTAGCTTGCTCATGAAGATGGGTTTGGCTATTCAGAAACGTCTAACAGGTTCCGGTATCCCTAATCTGGTCTATGTTTTGTCATGGTTACTCATTTCTTGTGGTTTTACCTGAGTATGCATCCAAGCAGGGGGAGAATATGATTTCACTATCAATTCAGATGGTAAAATTGTGGTGCTTAGAACTGAGGGGGAGCAGATCGTCGCGCCAAAACATGTGGTCACCACATAGGGTGGTGCAAGCACATCAAAGGCTGCTCCAAAGGAAGATAAAGGCGCTGAAGGTTCTACTGCTCCAAAGAAATACAAGGATGTTGCGGCAGACTCTGATTTGTCTCGTTCTGATTTCGCTTGCTCTGACTTATTTCTCGTTTTCTCTCAATCCTCTAAACTTAAAAACTTATTTCTTATCTGTTAATGTGTCCTCTTAGTAGCGTCTATGTATGGAACACTTGCCTTAGGTTGTTTTCTTTCTTCCTTGTGAACTTAACTCGAATCCTCAATATATATGCTCAATATTTTAAGACTCTATGCGGCCTTGTGACATGCTGAAATTTACCCTGAGCTACTCTCTCAAATTAAGAGATCGTTTGTAGTATTTAAGGATCGAATCACAGGGAATCTCAATAACACAATTGAATCTTCCAGAAGCTCAGACGGTCCCCTCTAGACTGATCCACTTACATATACCCATCCAATCTCAAATCAAACTTCTATGGCAATGGTTCTTTTGAGTGTTATTGCGTTATGATTAGTTTCCAGAAAAATCTACAGCCTCAAACTTATTTTTCCTCCATAAACACAAAAAACTTACACAAAAGAAACCAAAACAAAGGACTTAACCAACATTATCTTTCGTGTGATTAAACCTTAAGGTTAGAAAGAAACAAAAAAACTTTTTTTTTTGCTAAATTCCGAAATTTGAAGAAAAATTCTAAATAATTACTGAGCAGTGGGTTGTGTCCCATCAAGTGCTTGTTTACAGTTATTAGCTTGACTAGCTCCTGATTCTTGTCACTTCTGGTTCAGCAATTAGGCATGTAACACACAAAAACAAAAGATAGAGCGTGTAACACCCGTAAACCAATTTTGAGAAATTGGAAGGTGTGTCGATCGACACTAATGTGGTATGTTGATCGACAAGCTGGTTTTTGGCTTAAGACCGGTTTGCTTCGAGTGGCTATCGATCGACACAAGTGGGGTGTGTTGATCGATAGGGCTTTAATTGGTTGATTTTCTGGTTCGATTTTTAATCGTTCGTTGGACCGGGTCGGTTTGGGGAACGCTAAGGTTGCGTTTATATGTTGTTTGGCCGTGTTTTCTTAAGGAAAACAGAGGCAAACATCATAGATAAACATCCCCAGAGATTTGTGTTTCAGTTTGAGTGTTCGATTCGTGAAAAGGAATCATTCTTGTTGTGTTTTGGTGTAAAAAGGAGTGGGATTTCGTAGATTATAGTGGTGATCAAGGCTGATCTCATGCCTAGTCTCAATTCCATCATTTTTCTCTTTCAAAACCTAAGGTGAGTGCGTGACCTTGGCTTCTGCGTCGATGGATCGTTAGGGATTCTCGGTGATAGGTTTGTATGCATTGATTGATCTTGTGGTGATCAAATTTTGTCTGTGTATGCTTGTTGTTGTGTTGTGGTTGTTGTTTGTGCAGGTATTTAGTACTGAAGCAGAGGAGGAATCGATCCGAGAGGATTATGATCGGTTCCCACGGTTCTACCAGGGTTTTGTCGAACGACACACATCATGTTTGTCAAACGACAGACCAGTACGAGGTCTGTGGAATGACACACGTGAGGTGTGTCGAACGACAGCCAGTTCAGAGGGTGTCGATCGACACCTAGTGGTAGTGTCGATCGACACATCTGTTTGGGCTATGTTGAGCCGTTTGTTGTTTGTTGTGTGTTTTGTATGTTTGCCTGAGCGGTCCATCATGCCTGAGTGCGCAGTCGTAGATGGGATGACCGTCTCACTAGGTATTTATGATAATACTCACACATCTCTTTTTCCCATGTGATGGAGGTAAAGGCAAAGTGTGAACGTCGAATCACGGCTACGAAGAGGGAGATGATCCGGGATCTCGGTTGTGTGGTTTATTTATGTTATTATTGTTAGAAGCGGCGAAGTTGTGGTTTAGTTCTGGAATGTTGGAATTGATCATTGTTGACTTTGGTTTATTTAGTTTGAAAGAATGCATTGGTTTAGTTATTTGAGTTGATTGTTTTGTTATCCGCTGATTGTTTGTGAGTTTCATTGGATGTTGAGGGTTAGCATTTATGGGAATACTAATTCGAGTCCAATGTAATAGTTAAAACAAAAAATCGGGTCAGGTCGTTTCTATTTGGTATCAGAGCGAATACGGTTTTAGGATGGGTTAGAACTGCTAGGATTGTAATTTGGTTAAATTGACAATTCTATGAGTTTGGGGGTTCAAGATCACCTTCCTTCGAGCCTTCAAAGAGATTCCATGGTAAGTGTGTTTTGTGTTTGTTTTTGTCTTTCTAGTGCTTAGCTGGATAATTTGTTAACTGCAATGAGATGGCTAGAGGAACTAGAGGGCGTGGGCGTGGAGGCCGAGTAGGCCAAGGCAGAGGTTGTGGACCTATGGATGAGCCAGTCATGAGTGAGGCTCAGAGTTCCACGCATGGGCTTGCGACAGTGCAGCAGACGTTGCATGATGGTTAGACCGCCAGTGTGAGGGCCGGTTTGGATATTGTTGGGGCCGGTTTGGATAATGTTGGGGCCGGTTTAGGTCTTGTCGGGGCTAGTTTGGGTGCCGTTGAGGCTGGTGCTGCTGGTGGTGTTGGCGCATGATAATGCTCAAATTTACCCTGAGCTACTCTCTCAAATTAAGAGATCAATTATAGTAAGAGGTCAAATCACTAGGAGTAAAATCAAACAATAGGATTATTGACTTCGAATTGAGCTAAGCAAAATAAAGTAAAATAAAGACAAAAGCAATTCGAAACAGGCAAAGATTGTTGATTTCTTAAAATTCAATTAAACAAAAAGCTAGGTTTTCAGGTAATTCTCAGGTGGAATCAAAATTGCAGATTAAACAAAATCAGGATTTAGTTAAGAACCGTTCTTGAACTTGGAACACTAAGATATAATTAACCAATTTTCGTTGCGAAAACTAACTATGCCTAAGCCCTAGAAAGCCAAATTTCTTTGCTCATTCAATCAATTTAAACAAGCTTTAAATTCAAGTTCAATTTGTTCACAAAATTCCTAAACCAAATTTCTTTGCGAAAAAGTAATTTTGCTTACCTAAGATCTAGTCCAGGCTAATCAATTACACTTTCGTGTCAATCTATCAACCTAAGATATCCAAATTCAGGGTCGCGAATCCTAAATCAGAGTTAAAGCAATCTAGGTGAAGAGATAATCTTAACAAGTGAGTTTAACCTAACAGTTCATCTTCGATCCTTTCGAATCACCATAAACCTAACAAGAAAACTACTCAGACATGCAAGCAAAGCAAATCATAACTGAATAAATATTGCATAAAGAAAAAGAATAGGAAGAGATACCGAAGGGTTCGAAGAATCTCAAGAACAAAGTAGACTTGTCTCCCTAAAAACACTCAAAAGCTCTCTCTCAATTTGTTCAATATAAACTAAGATAATGATCGAAAAACCTAAAAGAAAACTATATATAGTGCTATAACTCGTGGTGGGTTTTTCCTGATGATTTTTCTGCTAACTTCTGGCCCGAAACGAATAATTTTCCTTTCTTAATACGTATTTTGTCGGCCTCTGAAAAGTGGATGTCGTTCGACAGTCACATGGTGTGTCAAACAACAGGTGATCAACTTCGGTGTCGATCGACACTTGTTGAGTGTGTCGATCGACATGTGCCTTCATTTCTGTTTTTCCACTTGTAAATCGGACTTCTATCTCGTTTATGCTCCAAAACGCACCATAATCATCAAATAAGCTTCCCACATACAATAACCTGTTAAGACACTAAAAAGACTCGAAAACAATAAAAAGTCTCGATAAAAAGACCTTATATCATGGTCGAAAACAGGCGAAAACCATGATATATCAACTTCCCTAGACTTAGCTTTTGCTTGCCCTCAAGCAAACTAGAGACTAAGAATGAAGTCGAGGTTTGAAAATCGCGAGACCTTACTTATCCTTGAAAACATTGCTTTCGCCTTCCTTGACTCTTTTGCTGCATATAAACAAACTACCTTTGACGGTCACGAATCTCAAACATCATAGGTTGGGCCTCAAATCTTAACCTACAAACCCGTGAGTTTCACATTCTCCTAACTATCGCACACTTGATCGAAGTGATGATGGAATTCACTCTAATGATATCAACCAGATAAAAGGCTAGGTATGATGTTAAAAGGCTATTGGTGTTTAAGTGGAGCTAAAGTGTTTAGAGTTACCGGATTTTATTTCGTGGATGCAGACATTATGCATAAACGTAAGAGAGAGACTGGTCCAGTTGATGCCCACAGTTTCTCATTCACATTGCACTCCCTCCTCCAAAACGTTATCAAGAACCAAACACCATCATATAATAAAATGTTCCACTATCCACATTCATCCTCTCCATTCCTTGGGATTTTTGTAGAGGCTAGAGACTTATAAAAATGATCATTCCCCTTTCCCTTACTAAATTTTCGAAATATTTATTATTTTTTTCGATTTTTTTTTTTTCATAATGCTAAGGGGGGGGGGGGGGGGGGGGAATGATCTTACGAAGATGTTAGTCTCGAAAATTACCATTATTTTGCATGAAATCCCAATGAATGCTTAGCATCGTTGCTCTCTGTAAAATACTCCAACCAAATCCTCATCCTGTGCAATTTTGTAAATGAAAAACTGCGTCGGACCTTTTTCTCTCTGGTGTTTATACACATGCCTGCACATAAAACAAAAGGGAAAGAAATCGCATGAGGCTTGAACAAAAGGTTAAGGTTAATGGTTGGGTACCAACTAAAAATGAGCTGGCCATTCAGGATCAACAAAGAGTGGTAAAGAGAATAAGGAGTCCTGAATGTTGGGTCGATTACTGTCGTGATATCATCAAAGAAAATATAGCAAAATGGAGATCAAGTGTATAGTCTGGAGTTTGATCTACTTCGTTCTGCAAGTCGCGATAAGAGGGGAACCTGTACTATCATCTGGTTTCGAATTCGCTCCATCCAAAGGCTTCGTCGCAATAGCTAAAAGTCTTAAAAACTAAGCTTTGTTCTTAGGAAAGATCGTTGTTCCCTACATTTTGACTCAATAAAAACAAATTTTTGACTCCAAAATAGAAAACAATGTTAGCAATTACCTCCGCCAGACTTAAACAACACTGTCCTAGTGTTATTAAATCTGAGATTAGTGAGAAGAGAAAGAAAATGATGGAAAAATTTGTGAAAACGAGAAACTTGGACCTGTACTGTATAGCTGTCGATCGACAGTCACAATGTGTGTCGATCGATAGGTTCTGCATGGGGCTGTCGATCGACAGTCACAATGTGTATCGATCGACAGGGTGTTCGAATTTCTGGGGTCGTGGCTGTTAATTGGTCGGTTTTCTGGTTCGATTTTTAATCGTTTGGTTGGACCGGGTCGGTTTGGGGAATCCTAGGGTTGCGTTTATATGTTGTTTGGCCGTGTTTTCTTAAGGAAAACTGAGGCAAACATCATAGATAAACATCCCTAGAGATTTGTGTTAGGTTTGAGTGTTTGATTCGTGAAAAGGAATCGTTCTTGTGGTGTTTTGGTGTAAAAAGAAGTGGGATTTCATGGATTCTAGTGGTGATCAAGGCTGATCTCGTGCCTAGTCTCAATTCCATCCTTTTTCTCTTTCGAAACCTAAGGTGAGTGCGTGACCATGGCTTCTGGGTCGAGGGATCGTTAGGCATTCTTAGTGATAGGTTTGTATACATTGATTGATCTTGTGGTGATCGAATTGTGGCTGTGTATGCTTGTTGTAGTTGTTGTTTGTGCAGGTTTTTCTACTGAAGCAGAGGAAGAATCGATCTGAGAGGATTATGATCCGTTCCCACGATTCTGCCAAGGGTCTATCGAAGGACAGACTAGTACGAGGTCTATCAAACGACACACATGAAGTGTGTCAAACGACAACCAGTTCAATGGTTGTCGATCAACACCTAGTGGTAGTGTCGATCGACACATCTGTTTGGGCTGTGTTGAGCCGTTTGTTGTTTGTTGTGTGTTTTGTATGTTTGCCTGAGCGGTCCATCGTACCTGAGTGTGCAATCGTAGATGGAATGACCGTCTCACAGGGTATTTATGATAATACTCACGCATCTCTTTTTCCCATGTGATGCAGGTAAAGGTAAAGTGTGGTCGTGGAATCACGGCTACGAAGAGGGAGATGATCTGGGATCTTGGTTGTGTGGTTTATTTTTGTTATTGTTGTTAGAACTGGCTAAGTTGTGGTTTAGTTCTGAAATGTTGGAATTGATCATTGTTGACTTTGGTTTATTTAGTTTGAAAGAATGCATTGGTTTAGTTATTTGAGTTCATAGTTTTGTTATCCGCTGGTTGTTTGTGAGTTTGATTGGAAGTTGAGGGTTAGCATTTATGGGAATGCTAATTCGAGTCCAATGTAATAGTTTTTTAAAAAACGGGTCGGGTCATTTCAGAACGCGTTGGTAACTAAAGTAAAAACTTAGACAAAATTCAAAAATCAAAATTTAATTGGTGATTTTGATTCCCAGCAACGGCGCCAATATTTTATATGTTCAAATTTACCCTGAGCTACTCTCTCAAATTAAGAGATGATTTGTAGTATTTCGGGATCGAATACCAGGGAATCTCAATCACACAATTGAATTTCAAATTCGAATTAAGCTAAGATGTAATGTGAATAAAAAAAAGTATGAAACAAACGAAGATTGTTTGTGGTTTCGTAAATTCAATTGAACAAAGGGTATGCTTTGGGAAATTCTCAAGAAAATCAAAATTGCATATTCAAAACGTTAGGACTTTATTAAGAACCGTTCTCGAACTTGAAACACTAATGTAAACCTAACCAACGCTCGCTGTGAAAACTATCTATGCTTAAATCCTATAAAACCAAATCTCTTTGTGAATTCTAACAACTTAAACAAACATTAAATTTTAAGTTTCAATTGGTCACAAAATCCCTAAACCAAATCTCTTTGCGAATAAAATTTTTGCTCATTTAAGATAGTTCAGGAAATCAATTGTGCTCTTGATCAATTAATTAACCTAAGATCTAAATTCTAGGTGATGAAGCCAGAATTAGTATTATGTGTAATTTATACGAAGAACAAAGTGATTATCAAAATCAATTAACTGAATCAAGCAATTCATCTTCAACCTTTGAATAATCCTAAACTCAACAAGCAAACTACTCAGTCATGCAGAAAACAAGATGACTGAAAAAAAAATGCATTAAAAAGATAGAGTTAGAGACACAAAGGGTTCAAAGAATCTCAAAGGTATAAAGTAGACTTGTCTCTCTACAGCTCTTAAAAACAACCTCTCTGTTTTTCCCAGTAGATAATAAAACAACCCGACCCGTTTTTTTAATTTTTTTTTAAACATTAAACCCTTGGTCTCGGACTAGCATTCTCGTAAATGCTATCCTCAACAACCAAACAAACGACACAAGAAATAGCGGATAACAACATAATCAATTCAACAAGGCATTTGACTAAACAAGATAATTCAATTCAAACAATAACCAATTCAAACAATTCCAGAACTACACCAACAACCTATGGCAGTTCTAAACAACAAATAACATAAACCACACAACCGAGACCCCAGATCAGCCTCCACTTCGTAGCCATGATTCCACGATCACACTTTGTATTTACGTGCATCACATGGGGAAAAGAGATGCGTGAGAATTATCATAAATACCCAGTGAGACGGTCATCCCATCTACGACTGCGTACTCAGGCACGATGGACCGCTCATGCAAACATACATATCACATAGCACACAAATGGCACAACATAGCCCAATAAGATATGTGTCGATCGACACTACCACTAGGTGTCGATCGTCACACTCTGAACTGGTTGTCATTCGTCATACCTCATGTGTGTCGTTCGACAGACCTCATACTGGGGTGTCGTTCGACACACCTCATGTGTGTCGTTTGACAGACCCCTGGCAGAATCGTGGGATCCGATCATAATCCTCTCGGATCGATTCCTCTTCTGCTTCAGTACAAAAAACCTGCACAAACATCAACAACAACAAGCAATCACAGCCACAATCAACAACCAAGAGATCAAACAACATATTTTAACCAATCACCACACAACTCTAACGATCCATCGACCCAGAAGCCATGGTCATGCACTCACCTTAGGTTTCGAAAGAGAAAAAAGGACGGAGTTGAGACTAGGCACGAGATCAGCCTTGATCACCACTAGCCCTCATGAAATCCACTCCTTTTCAGACCATAACACCACAAGAACGATTCCTTTCACGAATCGAACACTCAAACCTAACACAAATCACTGGGGATGTTTATCTCTGATGTTTGCCTCTGTTTTCCCTCAGAAAACATGGCCAAACCGAACAATTAAAAATCTAACCAAAAAATCGACCACTTAAAACCCTGTCGATCGAGACTCAGCACTTGTTTCAATCGACAGCCACTCGAAACAAACGGGCCTTAAGCCAAAAACCAGTCTGTCGATCGACACACCACACTAGTGTCGATCGATACACCTTCCAATTTTCTCAAAATTGGTTCACGGGTGTTACAGATAATAATATACAAAATGCAAAAACCTAAAAGAAAACTATATATAAGGTTCTAAAATCATGTTGGGCATTTATTGTAAACTTCTGAAACCTCTAACGCAAAAAGATAATCTTCAAAACTAGAAATAGCAAATTCCTTCTCGTCATGTAAGTGTGGCGATCGCCACACTCCTTGTATCGATCAACACCAATATCTGCCGGTAATAACAAATCCGTCATCGCGACTGCAGCTCCTCTTTCCAAAATGGTCCAAAATGCTCCATAATCTCCAATTAAGCTCCACACGTACATAAACCTGTAAAGACTCCACAACACTCGAAAATCACCGAAAAGACTCTATAAAAAGAGTTATATCATGGCCTAAAACCGGTAAAACCCTTGATATATCAACTCCCCTAGATTTAGCTTTTGCTTGTGTAGCGCCCAGGTTCATTATCTAAACTCGGACGCCAATGATGAACGCTTAGGCATCCGATTAGAGGTTCCCAAAACACATCCGGAATCTCTTGGTCGGACTTCTAAGCATCCATCCCTATCGAATACACCTCCAGGCTTGCCAACCTGAGACATATCCGATAGTTAGTTCGTCTGGACAAGGACTTCTATCATATGCAACCGAAGTTTAAACAAACAAACTTCACTACAGGGTTAAGTCTTCTTGCTTGACTTCCAGATATCCATGAATTTTCCCTTGGCATTGTTGACTTCAATTCTCGGACCAAAATCCTCTGGGCTTCCATACCCAATTTGTTTATTTACCAGATATTCTGAATCTGACACCTCATATGCCCACGAAGGTTCATCAGGTGAGTTTGGTAACAATGCATCATCATGTAAACGCGACTATGATTCTCTTTTTGAATCAACTACTAGACCCAGACATGGTGGTACATACTGATTATGACCACATGATCTCCTAATTCTTCCACCTCTCATACGCGGAGGCATCTGCATCGAAGATAAAGGGTTAACTTAATCTCATCTACCTATTAAAGGAGCTTATTGGTTTTCTAACTGCTATTTGCAACTCATTTACTCGATAAAACATTTGAAAACGAGTCTCATGCGAACATGGTCAAAACCACGCTCTAATACCAATCTTGTAACGTCCAGGTTCATTATCTAAACCCGAACGCCACTGATGAATGCTTAGGCATCCGATCAGAGGTTCCCGGAACACATCCGGAATCCCTAGGCCAGACTTCTAAGCATACATCCCTATCGGATACACCTCCAGGCTTGCCAACTCGAGACGTACCCACTACAAGAAAAATCGCCATTCTTAACTCATGATAAACGCTATAATAGGTAATCAATAGCGTTTTCATAAACGCTATGTAAGCCTCAGCTATGGTAGAATCGCCGCCCTACAGTAGCAGTTTTTTGTGTGCTATTATATGTTCTTATACAATAGCGGTAATCAAATGCTTTAGTATATAGTTTCATAGCTGATGATAAATGCTGTAATATAATTTGTATAGCATTTTCTTTGTTATATTACATTAAGCTATAGCTCTTCAATTATGCTATGATCGTTTGTTTTGCAGCATTTTACATATTTCTAATAGTACAATAATAACGGTACAATAGAAATATATATGTATTAATAATATATATATATATATATATGTCTAATCATATTTTTGCTATGTCAAAATGTCATTTAGAAATCCAAGTGTCATTTGGTCATGTAATCTCTTGTACAATATATAGATGAAGCAAATGTAAAAGAGATGAATAATAATAAATAGAAGAGAAGTTTGAAAAGTCACTTGTTTTACTCATATTAAAATTATAGATTTTGGTTTTATTATTACTCTTTTATAAGATCAAACACAAAGTTTAGATATATCACCACCAATTTTTTGTATTATTAGTAATATTTCACAACACGTTATCAGCACGATCGTCTCTCGATCTGTTCCGATCAATCTGTTCCGATCAAACCGTTCCGATCGTACGTAAATGAGGTAATATCTAAAATTGTGCTAAATTTTATGCATGTTGGTTTATTTTGAGATTTATATATATCGTATATATGGAGTGGTAGGTTACGCCTCCTCCTTTATTTAATGGTAGGCTTTGCCTCCTCGTATATAATTGTATATATATACCAAATTATTTTACGCTATTATGATGCTTAATTTTATCATGCATATTTATTTAAAAAGATGTTTAATAAGTTTGTGAATTTAATAATTTAAACTTATTATATATATATGACGGTCATGTTTAAATTTGGAACCATTGATCGGTCAAAAACGACATCGAATAATAGTAAAGTCTAACGCTATAATCGTTTTCCGTCACCACCTATAAATGGATTAAAAGATGTTTAACCATTAATCCGTCCAACTAGAATTAGCTCCATTCCCAGAAGTGAATGTTAGTAATAATAATAATAGTTGATAAGGACGTGGACCCGGACAAGGTAGAGACTGTAGTCGCGATAATGAATAAGGTGGTGGGAAAAAAATTCGAGCCAGATAATTCCAGCGAAAAGAAAATCAATAAAGTTTATTGCGTTTTGAAAAATAAAAAAGACATTACTTGTTACGGATGTGGCATGCAAAAATAATGGATACGTAGATGTTGTACGCCAAAATATTTAGCCCATCGTTTCAAGAATCACTAAAGGCAAAAGGAAATGTTGTTAGAAATAAAATTCACCGTGGATGAAAATAATCTTTTCTTTAATAGCCTGAGTGATGATACTCATTTCGATGTCATAAATTCTCTTGTTGATCTTGATGAATCACAAGAAAATAAAAGGACTAAGATCGATGGGATATGATAAGTATAATAAGCATCTTAGTATCGCTTTTAAATATTTAATTATTTTTTGTGTATGTTTAATGTTTTCATGTTACTTAATGCATATAAAGTGACACTAGAAGATGTCACAATTTGAGGTCATGGATGGAGATATATGTCTACTGGATAGTGATATAACGCACACAATACTTAGGGATAAAAAGTATTCTCCGATCTCAAATTAAAGGTCTCCGCCGGAAGCGTGAGTACCATGAGTGGTAATGCAAAAATTATTAAAGGCCATGGCAGAGCCAGATTTTCAATGCCAAGGGGGACAAAATTTGAAATAAGTGATGCATTGTACTCCCCCGATTCATACGGAAACTTGTTAAGTTCCAAAGATATCAGAAAAATGGATATCATTTTGAAAGTATGAATAAAGATGGCATTGAATATCTTTGCATTACATCAGAGTGGAAACATGCATTGGAAGAGTTACCAATGATTTCCTCTTGATTATATTGCACAAAAATAAATATGACGGAATCCTATGTTACAGTAAACCATAAGTTTACTAGTACATTTAAAGTCTGGCATGAGAGGCTAGGACATCTAGGATCAGTTATGATGAGAAGAATTGTGCAAAATTCGAATGGCCACCCATTCAAAAACCAGAAGATTCTTCAAGCGGGAGAGTTTTCATGTAAAGCATAATCTCAAAGAAAACTCATAGTGAAGCCGTCTCCAGCCAAAGTTGAGAATGAATCTCCTGTATTCCTAGAGAGAATACATGGTGATATATGTGGACTGATTCATCCACAGTGCGGGCCATTTAAGTATTTCATGGTATTGATTGACGCATCAAGTAGATGGTCACATGTGAGTTTGTTGACCACAAGAAATACGACTTTCGTAAAATTTATTTCCCAAATAATCAGGTTGAAAGTACAATTCCACGATTATGCTATAAAGAAAGTAAGATTAGATAATGCAAGTGAATTTACTTCTCAAGCTTTGATGAGTATTGTATGTCAATGGGGATGGATGTTGAATATACACAAAATGGTATGGCTGAGAGCTTGATAAAACGGCTACAATTAATTGCAAGGCCATTAATATTGAGAACAAAGCTCTCAATTTCTGTATGGGGACATGCTATATTGCATGCGGCAGCATTGGTCTAGATAAGGCCAAGTGCATATAATAAATATTCCCCATTACAGTTGGCATCTGGCCAGGAACCAAATATATCACATCTCCGAGTTTTTGGGTGTGCGGTCTATGTACCGATAGCGTCACCGCAAAGAAAAAAATGGGACCGCAACGAAGATAAGGGATATATGTCGGGTATACATCACCAAGCATAATAAGATATTTTGAACCGGTAACTAGTGATATGTTTACGACACTTATTGCCGATTGCCATTTTTATGAGGAAGAATTCCATGCGTTAGGGGGAGGAATAAATCAAGTACCAAAGAATGTTACATGGTGTAATCCATCTTTGGTTTATCTTGATCCCCCAACAAAACAACGTGAATTGGAAGTTCAAAAGTTGTACACCTCAATAATATGGCAAATCAGTTACCAGATGTGTTCACAGATACAAAGAGGGTGACGAAGTCATATATACCCGCAGCTAATGCTCCATCAAGAATCAATGTTCCTGAAGAACATGTAGATGGAAGCAAAGTAAATGAACTGAGGGTTCAATTAAAGCGAGGGAGGCCAAGGGCTCAAAAGATTAAAATCCTTGCAAGAAAAGAAAATTGGTTGAGGAAAATGAAAAGATTCAAGAGGAATCTCATTGAGAAAAATGTCTAGAAGACATAAGTGAAAAGGGTCTAGATGAACCCGATACAGAGGAACGTCCAGAAGACGTTGAGAATAAAGAAAATTTTGAGATATCCATCAGTTATGCCCAAAGTGAAAAATTATGGGGTAGAAATAAAATAGAAGATATTGATGGGATATTCTCTTTCTCTGTATCAAAAGAAATTGATCATGAGGATGATCCAGATCCAAAATCTGTAAGAAAGAGTGCCAAGAAAGACATGATTGGGAGATATAACAAGAGGCCATGAGAAATGAATTAATCTCCTTTAAGAAAAGAGATGCCTTTGACTCTGTTGTCATTACACCAAAAGATATAATGCTAGTCGGATACAGATGGATCTTTGTAAGAAAAAGAAATGAGAAAAATGAAGTCACGAGGTATAAGGCACGACTCGTAGCACAAGGATTTTCTCAAAGACCGGGAATTGATTATGAAGAAACATATTCCCTGGTAATGGATGCAATCACATTCAGGTACTTGATGAGCCTAACGGCATCAAAGAATTTAGAAATGTACCTAATGAATGTTGTGACTGTATACCTATATGGATCGCTTGATAACGATATATATATGAAAATCCCAGAAGGATTAAAGATCTCGGAAGGATCTAAAAAATTAGAAATGCAAAAGGCATTGTCTAAAAGGATTTGTTCAGTCAAAATACAGTGATCACTTTATGGATTGAAACAATCCGGACGCATGTGGTATAATTGCTTAAGTGAATACTTGTTGATGAGAGTATATATCAATGATGCGATATGCCCTTGTGTATTTATAAAGAAATTCTTATCAGGATTTGTGATCATTGTTGTTTATGTTGATGACCTGAACTTAACTGGAACTCAAAAGGATATTGATGATGCAAGAACTCATATGAAAGGGAGTTCGAAATGAAAGATCTTGGAAAGACAAAGTTTTGTCTCGGGCTCCAGATAGAGCATTTCCAAGATGGAATATTTATGCATCAATCAAATTATACCAAGAGGGTATTAAAACGCTTTAATATGGATAAAGTGAATCCTTTGAGTAGTCCAATGGCTAATAGATCACTTTAAAATAAAAGTGATCCGTTTAGATCTTCTGAAGGTAAGGAATATATATCAGGTCCATAAGTACCTTATATGAGCGTTATAGGTGCTTTGATGTATCTTGCAAATTGTATTAGACCATATATAGCTTTTGCTACTAACTTACTTGCAAGGTATAATTCAGCTCCTACGCGTTGACATTGGAATGAAATAAAACATATCTTCCATTATCTACAAGGTACAATTGACTTGGGATTATATTATGCTAGAAACTCAGAATGTGGTCTAGTCGGTTTTGCAGATACTGGTTATTTATCTGATCCGCATAAAGCTCGATCACAAACGGGATATGTTTTCACAATGGGAGGAACTACGATCTCGTAGCGTTCACAAAAGCGTAGTTTGGTTGCCACTTCATCAAATTATGCAGAGATCATTGCACTCCATGAGGCATGCCGAGAATGTGTGTGGTTGAGATCGATGACTCAACACGTACAAGGTGCAAGTGGAATAGTCACCAGCAAAGAACCAACAATTCTATACGAAGATAATGCTGCTTGTGTTCCACAAATCAAAGAAGGATATATCAAGAGCGACAGGACGAAGCATATTCCTCCAAGATTTTTCTCCTATACTCGAGAGCTTGTGGAGAACAAGGAGATCGATGTGCAATACATCCGCTGAAGTGATAATGCAGCAGATTTATTTAGAAAGGCACTTCCTACGACTATATTCAAGAAACACGTTCAATGCATTGGAATGCGTCATCTTCGGGATGTAAACAAAGGAGATTAAAATGGCGAGACTACACTCTTTTTCCTCTGTCATAGTTTTTATCTCACTGAATTTGTACATGATAAAATTTTTAACGAGGCAGTCTAAGACCGGATATATCATAGATGATGAATACTCAAGGGGGAGTGTTTAAAATAAAGGATGATTATTCATCATCTCCTAATATTAAGCTCATTTATATAGTAGCCAAGTGTTATCCTTTATATATAACACATGTTTGCCACTAATCATATTTTTATTATGTCAAAATGTCATTAGAAGTCCAAGTGTCATTTGGTCATGTAATCTCTTGTACTACAGTAAAACCTCTATAAATTAATAAGGTTGGGACTTTAGAAAATTATTAATTTAGAGAGATATTTATTTATTAATAAATTACTAAATATTAATTTATAGAAATAATTCTTTTTAGGTAATAATTTTCTTGAATTTTTTTCGAATGATGTTATATTTAGAAATTTAATGAAGTCATTTGCAAAAATAACATACAATAACGTGAAATTATGAGTAATTTTTTTGATTATCGCAATAGAAATGATGTTAACATTATAATAAACTATGTAATTATTAAAATGATATATGTTCCTACGTATAAAGTTTAGAAGAAATCATGGTAATTATCTTTAATGTTGATGTATACATTTAAAAAGAGTTATGTGTGAAAAATCAATTATGTTGTTTTAAACTTTTCACAAGTTTATGATACATACAAATAAAGCAATCTAAAAATTTTTGGATGCAACAAGTAAAGTTAAAGAAAAGCTCTAAAGAGATTTCAACTTCAAGTCAAACCAAAAATCATTAAAAGCATGTTTTAGTACATTATATATATATATATATATATCCATGATTATATATAATTATTAATTTATAATATTATTGGGACCATATTTTACATAGAAGTTTCAAAAAAAGTTATTATCTTATCATGTTATCGAATTTCGATAATTTTTACATTGGCCTGACTTGGGACTGAAATATTTTATTAATTTATGGTGATTATTAATTTATAGAATATTAGTTTATGGAGGTTCTACTATATATATATATAGAGGAAGCAAATGTAAAAGAGATGAACACAAGAGTGAATAATAATAAATAGAAGAAAAGTTGAAAAGTCACTTGTTTTACTCATATTAAAGTTATAGATTTTGGTTTTATTATGCTGATACCTTCAATCTTTGACATCATGTTCTTGAACCTTGTCATGAAAGACTGAAGACTTTCGGTCTCACCTTGCTTCTTATTCCATAGTTCGGAGTCGTAGATTTTCCGTTCCATGAAGATATTGTAATGCTGCACGAATAACTCGGAAAGTTGGAGGAAAGTGTGAAACGAATTCTTCTCCAGCTTGTAGAACCATTGAAGGGCAGGCCCCTTGAGGCTTTCTACGAACAGCTTGCAGTAGACGATGTCCTTTTCGGCTTCCTTGAAGTTTGCTCTCACTTAGGCCACTTTGAATTCCATCAGATGATCTGAAGGGTCTGTAGTTCCTTCGTAAACTGGTAACTTGATTCTTCCGGGGTCGGCGATTTTCGTCCTCGCGATTTGTTTGTTGAAAGGCGTGTTCCTTGCTTTTTCTAGTACCTGAGCGATGGCAGGAGCCTACCCAGTTCTGTGGTGTATCTGCGATTGGGTACGCTTTAGATCAGAGGTTACCCGCTCCATTTGAGCTTTTACTGCAGCGAGTTCTGCGGCGTAAGATCGTTTGAACGCTCTACGCTCTTGCTCCTTCTTGTACCGCTCTTCGCTAGAGTAGTTGGTGTTCTCCGAGGTGTCTTTCACAGCCTCTGTTTTGGAAGAGCCTGACGCGCTTTGAGTGTCAGAGGCGCGTAGTTCTTGTCGGCTGCCTTCTGCACCTTCCGCTCATGCACGCTTCGTGGGAGCTGGTTCTTCTCTGTCGGAGATATCCACGATGCGTTCGGGAGACTTGTCCATTTCTCGACGCAGCGGTGGTGGTGGTAGGTCCTCTGGGTTTCCCCGAGTGGTACAAGACGCTGAGAAGTCGAGGCGTTGAGTATCGACGCGCACCCTAAGTCTTGCTGTGTCGGGTTGATATGCTCAAATTTACCCTGAGCTACTCTCTCAAATTAAGAGGTCAATTGTAGTAGGGGTCGAATCACTGGGAGTCAAATCAAACGATAGGAATATTGACTTCAAATTCGGCTAAGTAAAATAATATAAAATAAATAGCAAATTCAATTGGTAACAGGAAATATGGTTGATTTCAAATTCAATTAAACAAAGAGCTAGGCTTTTGGGTAATTCTCAGGATGAATCAGAATTGCAGGTTAAACAGAATCAGGATTTAATTAAGAACCGTTCTAGAACTTGGAACACTAAAATATAATTAACCAACTGTCGTTGCGAAAACTAACTATGTATAAACCCTAGAAAACCAAATTTCTTTGCGAATTCAATCAATTTAAACAAGCTTTAAATTCAAGTCCAATTTGTTCACAAAATCCCTAAACCAAATTTCTTTGCGAATAAGTAATTTTGCTCACCTAAGATCTAGTTCTGGCTAATCTATTACACTTTCGTGTCAATCTATCAACCTAGGATATCCAAATTCAGGGTCGCGAATCCTAAACCAGAGTTAAAACAATCTAGGTGAAGAACCTAACAGATAAAATCCTAACAAGTGAGTTTACCCTAACAATTCATCATCATTCCATTCGAACCACCCTAAACCTAACAAGCAAACTACTCAGACATGGCAGCAAAGCAAATCATAACTGAATAATAATGCATAAAGAAAGAGTAAAATAAGAATTACAATAGGGTTCGAAGAATCTCAAAGTAATGAAGTAAACTTGTCTTCTTAAAAACCCTAAAAATCTCTCTCTAAACTTTGTGTTATATAATTTGAAGTTATCATCTAAAAACCTAAAATAAACTATTTATAGAGGTAAAACTCGTAGTGGGCTTTTATGACGGTTTATTGGTAACTCCTGGCCCGAAAAGGAACAATTTTCCTTCTTTAAAACGTATTAGGTCGGTTTCTGGGAAGGCCTGTCGATCGATCGTTTATGTGTCTGTCGATCGACAGGTTGTAACGTAGCTGTCGATCGATCGGTGCCTTTGTGTCGATCGATCGACACGCCAATCTGACGGCAATTGAATTTCCGTTCTAACGACTTCAGCTCCTCTTTCCACAATGCTCCAAAACGTTCCATAATCATCAATTAAGCTCCACACGTACAAAAACCTGCAAAGACTCTAAAACACTCGAAAAACACCAAAAAGACTCGATAAAACCGGGTTAAATCATGGTCAAAAACGGGTAAAAACCATGATATATCAACTCCCCCAGACTTAGCTTTTGCTTGCCCTCAAGCAAACTAGAGACTAAAAACGAAGTCGAGGTTTGAAAATCGCGAGAACTTACTTATCTTCGGGAACATTGCTTTCGCTTTCTTGACTCTTTCGCTGTATGTAAACAAAATACCTTTGGCGGTCACGAATCTCAACCATCATAGGTTGGGCCTCAAATCTTAACCTGCAAACTCATCAGTTTCACATCCTCCTAACTGTCGCACACTTAATCGAAGTGATGATGGAATTCTCTCCAATGATATCAACCAAGTAAAAGGCTAGGTGTGATGTTAAAGGCTTTTGTGTTTAAGTGGAGCTAAAGAGTGTTTAGGGTTACCGGATTTAACTTGGTGGATGCAGACATTATGCATAATCACAAGAGAGAGTCGGATCCAATTGATGCCCACAGTTTCTCATTCACATTGCACTCCCTTCTCCAAAACGTTATCAGGAACCAAACACCTTTATATAATCACGTTCCACTTTCCACATCCAACTTCTTCATTCCTTGGGATTTTTCTTTTGAAGCTAGAGACTTATTTAAATAATCATTTCCCTTTCTCTTACTTATTTTTCGAAATAAAAGTAAATAATTGTTTTTTTTTTTTTTTTTTTTTTTTTAGCTCTAAGGGGGGAAATGATTTTACAAAGATATTAGTCTCGAAAATTACCATTGTTGTGTATTAAATCCCAAGGAATGCTCAGCATTTCTGCTCTCTTTCAAGTACTCCTACCAAATCATTTTCCTGTGCAATTTTTGTGAATGAAAAACTGCGTCGGACCTCTTTCTCTCTGGAGTTTATACACATGCCTGCACATAAAACAAAAGGAAAAGAGACTGCATGAGGTTTGAACAAAAGGTTAAGGTTAGGGGTTGGGTACCAACTAAAAATGAGCTGGCCATTCAGGATCAACAAAGAGTGGTAAAGAGAATAAGGAGTCCTGAATGTTTTACTGTCGTGATATCACCAAAGAGAATATAGCGTGATGGAGATCAAGTGTGCTAGTCTGGAGTTTGATCTACTTCGTTCTGTAAATTGCGATAAGAGGGGAACCTGTACTATCATCTGGTTTTGAATTCGTTCCATCCAAAAGCTTCATCGCAACAGCTAAAAGTTTCAAAAACTAAGCTTTATTCCTAAGAAAGATCATTATTCCCTACATTTTGACTCAATAAAAACAAATTTTTGACTCCAAAATAGAAAACTATGTTAGTAACTACCTCCCCCAGACTTAAACAACACTGTCCCCAGTGTTATTAAATCTGAGATTGGTGAGAAGGGAAAGCAAATAACAAACTGACTCAAGGAAAGAAAAATGACTCAAAGGAAAAGAAAAACTTACAGGTGGGTTGCCTCCCACCAAGCGCTTGTTTTCAGTCATTAGCTTGACTGCAGATGATGTTCAGGCTGAAGGTGGATCTCTGAAGTGCACTCCCCCAGACTTGCAAGGAACAATACCAGGAAAGAGCTTCATAGTATTGTCCAGCATTTCTTGGACAACTACCTCTCCCTTCTCCCTCAACTCCAAAGGAATGACAATTCTGAACTTGGAGAATGGTTTAGAGGTCTTTCTGTGCTTCACCTTGGGGATCTTTTGGCACTTGGAACTTGGTGGAAAGTTGTCATCACGACGTGGAGTGGAAGGAGCCAGCTTGAGGACGTTTCGAACCTTCTTCGTCTCATCTTCAAAATCCAGCGTATCTCCAACATTGACACTCATACATGAAGCTGATGTGACAAGAATCGAAGGATAGAAGACATTATTGTTAATGTTCGAGAAGGAGATTCGCTTATTAGGAAAATCCACCATTGCTCCTACTGTTGCAAGGAACTGTGCACCAAGAACCAATGGTTTACAGATATCATCCTTTCTCTCAATGATGTAGAAGTCCGTAGGAACAAGACAATCTCCTATTTGAATCAACACGTCAGGAATGAAGCCTTTAGAAATTGTACATGATCTATCTATGAGCTCGATATAAGTCCTTGAAGGTTGTAACTCCAAGATTCCTAGCTTCTTTGCAACAGCCTCACACATAACATTCACATTGGCTCCTGTGTCGCATAGAGAATCCTTCAATTCTACACCATTGATCGAACACGGAACCACAAACATCCCCGGATTCAACAACTTTGGTATCTTTCTCAACGATGTTGGAGCTTGTTTCCTTTTCTCCTGAGGTGCTTTGTCACTGCCTTCGTTGGTGCATGAAGGGTACAAACTCTTTGGGTACGGAACCTTGGGCTTGTAGACACTTTCAATGGCGGTTTCAGACCGATAATCGAAATTTTCTGCATTTTTAGGGGCTGTCGATCGACACTCATAAGGTGTGTCGATCGACAGTGTCTGTTTTTCGATTGCCGTTTGGTGTCGATCGACAGCAGGAGGCCTGTCGATCGACAGGCCCTCTGGAATCTCAAAATTAAGGTTTTCTTCGAGAACCACGAGCAAGGCTTCATCTTCGCACTTCTCAATAGTTGGAGACAGTTGTTCTTCACTCTTCAACGTGATAGAATTGGAGAAATGCTTTGGGTTCATGTCAGTTTTCCCTGGAAGACAACCTTCTTGTCTCTTTACATTTTCAGCAGTCTGAGCAACCTGAGTATCGAGCTTCTTCAAGTGAATGTTGATGGCTTCTATCTTCCCATTGAGATCAATGTAGAGCCTGTCCATCTTTCCATTGAGATTAGTGTAGAGCCCGTCAATCTTCCCATTGAGATTTACTGTCAGGCTTTGTTGCCCCTCAAGCAGTTGTTCGAACATCCCCTTTACGTCATTTTCTGAACACTTAGCAGGAATCGGTTGATACGATGGAGATCCGTAGTTCCTCTGATTGCTGCTGTTGTATCCCTTGTTCTCTGAGTGATGCCCATACCGCTGATTCTGGTAGCTATTCTGGTTGATGTAATTAACATCTTCCTCAACAATCTCAGCTCCATTTGTTTGACCAGCTCCTCGTCTCCTCTCCTCATCAATCTTCTTTGTACTATTGCTAGTAGACACGTTCTTGATGAGCTCCAGGCAATCAGCAGGAAACCTGGTTTTGAAATTCCCATTACTTGAAGCATCTAAAGTCATCTGATGTCTCCAATCCATTCCTCTGTAGAAAATACCCAGCAGCTGAACCTCTGTAAACCCGTGATGAGGACAGTCTCTCTGATATTCCTTGAATCTTTCCCATGCAGCCTTGAAAGAATCGGTCAGATTCTGAACGAATGTAGAGATCTTAGCTCGTAGATCCTCTGAACGTGACTCATCATAGAAGTGACTCAGGAAAGCACTCTTGGTATCTCTCCAAGTGGTCAGTGAGCCTGGCTCCAACTGCTTCAGCCAAGAGGTTACCTCTCCAGCAAGAGAAAATGGAAACAGCTTGCACATAATGTAATCCTCAGACACGTTGTTAGCCTTAATGCTAGATGCAAGATCCTCAAACATCTCAAGATGATCCATGGGGTGCTCTGATGGGTGCCCATGGAACTGATGTTGAGCCACTAAAGAGAAGTACGCAGGCTTCAATTCGAAATCTCTTCGCTCGAACCGTGGAGGTCGAATCGCTGCCCTGTTGGCGTAATGTTCTTCAGGACGGTAGTAGTCTCCCAAAGTGCGTTGGTTAACCACTACCTCCTGAGGTCCACGATTCGCCTGAGCAAGACGCTCAAGCTCAGCGCGCTGGCGCTCCCATTCAGCTCGTTGACGATCGAACTCAGCATGTGCAACTGCAACCGGATCCTCAACAGCGATGATGTTACCAGCTTCATCAATGGGGTCTCCCAGATTGTTGTACCGATTACCATCTCGATCAACATTCTCTCCTTCAGCATTCCGAAAAACTAGTACACCTCGATTAACCATCTTAGCTAACTGAAACACACACAAAAAAAAACGCGTAAAAACGAACAAAAAAAACTTAGTCAGAATTCTAGAATCAAAATCCTATGGAAGATTTTGACTCCCCGGCAACGGCGCCAAAATTTGATATGCTCAAATTTACCCTGAGCTACTCTCTCAAATTAAGAGGTCAATTGTAGTAGGGGTCGAATCACTGGGAGTCAAATCAAACGATAGGAATATTGACTTCAAATTCGGCTAAGTAAAATAATATAAAATAAATAGCAAATTCAATTGGTAACAGGAAATATGGTTGATTTCAAATTCAATTAAACAAAGAGCTAGGCTTTTGGGTAATTCTCAGGATGAATCAGAATTGCAGGTTAAACAGAATCAGGATTTAATTAAGAACCGTTCTAGAACTTGGAACACTAAAATATAATTAACCAACTGTCGTTGCGAAAACTAACTATGTATAAACCCTAGAAAACCAAATTTCTTTGCGAATTCAATCAATTTAAACAAGCTTTAAATTCAAGTCCAATTTGTTCACAAAATCCCTAAACCAAATTTCTTTGCGAATAAGTAATTTTGCTCACCTAAGATCTAGTTCTGGCTAATCTATTACACTTTCGTGTCAATCTATCAACCTAGGATATCCAAATTCAGGGTCGCGAATCCTAAACCAGAGTTAAAGCAATCTAGGTGAAGAACCTAACAGATAAAATCCTAACAAGTGAGTTTACCCTAACAATTCATCATCATTCCATTCGAACCACCCTAAACCTAACAAGCAAACTACTCAGACATGGCAGCAAAGCAAATCATAACTGAATAATAATGCATAAAGAAAGAGTAAAAGAAGAATTACAATAGGGTTCGAAGAATCTCAAAGTAATGAAGTAAACTTGTCTTCCTAAAAACCCTAAAAAAATCTCTCTTAACTTTGTGTTATATAATTTGAAGTTATCATCTAAAAACCTAAAATAAACTATTTATAGAGGTAAAACTCGTAGTGGGCTTTTATGACGGTTTATTGGTAACTCCTGGCCCGAAAAGGAACAATTTTCCTTCTTTAAAACGTATTAGGTCGGTTTCTGGGAAGGTCTGTCGATCGATCGTCTATGTGTCTGTCGATCGACAGGTTGTAACGTAGCTGTCGATCGATCGGTGCCTTTGTGTCGATCGATCGACACGCCAATCTGACAGCAATTGAATTTCCGTTCTAACGACTTCAGCACCTCTTTCCACAATGCTCCAAAACGTTCCATAATCATCAATTAAGCTCCACACGTACAAAAACCTGCAAAGACTCTAAAACACTCGAAAAACACCGAAAAGACTCGATAAAACCGGGTTAAATCATGGTCAAAAACGGGTAAAAACCATGATATATCACGGGTCTTCCGCGCTTTCTTCGCGAAAGAGCTCTCAGTTCTTTTGAAGTTGCCTCGTTGATATTGGCATGCTTCTTCTGCTCGGTGAGGAAGGTTTCTAGCATCAGTTTCACCTCGGTTATGTCACCTTGGGTAGTGGTTTTGGTGGTAGTAGCTTCGACAGAAGGTTTTTTCTCCTGGTTGTCTTTGCGAGACGTGTTTTCTTCACCGCTTACCATATTTGATTTGGTATGTAGCGTAGCTTTTTTGTGTAAAAAATTCTCTTCATCCCCTTAGTCGGAGCCAAATTATGGATGCCGGAAATCGCACAATTAGATTTGTAAGGATTTCGAGAGGAAGCAGAGATTTCTGAAGATAAGCTATGAATAACAATGATGAGCAAAGATAAATTAGGGTTTGTAATTGCTTTGTATTGCTTTTGTGAATAAATTTGTGAATACCCTTTACAAGGGTTTGTACATTGATATATATAGCCCCCTACGTTGGCTAAGCCTTTTCCTAAAAGATAATGTCAACCTTTTCCTAAACCCTCGCGGATTGCCTTTTTCCCCTAAGTCGGTTGTGCATATGTGGGCTTCATTTATGGGCTTTGACGCGTGGAACCTTCTGGAACCTTCGTTGTTGTTCTGATGGGCGATGAAACACTTGAACCCGATGAGAACTGCCTTGGCACCGATGGTCACTGCTCAGTGACATCGGTGCCAGGCAGTTTTGGCCTCTGCAACGCCTCTTGTTGGCTCCTTGATCTCTCCGACGCTGCATTCATGACTTCTCATGGGGTGAAGATAGCTTCGAAGGTTCCCTTGCCAGGTAAAGGAGACTTAAGGAATTCAAGAGGTTTTCATCTTCTTATAGGGAAGATGACTTAGGGGCCATATAATCTCTGCATGTCGACATATGCTCGTTGTTATTCATAACTTTGTACGTCGAAGTTCAGCGGGTGAAATCTAACTCAACAATGATTATTCATCATCTCCTAATGCTAAGCTCATCTATATAATAGCCAAGTGTTATCCTTTATATATAACACATGTTTACCATCAATCATATTTTTTTGCTATGTCAAAATATCATTAGAAGTCCAAGTGTCATTTGGTCATGTAATCTCTTATACTATATATATAGAGGAAGCAAATGTAAAAGAGATGAACACAAGAGTGAATAATAATAAATAGAAGAAAAGTTGAAAAGTCACTTGTTTTACTCATATTAAAGTTATAGATTTTGGTTTTATTATTACTCTTTTATAAGATCAAACACAAAGTTTAGATATACCACCACCAAATTTTTGTATTATTAGTAGTATTTCACAATAATATATTATTTATTTCCTTATTTCATTATTACGGATTTTATATATTAAATAATAATAAAATATATTATTAAAAACTGAATATAATTTCCAAATCTTAAATCTCAATGGCTTATTACATTTACACAATGAATCGAGAAACAAACTTACAATCATGTCCTAAACAAATAAAGAAACACAAGTAAGGCTCCGAATGAGTTTAATGGTTGAGACACTTTTCATAAACCTTGAATCCACGACTCTTTCTCCTTCCTTCGGCCTTATCGAGCTTCCTTCCAAACATATGGCTTTGCATGATTGTGTGCAGGAGGAGCAGGAATGAAATGCTTCGCGTGAATTCTTAGGTACTCAAGTTTTTAAACTGAATTTTACCAAGTATATAAATTAACTATCAAATCAAAAGAGATTGATAACTTGCTATAAAATTTCAATCGATTTGATATAAGACTAGGATTTCAAAGTCCCAAATCAACAACGTAGAGATTACTAATCAATAAGATAGCGCAATAAGGATCAAAACATTAAAATATCGGGACCTTACGAAGTAACTTGCTATGACCGTACCAATAGCCTTGAGCTGTGTCTTTTCTACAACATCATTTGCTTTAAACAAATCAATAACAGGAAAAGATCTTGAATCTTTCATGAAAGCGAGGCAAGGTAGACAAGGGGTTGGAAGAACTATCAATACCGCATATGAGTTTTTCTGCAAATAATTTTCATCTTTAGAACTGCCCAATAGATCCCTCAGGTCCAGGATCACTAATGTCATCACCCGTCTTCTTCCTCTTCCTCTCTGCCTCTCTCATTGTCTTTATTCTTTTTTGGTTTTTCATCTTCGTTAACAAAAACAGAAGCAGTGAGGAGGATATCTCTATGTGTAGTAATGTTTAGGGTTACACTAGATATTCTTATAGTTTTAGGAATTTGTTTGTAAATTACATTAGACTTGTTTGCTTAGTTTATCAGAGTAAATGATAGATTTTGTCGTAAAATAGATTATGAATCGTGCTTAATCAACCAAAAATCGGAGGTTAATCGATTTTACGGTTTTAGGTTTTGAAATAACTGGGACGACTGATATTACTAATACGACTAATATAACTGGTATTACTAAAACATAACTATCATTGATGGAGCGGGTAACCTCTGATCTGAAGCGTACCCAATCGCAGATACACCACGGAACTAGGAAGGCTCCTGCCATCGCTCAGGTACTAGAAAAGGCAAGGAACACGCCTTTCTACGAACAAATCGCGAGGACAAAAATCTCTGACTCCGGAAGAATCAAGTTACCAGTTTACGAATGAACTACAGACCCTTCAGATCATCTGATGGAATTCAAAGTGGCGTTGGGGAGAGCAAACTTCAAGGAAGCTGAAATGGACATCTTCTACTGCAAGCTGTTCGTAGAAAGCCTCAAGGGGCCTGCCCTTCAATGGTTCTACAAGCTGGAGAAGAATTCGTTCCACACTTTCCTCCAACTTTCTGAGTTATTCGTGCAACATTACAATATCTTCATGGAACGGAAGAGCTACGACTCCGAACTATGGAATAACAAGCAAGGTGAGACCGAGAGTCTTCAACCTTTCATGACAAGGTTCAAGAACACGATGTCAAAGATTGAAGGTATCAGCAACAAATTAGGCCCTACAGGCCTTGCGAGGAGCACTTTGGTGCCCGTCTCCGTTCTGGCAAGAGATGAGTCTCAACACGCCAACAACAATCCAAGACGCCCTCCACCGTGCTGCTGACTTTGCTTGAACAATGGAGGAAGTCCGAGGCAGGAAAGGTGGAAAAACCAATCAAGTAAGCGAACCAGCCCAGGTTACTGTACCTAAGAGGAGCAATCCCTCCTATATCCAATACGAAGGAGGATTCAGAGGGGCTCACAACAATCAAGTGGAGTGATCGGGTCGCGGACGTGGAAGAGGCCGTGGGCGCGGTCGCGGCAGATGAATCTGGAACAACACTTGGACCAGAGAGAAAGGACTATGATGAGAAGTTGTACTGTGATTTCCACAAAGCAAGTGGACACTCCACCGCAAGGTATCGCGAGTTAGGGCGACAGCTCATAGCCAAACTCACAGAGGGCACCTTGAAAAGCAACAACAGCTTGTCAGACTTCAAGCCATAGGAGAAAGCTCCTCCTGACGCCGAACAACAAGTGGATATTCCCAGACGCCAACGTCGGTTTGATTACATGGAAAACGAAGACCAGCATGAAAGTATCAACATGATAATGGGAGGCTCGCAGTACTGTCCGGATAACGAGACTGCGATCAAAGCTTACCAACGCAGCGCTGACGTCTGCGCGAACATATCCGCACCTGCAAAGCCAAGGTTTTCCAGCGACCCTATCTCCTTCGACGAGCAAGACACTGAGGACCTCGATCAACCACACAACGATCCCCTGGTAATCAACTTGACTGTTTATGACTTCAACGTCGCTCGCGTTCTTATTGATACATGAAGCTCGGTGGATGTCATCTTCAAGAAAACACTTGAGCGAATGAAGATCGATCTATCCACAATCAAAGGGAGGCCTAAACCCATAAGAGGCTTCTCTGACAAGACAACCATGACGATGGGAACAATTCGCCTTCCCGTCCAAGTTAGCAACGTTAAGAAGATGGTCGACTTCACCGTCTCCGATCATCCAGCAATCTACAACATGATCATGGGAACTCCTAGGCTCAACCTGATGAGAGTTGTGCCTTCAACATACCGCTTATGCCTTAAATTCTCAATGCCCATCGATATAAAAACAATATGGGGAAATCAAAAGAATTCCTGTACGTGTTTTCTGACCGAGCATAAGCTCCGAAACATCAAGAAAAAGAAGGACGACTATTAGCCTCAAGAGTCACAAAAAAGAGCGGGAACCAGCTCTGCGCAGGTCAAAAATCTGACTGACCTCTTATAGCAATTACATATTGCAGAAGGTCGCGCAGAAGAAGAGCGACCCAACTACGAACCTGTAGTATCTGTATGCATTGAGGAGCAACACCCTGAGAGATGTATAGAGTTCGGAGCCACACTTGATGAAGACCTTAAGAAGGAGCTGGTGGCTTTCCTCCAGAAAAACATCAATACTTTCGCCTGGGCAGCAGAAGACATGCATGGGATAGACATCAGCGTCGCCAGCCACGAGCTCAACGTTGATCCGACTTTCAAGCCAATAAAACGAAAAAGAAGGAAGCTTGGTCCCGACCGAGCAAAGGCAGTAAACGACGAAGTCAAAAGCCCCTGCACGTCGGATCAATCACCAAAGTGAAATACCCAGATTGGCTCGCCAACCCAGTCATGGTAAAAAAGAAGAACGGGAAGTGGCGTGTCTACGTGTATTTCATGGATATGAACAAAGCGTGCCCAAAGGATAGCTTCCCTCTGCCTCACATCGATCGCTTAGTAGAAGCAACAACATGGAATAAACTCTTAACGTTCATGGATGCCTTCTCAGGCTATAACCAGATTCTATTGCACCCTCAAGATAGAGAGAAGGCCGCCTTCATCACAGACCGTGGAATCTACTATTACAAGGTTATGCCCTTCGGCCTAAAAAATGCTGGAGCAACATACCAGAGGCTCGTGAACAAGATGTTTCAAGATCAGCTAGGCAAGACAATGGAGGTATATATAGACGACATGCTCGTTAAATCTCTTGAGGAGGAAGACCACATCTCTCACCTGGAAGCATGCTTCAAACAGCTGAACCTTCACAACATGAAACTAAACCCAACGAAGTGCAGATTTGCGGTAACCTCCGGGGAATTCCTGGGGTACTTGGTCACTCATCGTGGCATCGAAGAAAATCCGAATCAGATCGACGCGCTGATCAAGATGGCATTTCCGACAAACAAGCGTGAAGTGCAGAGATTGACTGGATGAGTGGTTGCGCTCAACCGTTTCATCTCGCGATTAACTAACAAGTGCCTACCTTTCTACGACACGCTGCGAGGTAACAAACAGTTCGAATGGTCAGACAAGTTTGAAGATGCTTTCAGGCAGCTCAAGGAGTATTTGGCAACACCGCCTATCCTTGCTAAACAAATAATTGGAGAACCTCTCTTCCTCTACATCGCTGTTTCTGAAACAGCTGTCAGTTCTGTGTTAGTACGCAAAGAGCGAGGCGAGCAAAAGCCTGTCTTCTATGTTAGCAAAACCCTCACCGACGCTGAAACAAGATATCCTCAGCTGGAGAAGCTAGCACTTTCCGTCGTCATCGCATCACGAAAGCTAAGGCCTTACTTCCAATCTCATACCATCTTGATTCTCAGCACTTTCCCTTTACATTCGGTCTTGCATAGTCCAAGTCAATCTGGCAGGTTGGCCAAGTCGGTAGTAGAACTCAGCGAGTATGACATCGAGTATAAGGGACAAATGTGTAACAAGTCACATGTGTTGGCAGACTTCCTTATCGAACTCCCGGAAGACCAGACCACAAAGGAGGTTCGACCAGGGATCTGGGAACTACACGTCGACGGCTCATCCTCCAAAAATGGGTCCGGAATAGGGATACCACTACAAGTAAACAGACAATTTGTGACTCCCAAAATCGTCACAAAATAGTCACAAAACTGCAATTAGCGATTGATTTGTGACTAAAAAAAGTAGTCGCAAAATCATCGTCGCTAATTTAAGCAGTCACAAAGTAGTCGCTAATTACTGACCAAATTGTGACTCTTTATTTTTGTCACATATAAACGACTGCATTGTGACTATTTTATGCTGTCATAAATTAGAGACTAATTAGTGACTCCCTTGAATTTGTGACTACTATATGACGTTCTGCAATCATACTTTGGACATGAAGTTGTGACTACTTGTATAGTCGTATAATTGCAACGTCAATGCACTTATTTGGGACCTATTTTCAACCATTTTTTTAATATTATATATTTTTACAAATTTGAAATGCAAGTACTGTAATGAAAACTACAAAGACCCGATTGTTTTTCATCACCAACATACAAGAGCACTTCAAACAAGTATTTAAACAGAATCAAAAGTACCCAAAGACAATTTGTACAATGCAAAGAAACCAAATATTGGCCAAAATGAGAGTACCAAACACATTCAATTGTTCAAGGTTAAAGGGAAATGAAACGTTATTGGGTCTAGTGTTGGGTGGGTGGTGAGCCTTGCGAGGTGCCTTGTGTCAGGGCTAATGTAACGGTTGGGGCAGCTCACGGCAGCAGTTTGTGATTGAGCGTGTAAGCTGCAAATGCTAATTTCTGTCAGGAATGAGACAAGCTTCTCAAAGCTTCCGAGCAGAGCATGAGATTGTTTTTTATGCTCATCACGCCGAGTATTCTCCAATTCTTGTTCTGATATTGTATGCTTGGCTTCTTAAAGTTGCTCTTGGATCTGTGTAAGTAGACCAGATGTGTAATTATATTCACCAATAGAAATCAAAATTGTAACTAAGCAGACAAAATCAAAATGCAAACTAAAACTATCACTAGTAAATGAAACTTACCATCTTCACGCCTGGTAAATAATGCTCACTGAGTATGCGAATGAAGATGCAACTAATCTGCTTACTACAAAATTAGGCAATTTTGAGTAGAAAATTTCAAGTTTATAGTATGGGGAGGAGCTGATGTTGGAAAGATCTAACGGCATGATACAATGATAAAACGAAAGCTGCAAACGTACTCAATCCTGAAAAGTAGTGCAAACACATTAAATGATGCAATGTAGTTCAAACTACAAACAAATTGCAAGAAATTTTGTTTACTCGGAACAAGTTCTGGATTGAAATCCCACTAGTGATTAGCAAAGACAAGCCATGTGGTATTATCCATATAAAAAGAAAAAAGAAGCATTTTAGTAATACTTGACCAAAAACAAAACAGTACAAAGAGAAGATTACCCATTTTAGAGTATCATGAGTTTTTTGTAACATCAGATGTAAAACTGAAAGATCCTTCTCTTCTATCATTTGAAACCTATTAAAGACAAACATATGATCATAATTAAAATGTTCTTTCTAATGGCCATATAATCACACATAATCCATCGTTCATATACATTTTCAAAGTCAAGTTCCTAACCACTTGTAAGTTCTTAATAGAAAACAAAAATCTGTAATAAGATTTTGTATACCTTCTCTGAATTGCTAGTATTTGAAATACCAAGTCTCTCTCTCATTCTTTTTTTCCCTATAAACAAAGAAACAAAGCAAAAACTAGTTTCAAAACCATTATCTAAATCAGAGACTAAGACAAACATTGAGACTTTTTCCAAATAGTTTGAGTTCATCTAGAGACTTGAGGAACCTCTCCAAAACCTTTCCACGAGTATCGATTCTTCTCTTTTCGTGCAACAACTTGACTATCACACATATAACCAAACCAGCTCAAGAAATCAGTCAACAACAGGAAATTAAGTAACTCACAAAATGTAATGTACCCAATAGATTGACCACATAATATATTCGCCCACGTTCAATTCCTGCAAATTTGAGAAATCGATATGAGCTTAATCAAACAATCAGATATTATATAACCCATTTTTTCTAAGTTTTGGAACATAACGCTTAGATCTTGTCGAACGGGTATGTTGGTTACTCCAACAGAACTAGCATATTTCACACCTCCGCCTCGTCTAGCTTTCCAGCCATTTATCGATTTGGTTGTAGGTTTCGAGAACTGAAGAGTAGAAGTGAAGAGTATAAGAATCAAAACTGAGAGAGAGAGATTAAGAAGTTTTTTTGTGGAGAAGGACCTGAATTTTGATTCGGTGAAGGAATTTGAGAGAGAGCGAGAGAGAAAGAGTTGAAGAGATTACAAAACTGAATGAAATCGACAACATCGATGATAAGGTTAATATTCAGAAGAGAAACATGGAGATTCGGTGGAATCAATGAGGGTTGAGACTTGATAATTACTAAGGTTTGAAAATGAGATTTGGGAATTAGATCTCGGTATTTCTTATCACTTATCTGAATATAGTCCCAAACTAGATTTAGGTGGGATAAATCCGCGCCCAAACCCCAAAATATTTTAAAAGGCCAAAATTTTCAATTCTTTTAAACCCAAAAATTTGGTGAAATGAAAATATATGTTTGGTCACAAAATCGTAGCAAATTTGTAACTATTTTGTGACGCTATGTTAAGGAGTCACAAAATCATTACCCTATACCCTAAATATTTGAAACACAAAACTAATAAAAATGCTTAACCAATCATTCTTTTTATATTTCTTAATTGCTTTCATTAGTATATTATGCTAAATAATACTAATAAAGATAATTACAAACAAAATTTAAACTTAACAAAACATTAGATTGAAAACACATGTACTATATCTTAAAACATGCTATAGACATAACAAAGAGGAGTTAATTAAAGTTAAAGTTATTTTTTCTAATATTATATATGATGTTAAGTATAACGAACAGTTAAAACTTATGTAGACACTTATGATCACTCTTTTAACAATGATCTTAAGTTGTTTTCTTTGAATCATATGAATGCGTAGCTAAAAAGAGGTAAATCAGTCATACTTTTATGACTACTTTGCCACTTATTTACCACACCAGAAAACCGTAACAAAAGCGTCACAACTGTCTGACTACTTTGCGACGCTCTTTAGTGACTATAAATGTTGTCACAACAGAGTCACAAATTAGCGACATGAAAAATGTTAGTCACAAAAACGTCACTAATTTACGACTATTTTGCGACACTATGTTGTAGTCGTAAATTAGTGACGTTTTTGCAACTAACCTTTCTTCTATCGCTAATTTGTAGCAAATACGTCACAAAGGAGTCGCAAATTTTATGATTGAAAAATCAGTCACAAAAAGTAGTCGCTAATTATCTGTTTTCTTGTAGTGTACGCCTAGCATCACCAACAGGCGAGATCATCGAAGAATCTTTCCGTCTAAGCTTCAAAGCCTCTAACAACGAAGCAGAGTATGAAGCCAGTATCGCTGGAATGAGACTCGCTCAAGGACTTAACATCGAGCACGTTCACGCATTCTGCGATTCACAACTGGTTACTAGCTAGTTCAACGACGAGTATGCAACAAAAGATGATCGGATGGAAGCCTATTTAAAAATAGTCAAGGACCTCGCCTTGACATTCAAAGAATTCACGCTAACACAAAATCCCCGAGGGGAAAACGTTGACGCCTTAGCAAACCTTGCCTCCGCTTCAGCTCCGCCAAAACATCCAGTCTTGAAACGTGTTATCCCTGTAGAGTTCATCGAATTTCCAAGCATCCAACAAGATATGACACTCGCTATATCAACACGATCACATGCTGCTAAACAAGCTAAAGCCATTACTGAAACAGGGGTCAAGGACGTCGAGATGACAGAAGCTGAGGCAGACACAGAGCTAGCAACGACGCCAACAACTGACGTCAATGTCACCAAGGTCGATGTCACCGAGGCCGAGGTCACCGAGTCCGAGGTCCCCGATAATATGGGGAACCCGAAGACCTCTCGTCGCAGAACCTCCCGCTTGAGCCTAAAGATAATGACACGTCCATCCTCATGAACACGGATGAAGAACCTGAGTACGGTTGGGATAAACCTTGGATAGATCAAATTTGTGCTTATATCGTCAATGGAGAGCTCCCTAACAACAAGTGGGCAGCCCGCAAGGTACAAAAACAAGCCGCTCGGTACGTCCTGTTGGACGATAACATCAACAGGTGGGGATTCTTCGGTCCTCTACTCACCTGCGTAGAGGGACAAGAGGTCACACAAGTCATGGAAGAAGTACACAATGGGTGTTGTGGCAATCACTCAGGAGGCTAAGCCTTAGCAATCAAGATAAAGCGACATGGCCATTTTGGCCTACTATCGTGAACAACTTTGTTAAGTTTTTAGCCAAGTGCGAAAGGTGTCAACGACATGCTCCAAAGATTCATCACCAACGGAGACGCTTTCCTCTGTCACCTCTCCGTACCCATTCATGAGATGGGCCATGGACATCGTTTGACCCCTGCACGCTTCAAAACATAAGCGCTTCTTACTTGTTTTGACATATTATTTTTCGAAATGGGTAGAAGCTGAAGCTTACACAAGTATCAAGGACGCCCAAGTTGAAAGTCTCGTATGGAGAAACAACATATGCGTTCAGAGAATTCCATACAAAATTGTAGAAGACAACGATTCCTAGTTCATCTCCAACGGGTTCGAGACCTTCTGTGCAAAGTGGAAGATTCGACTTAGCAAGTCTACTCCTCGTTATTCTCAAGGTAATGGTCTGGCAGAAGCAAAAATTCTAGACGGCCTTAAGAAACGCTTAGATGCGAAGAAGGGACGTTGGGCAGACGAGCTAGAAGGCGTTCTATGGTCCCACCGCACCACTCATCGCCGTGCAATAGGCGAAACTCCCTTTGCCCTTGTCTATGGCACTGAATGTGTCATACCCTTTAAAGTCACTTCTCCAGGACCACGACGTCATCCATTACCAGAACACGAAGATCTCAACGATTCGCTCATCTTTGATGAATTGGACTTCCTTAACGAAAGGCGCGATCAGACACTCATCAGGATAGCCAACTATCAAAACGGAGCCACACGCTACTCTAACTCCAGAGTTTGAGAAGGACGTTTCCGCGAAGGCAACTTGGTCTTTCACGATGTCTTCCAGAATACTGCAGAGCAGAACGCGGGCAAACTTGGAGCTAACTGGGAAGAACCTTACAGAGTCATCACCGTGGTCCGTCTCGGCATCTATGAGCTCGCCAACATGGCTGGCACGCCAATACTCCATTCATGGAACGCGAAGAACTTGAAGAGGTACTATCATTAGTCCTCTTCTAAGGCTTTTGCCTTGAACTATGAGGCGACTTGATCCCTGCAAAGGGTACGTTGGCAGCTTGTCTATGGACGAGTTCAGTTGTCCTCCTCCGTTTAAAAGGGGGGGGGGAGTAAGTGCTTTAACGAACTACAGGGCGACTTGATCCCTGCAAAGGGTACGTAGGCAGCTTATCCCCGTACGAGTTCACTTACCCTCCTCCGTCAAAAAGGGGGGGGGAGTGGGGTATGTATACTCATATACTCTCATTTTTTATCAAGTTCTTTTCTTCAAGTAACAGGCACTTGACACAAGTCTCATAGACTTCATCTATTACATCCTCTATGGATTATTCAAAGCCTTTTTCAAGCAATTTCATCAACTACATCCTCTATGGATTATTCGAAGCCTTTTTCAAGAAAGTTCAATCCACTGTTGTTGGTGCTCGCCACAGCAACAATGTGTGAACCTGAACACATTGACATCCATCATCGGATCCTAAGCGCGCTATATAGGTTATAACGATCAGTTTCTGGGCTTTTGAGCCCGGCTGATTCTGATGTTCAAGTCCTGGGCTTTTTGACCCTGAATGTTCATTTAAGAACCCAACAGCACCATTGGTAAAAAACAGCTGCCAATGATTACTTAGATTTTTACACCGAATTATCATTTTGAAAACCCAACAACGCATTGGTCAAGTCAAAGGGTGTGATCGCTTATGAACAGACGTATTCAGAAATCACTGCCATTCCAGAAAACCCAACAACAACGTTGGTGAAAGCAAAAATCCAACAACAATGTATTAGAGATTTTTGCTACCCCACAATCACAAACCTAACAACAATGTTGGTACAACCAGCCAAAGGCGTTTCAAGTGTATATGACCTTCAACCTATACTAAGGGCTTGGTCAACTAAACAAGTATCATTACTCTTGAAGTTCTTATGATCTATCAAAGACAAAGCATGAAAGACAATCGCAATCAAAAGATAATCATGGGCGAAACATCATAGAAATCAAAGCACCACTACAATGAGAAGTAAACATAATCATAACATGGATACAAACCATCCAACGCTATATCCAAAAATCATGAGTAATCACGTCCGAAAATCATAAAAACGAAGGGAAAATGACTTAGGAGCCATATCATCTCTGCATGTCGACATATGCTCGTTGTTATTCATAACTTTGTACGTCGAAGTTCAGCGGGTGAAATCCGACCCCAAAAGTTTGCCTCCCAGCTCGGTAGTGTTAGTGATAATAGTATCGAGTTAAGGATCCTTGGGTGTTTGAAGTTAGCTGTTCAAAGTTATGATGTTATCGTTAGCGTGATGCTACAGACTTGAGCTTTTAGTGTTGATAACAATGTAAACGTTAGTTTTTTGTTCCTCGAAGGTCTTAAGAGTTCGTGTTCCGCTTGCGAGAACTGATAGCGTTTTCTATTGACAATGATTTTTATTTTAAAGATTTTAAGATCTTGCTGAAGATTTAAAGACTTCGTTCTTCGCGTGTTGAAGTTTGCAGAATTTTTTTTTTTTTTTGTTCTCCGGAGATTTTAAGACTCCGCGTTGCGTTTGTTGATGTCAACGACATTTTTTGCAACGGAAAAAATGAATTCCGAGAACGATAATCTTTCTAAAGATTTTGGGACCCGCTTGGGGAGAAAGAGGAACCTTTCCATTTTTTTTTTTTTGAAATGATAAGATTTCTTTTCTCTTCCTCTCTCTTCCACTCATTTTCTTTAGGGTTTTTGGCTTTCTCGTCTCCTTCTTTCTTCTCTCCCGCCGCCGACAACTTTTCCGACCAACCTCGCCGGAAAAATTTTCCGGTCATCTCCACCGACGCCACCGACGTCCTCTTGATTCTTTTGGTAAGTCTCCTTCTCATCTTCTTCAAAGCTCTCTTGTTCTCAAAGCTTTTTAGCCATTTAAGTGTGGTAGATCTAGTTTTGTGAAGAACAATTTTTAGCCATTGTTGGAGCTTTGATTGTTGTGGATAGCCCAAGCTCTTTCATTGGTGGATTCAAGCTTTACCTTATGTAGAATGTTGGACATCTTTGCCTTAGAGCTTGGATTTGGCTTATGGAATTTTTTGATTTTCTTGAGTGATTTGGAGAAGAACAAGCTTGGTTGGTGTTTGTGAATAAACCCTTGACTATTGATTCTTGATTTTGACTTTTTGTACGTAGTTGTTTGTCATGGATTCTAAGAGGCTTGAATCGGTTGAAGAGTTTGGGATTGACCCCGACAACGTTGGTCGAACAACCGATGGAATCAGAGTCGTCGCGGAGGATCTGCCATCGTCGCGTGTTGGTTCGACGATGATGAGGGTGGCGTCGGGGATACTTCATCTCGATACTCATGATGTCGTCGGTGACGATGCGGAAAAGACGCCAATGTCGCGAGGCATTTTGACGCCGACGTCGCAAGGCATTTTGAAACCGACGCGAGCTACAACAGGGACATCTTTCCCCGATGCCACCAACATACCGATGTGTATGCCCGATGCCGATATCTTCGAGCCTTCTCTGGCTTTGAGGAGACGTGTTGATGACGAGGGTGAGGGACTTCGTCGCGGGGGCACCGATGTGTATGTTAGTGAAGAAGACCCAATGTGGCAGCGTTGGCACGAACTTGGATGGCTCGGGGATCCATCGTGATAGCGACATAGAGGTCACGGATGGGACGTTTCCCTTGAACGTTGAAGATCCGGGGCTCCCGCTTGCTCCATTATCCTCATCGTCTACTTCTTCGCAATCTTCTAGTGTTGAGAGCGATGACGAGGATACAATCGACGAGGTTCAACAGTCGAAGAAAACTAAGAAGGCTAAGAAGAAAGCAAAAGTGAAGGTCCGACCTAACCTTCCTTGGTCTTCCCTTTCAGATGCGAAGTCTCTGCAGCGTTTTCGGAGGAAGTGTGGTATCTCAGAGGAGATCGCGTTAGTCGCTCCTAGTCATGTTGACAAAGCTGATGCCCCGCCTCCAGGCTATATGAACTTTGTTCGAGAACTACTTTGACCAGTGTCTGCTTTGGTTTCCACTGGCCCGTTTCTTCATGCGCTTTCTAGCGGTACATGGTGTCAACCTTACTTAGATTAACCCCAGGGGCATTAGACATCTCCTTGGTATCTACGTGTTGAGCAAAGAGTGCGGTGTTGCCATCAGCACCGAGCACTTGTCCTACTTGACTGACTTTAGAGTTTGTGGTCGAAGTGAAGAGCTCAAGCATACTGTTACTAACTCGTCTGGGATGGAACTCATCGCTGGGTTCCCGAGCAAGGATGACAACTTTGAGGATCCTTTCTTCTTTGTTGAGATTTCTGAGAGGACGGTCGAGGCAGACTGCATTGACCTTGTCAAGACGAAATGGGAAAGAAGAGCTAACCAACACTTAGTGATTTTTTTTTTTTTTTCTCTTTCGCCTTGTTATTTACTAATTCTTGAATTGTAATCTTTCGCAGTGAAGCCGTCGTTCCCTGAAGTCTCAAAGGACTTTGTCACCGCCATGCATACTGATCTTTCCTCTGGGAATGGCAACTGGAGGAAGTCGTTCAGCCGGAGGAGGATCTAGAGGGCACTTTCCGCTGAGATCTTTCCGGGGAAGATTCTTGGACTAGGCCATGCGAGGGTGTCTTTTTGTGAGGAGGCTGCACTCGAGGCAGTAGCGAAGGCCAAGGGGTTATCAGGTACCAGCACGCCGACGGTGGTGGCACCGATGACCTCGACCCTGACGGCTATGTCGGTGCGAGCGAGGTCTTCAAGGACTTTGGCGTCGAAGACCCTTCTTCCTCCTCCCTCTTGAGGCGAGCTTGCGGAGTTTCGTAGACTGTCAGCGGAGAGATCCCCCCTCTCCAATGGTAGGGGAAAGGGCGTCGATCATGAGACCCCTTCGAAAAGGCAGAGGGGGGACACCCACCCTGCAACAGTCATTGGCAGAGAGACTTCAGCGAGCCTTGTTTGTGGGCTGGTTCGTGACGAAGCTTACCCGGCGGTGAAGTCAAAACCTTCTGAGGTTTGACTCTCTCCCTTAGCACTCTTCCCTTTTGCACTCTTTATGCCTTAGCATGTTTTCATGTCATACTCTGTTTTCTTGCAGCTTTCCCTCTTCTTTGACCGTCTGGTTGGTGATTATGATGAGGACGTTTGCTCCACGGATAGCAAGCTTAGCGCGGCCAAGGAGGCCTATGCCGTTCTACAGTCGAGGCAGGATGACCTCGCCGAGCGGAACGAGGTCCTTGAGCGTGACGTTCTCTCTGTGCAAAAGGTCAAGAAGGACTACGAAGACAAGTTAACGAAGCTTAAGTCGAGGTGTACCAAGGCCGAGGGTGAGGTAGTTCAGCTGAGGGGTGAGCTTTACTCTGCTAGTGACCTTCAGCGCTCTAGGATCGGTGCAATTGTTGCTGAGGCCAGAGATTAATGGCGCGCGGTTTAACGGTCCAGACCAGCGAGGTTGCTGGGTTATTTGTAGAGATTGGCGGGAAGGTCCAGAACAACATGTTAAGGGAAAGAGTGGTAAGGGAAAGAGTCAAACCTCAGAGGCTTTTAACTTCACCGCTGAGTAAGCTTCGTCACGAAGAAGCCTGCCAACATGACTCGCTGAAGTTTCTCTGCCAACAACTGATGCAGGGTATGTGTCCACTCTCTGCCTCTTTGAAAGAGTCTCACGGTCGACGTCCTTCCCTTTACCACTGGAGGTGCGGGCTCTTTCCGCTGACAGTCTACGAAACTCCGCAAGCTCGCTTGAAGAGGGAGGAGGAAGAAGGGTCTTCGGCGCCAAAGGCCTTGACTACCTCGCTCGCACCGACGGAGCCATCGGGGTCAAGGTCATCGGTGCCACCACCCTCGGTGTGTTTGTACCCAATGACCTCTTGACCTTTGCTGCAGCCTTGAGTGCAGCCTGCTCACGAAAAGACACCGTCGCCAAAAAAAATACTTAGTCAAAATTCTATAATCAAAATCCTATGGGTGATTTTGATTCCCCGACAACGGCGCCAAAATTTGACATGCTCAAATTTGCCCTGAGCTACTCTCTCAAATTAAGAGATCAACTGTAGTAGGGGTCGAATCACTAGGAGTCAAATCAAACAATATAATATATGACTTCGAATTGAGCTAAGCGAATAGAGTAAAGTAAAAGCAAGAAATAATTCAAAACACAGAAAGGTTGTTGGTTTTTAAGAATTCAATTAAATAAAAGGTAGGTTTTCGGAATATTCGCAGGCAAAGATAAAATGTAGAATTATAAAACTGTCAGGATTTTAATGAAGATTCGTTCTCGAACTTGAAACTCTAATGTCAAATTAAACGACTTCCGTTCAATTAATTATCTATGCATAAACCCTAGAAATCCAAATTCTTTTGTAAAGTCAATCAATTTATGCAAGCATTAAAGTTCAGGTTTCAATTTGTTCACAAAATCCCTAAACCAAATTCCTTTGAGAATAGGTGATTTTGCTCATCTAAGACTATGGTCAGGTTATCAATTGATGCTTCCGCATCAAATTAATCAACCTAAGATATATAACTAAGGGTGATCAATCCTAAATCAGAGTTATTGCAATCTAGATAAAGAACCATAAGATAATCCTAACATGAATTCAATTCTAACAATTCATCTTAAATCCTTTCAAAAACCCTAAACCTACCAAACAAATTACTCAGACATGGAAGCAAAGCAAATCATGATAACTGAATAATACTGCATTAAATAGAGAAAGAGAGAAAGATACAGAAGGGTTCGAAGAAATCTGAATGGTCTGAAAACTTGTCTCCCTAACTCTCAAAATCTCTCTGAATCTCTAATTCTTGAATAAAAGAAAACATCATGAAAACTAAAAGAAGACTGAGTATTTATAGGCTAGGATTCGGGCTGGGCTTTATTTGTTAACTTCTGGAACTTCTGGGGTGAAAAGGAAATCTTCAGAACTGGAAAATCTGATTTCTTCGCGACTTAAAATCTTCCATCGATCGACGCTAGGATTCTTCCGTCGATCGACCTGCCAATCTGACGGCAATTGAAAATCCATCCTCACGACTTCAGCTGCTCTTTCCTTGATGCCCCAAAATGCTCCATAATCACCAATTAAGCTCCATTCATACACGAACCTACAAGACTCTAAAAGACCAGGAAAAATACCAAAAACACTCAATAAAACCGGGTTAAATCACTACAAGAAAACATGCCTATTTCAAACGGCATTTGCGACGGATATTTTCCCGTCGGAATATTTTGACTAAATACAGACGGATTTATAATCGTTTCTACACGATAAAAAACTGGTTGTAAATCGCTTAGAAATTTCCGACAGACAATATTACCGTTAGAAATGTGTCGGAAATATGATCGGAATTCCGTTGGATATGTAATTTTCTTTTTTAACTACTGTCATTAGATATCCGTTGAAAATGTTTAACAACTTTCCGACGGAGTTTAAAATTTAAATTAATAATTTTGCGGCAAATGTTTGAATTTCAGGGGGATTTGCGACGGCTTTCATTTCCAACGACATTTATCCTAACAAATCCGTAGGAAACAAAATCAATAAACTTACCAGCCTTATTCTTCTTCTCATCATTCTTAAATTCTATTCTCTCTCTAAACATTTTTTTCTCATCCTTCTCTCTAAATTCTTACAAAAATATGTATGTTTTCTTGTTCTTTATGAATTGTAATTATCTTTTTAGATATATAATTTGATATATTATTGGTTTATGAATGTGATTTTGTTAGATTAGGTGGTTTAGTAGGGTTATGGTGAATTTGCGAGGTTAAATTGTGAGATTTCTGATGCTTTATTGTTAATTTATTATTCTAGTATAAAATATCAAATGTAAATGATTTTTGACATTATAACATCGGTTTTGTGCATACCAATCAAGTTTTTGTATATACTTAGAATTCGTGTTTTTTAATATATTTATTATAAATTATATTAGAAAAACATGGTATAATAAAATTACATTAAAACATGTGAAAGGTTTTCTTTATGTCCTATTCGCATATAAATCAATTTCATATAATTTACATAGATTATATTTTTAATTTTATTTATATATTACGTTCGTATTGCTTTTTATGACTTATATACAAAAACAACCATCAACAACCATTTTTTATATTATACAGGTCTCTCAATGATTTTCGTGATGCTCTTGGTTTGAGGCGTACACATACATTCCAGCGTTACGTATCACGTCAACTAACGGTTGAAGAGTTAGTGCAAGAACCAGGCCGAGAGCTTATCCCAAAACTCCATTATTCTTGCGAGGGAACATCGTCATGGTAAAACTTATATATATATATATAAGTTTAAATTTAAATATATATATATATATATATATTTGATATTTAACTTTAAATTTTGACGAATTTATTTATAGACTAAGATCTATTATTTATCATCTTTGTAGGTTTGGGATTCATTCGGGCATCAGTAAATCATTTCAAAAGATGGTGCATGGATTCCTCCGCCATCCATATCGGACATGGAATGATTTTCCAGAAGAAGAAAAAGAAATGTGGTTTCGTTGTTTCACGGTAACAAATAAAAATATTATATTTTAATAAAGTACATAGTAATTATAACAATTAAATAACTAATTTTTTTTTACTTGTAGCAAGATTTCACTTGGGAACCTCAACACACAAATTATATTCGTGTGAAATTCGACAATATGGCTGCGTTACAGTATCTAGACAACATGAAAGATTGGAAGCAGAAGTGGATCGACGGCGAGGAAAAACCGGAAGAATTGAATGATGAAGTTTGGATTGGATTGCAGAGATATTGGAATAACTGAAGACAACACTTATAACAGTCTTTTCCTAGCAATATTTTATTTTCGAATGTATTTTATTTTCAAATTAAATTTTTCTCTCTAAATTATTTTGAATTTATAAAAATCTAGAATTTTAATTTCGGAATGTATTGCATTTAAATTATTTTTATATAAAGAATGATGATGTCAAAATAAAAAATAAATTTAAAATTATCTATTTTCAACGAATTTCTGACTGTAAGTCCAATCGGTTGGAAATCCGTGGGATTATATTTAAAATATTAATTTTCCAACGGATTTCCGACTATATTATTCGAAGTTTACCACTTTCCGTCGGAAATGGGTAGGGAATATATAACCGTTTGTATCTGTCAGAGAGGTGTTCAAATGTTGTATTGTCCGTCCGACATCCGTTGGAAATTCTCAAAATCTTACAAATATATTTGCAGTCCCTCACTTCATTCACAGAAAAACAACAACAACATATATAAATGGAACCTTCAAATAGAGATCAATATTTTCGAGCATGGATGGACAAACCTCCACATGATCCAACGACAGGTCTACTTACAGATGAGTTCTACGATGGAGTCCAACAATTTATGGGATTTGCACAAAACCAAGTAAGAACCATTGAAGAAGGTAAAATGTTATGTCCTTGTTCTCAATGTCGGAATCGTAGATCGAAAACAGTTAGTAGAGTCCCCGCTCATTTATATAGACATGGATTTATGCCGGGGTACAAGATATGGTATTCACATGGAGAAGATGATTCACTGGTGAATTATGCTAGTTCTAGTACGAATAGGTTAGAGGAACCAAGAACGGAAATAGGTGAAACTATAGATATGGACCATATGGTTAACGAAGCGTTTCGCGAAAATATACCGTCCTTCTTTGATGATGGAGATAGAGTAGATGAACCAAACTTAGAAACCCGGAGGTACTTTGATATGTTAGATGCATCAAAAGATTCATTATATGCGGGTTGTAAAGAGGGTCATTCATCTTTATACTCTGCATTCCGACTGATGCGTATAAAGACGGGTTGGAATTTAGCCGAGGATTGTATGGATGAGATAGCTGATTATGTGAAAGATATTCTGCCTGAAGATAATCTTCACCCAGGTTCATATTATGACATCCAGAAGCTTGTTTCTGGACTTGGTCTGTCGTATGAAATGATAGATGTCTGCGTGAACAATTGTATGATATACTGGAGAGAGGATGCAGATCGCTTGAAATGTCGTTTTTGTCGCTACCATCGATTTCAAGATACAAGTGGAAGAATTCGGGTCCCTTATAAGAGGATGTGGTATTTGCCATTAACGGAAAGGTTGAAGAGGTTATATAAATCAAAGCGCACGGCTGGTCCTATGAGATGGCATGCAGAGCATACATGTAATGGAGAAATTGCGCATCCTTCAGACGCAGAAGCATGGAAACATTTCCAATCATTGTATCCAACATTTGCAGAGGAGCCACGGAATGTATACCTTGGTTTATCTACGGATGGTTTCAATCCTTTTGGGAAGCATGGAAGGAAGTATTCATTGTGGCTTGTCATCGTGACACCTTATAATCTACCTCCATCTTTGTGCATGAAACGAGAGTTCCTATTTCTCACAATCCTTGTTCCTGGACCAGAACACCCGAAGCGTTCGCTTGATGTTTTCTTGCAGCCATTAATTCATGAGTTGCAAGAGTTATGGGAGCATGGTGTTCGAACGTATGATGTTTCATGTCACCAAAATTTCACGATGAAAGCGGTGCTTATGTGGACCATAAGCGATTTCCCAGCATATGGAATGTTATCTGGTTGGACGACGCACGGAAATTTGTCGTGTCCACTCTGTCAAGATAACACCGATGCATTCCAATTACCGCATGGAAGAAAGGCGTGTTGGTTTGACTGTCATAGACGTTTTCTACCGATTAGTCATCCTTATCGTCAGAGCACCACACTGTTTAAAAAGGGAAAGAAAGTGTTGAAAGGTCCAACTCCCCATTTAAATGGTGATTATCATATGACCCAATTTAGTGAATTTGGAGTTCTGAAGACGGCTTACTGCGGTGGTAATGGGCATGATCCGCCTGACGGTTATGGGTACGCACATAATTGGCACCAGCAGAGTATTTTTTGGGATTTGCCATATTGGAAGTATCACCTCTTAAGATATTGTTTTGATGTCATGCACATCCAGAAAAACATCCATGACAACATCACGAATACCGTGTTTAATGTGCAAGGAAAGACGAAAGATAATTTGAAGTCTAGACAAGATTTGCCAGATATTTGTTCTCGGAAGGAACTACATGTAATGGCGAATGGGAAAGCACCTGTTCCTGCTTTCAGGCTTGATAATTCAGGAAAGAAGGAGTTCTTTGACTGGATTATGCGTGATGTTCGATTTCCAGATGGCTATGCGTCTAATCTTCGTAACTGTGTTGATATTGGGGATGGGAAGTTTTCTGGATTGAAGAGTCATGACTGTCATGTTATAATGCAACGCCTACTTCCATTTGCATTTCAAGATTTACTTCCAAAAAATGTCCATCGCGCAATTGCAGGTAAATTAACTATTTTATTTTCAGTATATAGTGATATTTCCATAGACACTTCATAATTATGATATTTTTAATGATATATGCAGCGGTAGGCGCGTTTTTTAGAGATTTATGCGCGAGATCTCATACCGTCGATGGGATACGGAATTTAGAGGAAAGGATACCCGTAATCCTCTGCAATATGGAGAAGATATTTCCACCGTCTTTTTTTGATGTAATGGAACATCTTCCTATTCATCTCCCTCGAGAAGTAGCTCTTGGTGGACCAGTTCAATATCGGTGGATGTATCCTTTCGAGCGTTACATGTTCCACCTGAAGAAGAAGGTCAAAAATTTAAGCAAAGTTGAAGGTTCAATTGTTGCTCAGAGCATCAACGAGGAAACATCTTATTTTGCGGAAAACTACTTTCCTTCAAAAGTCCAAACCAAGAGTCGAAAACTTGCTCGTTATGATGATCGCGGAGAAACACCATTTTACCCAGCTTATGTACCCAATATGTTTGCACAAGTTGGACGACTTAGTGGGAAAGCAAAATCGAGAAGGCTGTCAAAACAGGAGGAGAAACACTTGCATATGTACATTCTCAGGAATTGCGAAGAAGTCTTGCCATACGAGAGGTAATTTTTATTACTAAATTTCATTAAACTTTTCAATACAAAAATATACGATTATTGAAGATATGTTTTTCTCTTGTAGCATTTACATGGACCAAATACGCAATGCAAATCCGCTCTACACAGAAGATGAACTCAATGACCTAAAAGAGAGTGAATTTAACCAATGGTTACCATTCTATGTACGTAACCGGTACTAAATAAATCATTGATGAGTTTTGTCAGTAATTACCATTTTCGTATACTAAATATTTTGTTTTTTCATGTAGATATCCTATTGGAAATCGCAAGGCCACCAATTTCCAACGTGGTTAGATGAGTTGTCGAACGGGCTAACATTAGTGGCAGCGTCATATCCGATGTATTGCACCCGCGGATATGCTTTTAAAATTCAAAAGGAAAGCAACACAAGGTTCACTTCTAATTCTAGAATTTCTTCACATTCCGGTGATATTGTATACTATGGTGTCTTGCGTGAGATATTAGAGGTTCATTACCCCGGCCTACTAGATTTGAGGTGCATTGTGTTCTACTGTGATTGGTATGATCCTTTTACCGGTGTTTGACATGACGAGTTTGGTGTTACATCAGTGCATTCGAGGAAGACCCTTCAGAAATATGATCCATTCATCCTTGCATCACAAGCAGATCAAGTTTCATATATTCGTTACCCTCGAGTTCGAAACAAACAAGATCCATGGATTACAGTTACATCGATTAACCCGAGAGGAAGAGTAGATGGGGTTTTAGATACTGAACCTTTGCAACAAAATTTCATGGGACATACTGCTTCTATTGATCATTCATTGGATGTAGACCTTGTCGTTGATTTCACCGAAGACACAGAGGATGTTGTATTTGAGGATTCAGAGGAAGAGGTGGTCGAGTTTGAGGAAGACACAGAGTCAGCAACTTCAGAAGATTCATCGGATTCAAACTAATTAATTATATATGTAGTATTTGTAATATACATGTTTTAAGAATGTTTTTGTGTAATATATAGTTATGCAAAAATTTTGTAATTTTCCAATTTAGGACTAATGAATTAACTAAATATTATTTTGTAATTTTAGTTTTTTTAAGTATTTATAATTAACTAAATATTATTTTTGATACTTGGATAATTATGTATATACATAAAAAGATCAAATTCTATATACCAATATTTTTAAAATATTTTTGAACCCGGTTGGACCATATTATCCTACGACCCAAAAAAATTATGGTTCGATCGCCGGTCCGGTTTTAAAAGCATTGCTAATTAGTAAAATTCACTAAATTTTTTTTTTTCAAAAAGTTAAAGAGAAAGGGCTCAACCAGATTCGAACCATGACCTATTGATCTGTAGTCAATTGCTCTACCACCGAGCTACTGACCCTTTCTGTTATATTTCACTCAATTTTATGACTAAATACCTATTTGTTATACTAATCGAATTCCGACGGATTTAATTAATTAATGGACAAAATAAAATTAATTAATATAAAATAATAAAGATCAACTTACCTTAATTTCTCCTCTCAACCCTAATCGCCGCTTCTCCTCTCTTCTCCTCTGTTTATTCAACCACCACCGATCAAATCATCTCCACCATCTTAACTTCTTCTCTTCTCCTCTGTTTGTTCTTGTGTTTACCGAAAGCCATAGGCACATATACTCTTATCTCTCCTTTGTGTATTGAACCCTAATCAGCCTTAACTTCTTCTCCTCTCCTCTGTGTATTCAACCACCACCGATGGAATCATCTCCACCATCTTAACTTCTTCTCTTCTCCTCTGTTTGTTCTTGTGTTTACCGAAAGCCATAGCCACATATACTCTTATCTCTCCTCTGTGTATTCAACCCTAATCAGCCTTAACTTCTTCTCTTCTCCTCTGTGTATTCAATTACCACCGATCAAATCATCTCCACCATCTTAACTTCTTCTCTTCTCCTCTGTTTGTTCTTGTGTTTACCGGAAGCCATAGCCACGTATACTCTTATCTTTACCTCATTGAAATCATGTAAGTGCTTTTCATACTTATACTCAACATCCACGCTTTTCTTGTGCCGTGACGTTTCATACTTATTAGCTACAAATTTTTAAAACTAGAAATGACTATAAGACATGGACATGAATCTCTTATACGTTTTGAAGAAATGGTTAAGCTCGGTTTTAAACCGAACGAGGTAACATTTATAGCGGTTTTAAACGCTTGTTGTCACACGGGTTTAGTCGATGAAGGTAGAAGATATTTCCATAAGATGAAAACAAGAGAATACAATCTATCACCTAAGATAGAACACTATGGATGCTTGATTGATTTGCTTTGTAGAAGTGGATTGTTAGATGAAGCATTAGAGATTGTTAAAACGATGCCGTTTAAACCGGATGTGCGTATATGTGGAGCTATTCTTAGTGCTTGTAAGAGTAATGAGACATTAATAGAGATATTAGATAGTTTTTTAGATATGGAATTTGAAGATTGTGGTGTTTATGTGTTACTATCAAACATATTTGCATCTAATAGAAGATGGGATGATGTTGCTAAGATTAGGAGATTGATGAAAGTTAAAGGTATCTCTAAAGTTCAAGGAACAAGTTCTTATGTCATGTAGAACAATGTATGTATGTATGACATGAACATCAATGAGAATGTTTCACATACATAAAGAGAAGTTCATGAGTTTCTTGCATGTCTCTGCATAAAGCTGAACAAAAATTGTCTTCTTCTTACTTCACGTTCCTCTCGCTTCTTCATCTATTATATTAGTATAATTATAAAGTTTATGCAGTTACATGGTACATGAATATTATTATTATTATTATACACGCATATTCTTGAATTTTCAAGCAATTTATTATTAAAAATTACAACATAGCTTCTGCATGGTAGCGACAATATTAGAGACTAAATAATGGTAATTGCATTGATAATAATAATAAGTTAATAACTTAAGGCAGAGTATTATTACCATTATGGTACCAAATTCTGATTGTGGGTTTTAAATTTAGTCGACTACGAATCTCGTCCTTGTGATTCAAAAGAGCAGCCATTTCTTGTTGTTTAATGAAAAAGCCAAGTGATTTGGACCCTGATGTTTGGACCGGATTGCAGCCTTATTGGGCTGCTGAGGAGACAAAAAAACCCGCAAAAACCAACTCAGAGAATCGAAAGAAAAATCCTCTAGGCACTCACAACTCCGGAGCAACAAGTTTCAAAGCGCGTGAAGATGAAATGGTAAGTTCAATTGCAATTTTGTAGTATCTTTTTCACATTCGATTACTGAAATAATATTTGTGTATTTTTTTTTCAGACCAGAGAATCCGGAGGTGTGCCTCCAAGTTTAGAGGAGTTAATTATACGTACACACACCAACAAGAAAACCAAGACTATAGACTACCCCAATATTGCTCAAGTCCTCGAGAAAGTAACGAAGAGGAAGGAAGAACACATGACACAATTGTCTCAAGGTTTAGATGGTTCAATCTCAACGGTCGACATGGAGTTGTCCAAAGAGGAAATTGACAAAATAGTTCTTGAGGTTTGTCAGTTTTATGAATAACACTTATGTATTATGATTTTTGTGATTTCTTAGGCTGTTTTTTTATTTGTGTATAGGAAACGCCACTACGCAAGGGTCGTCGTCCAGGATTAGGCAATCTAGTATCCACTATTGGAAGTAGATATTCGTTGCCGAGGGATCCCGTACTTTCCCAAGAAATTGAAACACTAAAAGAAGCGATTGGGCAAAGAGACAACATGATCGATGAATTGAAATCCGAAAATGCTGCGAATAAAGATGCTCTCGCTGAGTTAAAAGCTTTCATGAGGTCGAAGTATAGAGATTGCCCGCTATGATATTGTGTTATATTTATGTTTGTTGTTTTGTTAAACAAAACTTATGTATGACGTTTATGATACTTTTGTTTAACTTTAGAATTCGAATTAAAATATTTGTATATATATATTTTCGTTTACAACATTTTTTCTATTTGAAAACATTTGTTGCTGTTTCTAAATTACTAATTCCGTTGAAAATCAGTAGGAAATGTAAAGAAATAATACTCTGAAATCCGTGGGAAACAACTCGTTGGAAAATGGTTGGAAAATTCCGACGGCTCTTTACAACGGTCTTTGCGGTTAAAAATCCGTTAAAAATTATGAACCCGTAGGAAAATAATCGAAATAAAATATAACGAAATTCCAAAGCGGATAACGGTTGGAATTACGACCGTTACAAATCCGTCTGAAATTTCGACCGATTTCCGACCAAATTTCTGTTTCCAACGACCTAGAACAGACGGACGATTTGGTTGGAAATCCGTCGTAAACAGCTCTTTACAACGGATTTCCAACCAAATCGTCCGTCTGTATTAGACTATTTTCTTATAGTGAATCATGGCAAAAATATGGTAAAAACCATGATATATCAGTTGACCCGGCTATAAAACCCGTGAAGAGTAAGTAGAGCCTTTTAAATCTTGTTCTTTACTTTGTTTCTTGAGATTTTAGCTTCCTTAACACATTCTTGTTTACATTATTGTGCTAAGTACTTCCTTATTTTTAGTTTAATCACATCCAAGTTTACAATTTCTGCATTTCCTTTACTCGCTTTTATGATTTCAATTTCTTACCTTAACATGAGCTCAATCATGGTTCTTTCCATAGCCATGAGTGAGTAGTCAGCTCGTTGAGCTAGAGAGTAGTATGTTAGAGCTTATAAGGTCTTGTAAGGTTGCGGAAGGTCAAAAAACGTAGATCCTTGATCTTAGGTGAGCTTAATGCTAGATCCAAACTTGATCACTCGGATCTTAAGCTCAAGCGTTTCCCTGCCTGACAGGTGTTTGTGGAAATCCTTGAACGACCTTTTGCTCGACGTACTGTCCTCTGCCACGACAGTGATGCAGTTGCGGTGCGTGGAATTGATTGGATCTTGACCTATAAAGCTTGGAGCTTCTGTGAGTCTTGCCACGACAATGATGTAAGAGTATAGAAGTTCCAAAGGAGTATTGCGCCACGATAGTGTGTGTGCTTATCTTCGTGGTCCATGTCCTAGGCGGTTCTTAAAAGTGTTGTCCTAGGCGGTTCTTAAAAGCATTGTCCTAGGCGGTTCCTAGGGGTTGACCTTTAGCTCGCTTAGCTTGACCTTGCTAGGTGTGACCGATTGCTATTCCCAAAGCTCAACGCTTTAACCATCCACATCTAGAAATCATACTTTTTGCGTTTAAAGTTTCTTTCCATTTATTGCTTGTTTACTTTTTTCACATGAATCAAACTATCTTCCTTGTTTGCTTTAACTTAGTTTGAATGTTATGCATCTTAGTAATTTGTAACAATGTTTTCTTGTGTTTGATCCCATCTGTGCTACAATTGAGTCGTGGGTTAGGTTGTTAGCATTGCATTGGTTTATTTATTACATTTCTATCTGCTTGTTTTGCATGCATGGTAGTAAAATGACTCATCAAGTGTGGATGATTCAAAAGGGATATCTTGCTCGCTATGATCGTTGATGATAGAGATTTGAGGGCAGTTCCTCTGAGTTCTCCAAGTGAGAGAGGACTCGCGCCATGCTTGTTTACTTGTTCATTGCTTGTTTAATATTTGTTTGAGGTTCTTATGGTTATTTTAATTATTTCTCTATGTGTTGCATTGCATTGCATTCATGAGGATAACCATATAGCCATTTGAAAACCTACAATTTCCGTGACTGACCCAAATGCACTTTGTGCTTTGGTTAAGTTGTGATGGCACGGATGTACAAGATTGCAGCCTGAGGCCATGCACTGCATGACGATGCGGGTATCTAGACTGTGGTAAGACAAGGAAGTCGGAGGTGGTAATGAATGACCATCATGTCTTTTAGCCTTTGTGATTAAGATTTGTTTGAGGCAAAAGAGTTACTGGATGGGTGTGGGCATTGTCAAATGTGCGGTTGTGAAGTGTTATTAGAAGTGTTTATATTTCATTTGTGTGCAACATTTTTTGTGTTGCTTGTTATTTGGGTTTGGGTTGGAAATGATAATGCATGTTAAGGGAAACCAAAACTCACTGAGCAACTTGTGCTCACGACTCTATTTGTTGTGCAGGTAACCCTTAGTCAGAACTTAGTTGGGACTATAGGAGCGTAGGAAGGTTGGTGTAGATTATCTTCTTTTTGTGAAACGAATATGTGTGTAATATGTAATAACGTTGCTTTGACTCAAAGTCGGCTTGTATAAGTTTTGGTAATTCATTGTAAAATGTTATGTATAAAAGCAAGTTTGTTTAAACGATACTAGTCTTTGTCCAGACGAACTAACTATCGGGTCACTACAAGAAATATGGCATTCATAGCACTTTAGGATAGCACGAATTCGCTAAGTGCACGATGTGCTAGGATGGGATACTCTAGTTCATTGAGTGGCTAAAAATTTCCCCCAATTTTTCTTTTGGTTTCCCTCTTGAAATCCCTTCAGGATCAATGGCCCAAATGCCACTAATTCATCAAAACTGATTTGAAATGCCACTCTTATAATAATTAAATTTTTTTTAAAAACAAAAAATGGGAAAACTACTCCACTCTCACGCCACTTTTATATTATTTTAGATTTAGCATTTTAATATTTAAGTTTAAAATTTATTATATTGGATTTAGTGTATAGTATTTTGGAGTTTAGGGTTTCAAAATATGGGGTTAGGGTTTATTATGTTGGGTTTATGATATAGTATTGCGGGGTTTAGGGTTTACTATGTTAGGTTTAGGGTATAGTATTTTGGGGTTTAAGGTTTCAAAATATGGGGTTAGGGTTTACTATGTTGGGTTTAGGGTATAGTATTTTGGGGTTCATGATATTGTATTTTGGGGTTTAGGGTTTACTATGTTGGATTTAGGGTATAGTATTTTGGGGTTTAGGGTTTACTATGTTGGATTTAGGGTATAGTATTTTGGGTTTAGGGTTAAGGTTAAGTCTTGGATTTAGGGTTTATAAATCTGTGGTAATTGGTTATATAATTTCTAATACGCTCAATGGCATTAAGGTTCTCTAGCGTAGATGGTGTGGATGTTAGTTAGGCGATATGGCAATGTGGGTTCGATCCCTAGTATTTTCATTTTGAGTTTTTTTTTTTTTTTTTTTTTTTAACTCTTGAGGATAAAATGGAGGTACTACTATCTACAAATTCATCAATTATCTCTTCCCATCATCAACAACTCGGTCATTGGTTGTTATGGAGAATTTGGAAGAGCAGGAATTTATTGGTATTTCAACAAAGACATCTCTCTTGGTCTAGTACTTTACGGCTCACAAAGAATGATTTGAAGGAATGGAGTCTATCTACAAGTCTTATGGCTAACAGAAAGGATTATTCAATACACGGTCAGCCACAAGTGTCAACTATCTCTCACAGATGGCAAGTTCCGCCAACTGATTGGATCAAATGTAATTATGATGGTTCTTGTACTCAACAAGGTCATACAACCAAAGTTGGATGGCTGTTTCGGAATTGTTATGGAACTTTCAAGGGAGGTGGGCAGGCTAGAGGAAAGCAAGGTTTAACAGTTTTGGAGAGTGAAATTCAAGCTCTAATAGTTGCTATGCAGAACGCATGGAGTCATGGTCACAGAAAAGTCATATTTGAAGGAGATTGCAAGGAGATCAAAACCATTCTAGATGGAGTTTCAACTAATTTTGGAGTTTACAACTGGATCACAGATGTACTACATTGGAAATCAAGATTTGAAGAGGTCAAGTTTTCGTGGATTCAAAGAGATCTTAACAAACCGGCGCACATTTTGGCGACAACACAATTATCATTAGAAGTCAACTACATATTTCATTACTTTGCACCAAGTGTAATAACTGATTTATTACATTGTGACAACTCTAATATTTGCTAATAAAAATCCTATTGAGAGAAAAACAAAAAAAAAGAGTGGCACGCATATTAATAGCGGTAGTTGAGATCCTTTTTTAACATTTAGTGGCATTTGAGACGCGCGTCCCTCTCTTCATCCCCTTGACTAAAATAATTAAGAACACGATTCATCCCTCTCTCTCGTGTTTGGTTTTCTTCTTCGCTTATCTTCTCATCGAGATCGAAATTGAGATTGATGGATCCTATTTCACAGCAAACCCATCCAAAATCCTAATGTTCATTTCTCACCAATCGCCATCTTCTCACATTTCGTAGAAAATTCAGAAATTCATCTTCATTCCACGGGTTTACTATGTTTAGTTAAAGGTTTGACTTTGATTCTTACCATATGTTTCGTATGTGTTCAATTCTTCAGATTGGACTTGGGTTTCTTTTCTCTCTCTCTCAAAGTTGCGTTTTCATAGATTGTGAAAAAGGTTCTTATCAAAACCCTTTTTTGATACAAAATGATTATGGTCAATTAATTTGGTTTTGGAAAACTTTAATCGACCTTTTATATGTGTCAAAAAAAAAAAAAAAAAAAAAAAAAAAAAAAAATCGACCTTTTATTGTCTAAATCGAGATTTAGCTTGATCGGTATATACGACGAGTTAGATGATTTGTGTATGTGTTTGAGAATGAATGAACAAGGAATGGAAGGGAACCAACCAGCTGACCTTAGTAAGCATATCCTTCAGGGATTGTTCCCACCAATGATTCTTCGTCTCTCTATCCTTGTTGGATGAATTCGTATCCCATAGGTGGTAGTTATGTGACCTCTGATTTTAGATAGTTGAATTGGAAGTGATGTTCGACTTAACCTTCACATTATAGCTTGTGCCTGTTGGTGGATTAATATGTCATTTAAACTTGAGATTATTGTGAGGATTGTAGTTTATGGTAGATTGATGATTAATTTACCTCACGAGAGTCGTAGTTTATGGTAGATTCCATTATGTGGAAATTGTTCTCGTCAATGGTTTAACAAGGGAAGATTCTGATTATATTTATACCCATGATATATATATATTTTTTTTTTGCAGGCTCTTGATAAGATTTGATTCGAGAGCTTGACCGACAAGAGCAATACTCCAAGCTAGAGCTGATGTGAGCATGATTGGTCATTTTGGAGTCGGTTTCTACTATGCTCATCTTGTTGCAGAGAAGGTCATTGTCACCACAAAGCACAAGGATGATGAAGAATAAGCATGAGAGTCTCAAGCTGGTTGTAGAAAAAAGAAGAAGATCAAGGAAGTATCTCACGAGTGGCAACACATCAATGGGTAGTGCTTCTTGGTGTTGAAAGAATGCTTGGAAATTTGTAAATTAGGGGATTGGAAATTTTGGACATGAATTTTTGGAAATTTGCTATGTTACCATGCATATTCTTTCTTTTTATTTTATATTCGTTTTTGTTAATGTTTCAGAGTTTTTGTAAAATGTAATGATATTGAATTGGTTATAATATTACAAAATGTCCTTATATTAATAAAATGGGATTTTGAATATCTCGTATTTAGGGTTTCATAATTTTATGTTAAATGAGTGTAGGGTTTAGTTTAGGGTATAGGGAATTATGTTCCATTAACCATAAAAATAGTATAATAAATAATTGTTTCATAAATACATAGTTTTAAATTTTGATGGATTAATTAGTGTTTATAAAGTTTAGGGTATATATTTTAGGGGTTTAAGGTATACGAATATAGGGTATAGGGTTTGAAATATCATTTAGTAGTGTTATTAACAATATAAAGATAATAATTTTATTATTTAAGGGTATATAATTTTGTAAATAAGTATAATCATTTTTTAAATGTTAAACTCTAAACCCTTATTTCTAAAGCACAAACACAAACACTTAATCACAAACACTAATTTTTTCATTGTAAATTATTTAACATCGACATCAAATACTATACCAAACAATCCAACACTTACAAAATTTTCAAGTATAATAATTTTGTAAATCGAGATATAATATATAATCAATATGACACCCAAACCCAACCGTTATACAAAAAAAAAATCGAAATAAATATAATCATTTTCTTAAGTTTATAAATTCCAAAATCAGAAATTATAAATCTTAAAACTTAAATCTCATACCCTAAATAATGAACTCTAATTCTTACAATTTATTAATTAAGAAAATGCATAACAAAATACATGAGAAATATATCTGTGAAGATGAGAGCCAATCAAAAGGAGTCACTGGGATTGATGATGTAGCAATCTGAGAGAATAAATCTTAACGAATCGTGTCCGTTCATATTTTCAGTATCCTTTACTAATTCATCTTGTCCCTCCAAGCTTTTTTTCACCTCTTAACCTATCAATCAAAAAAGATACAAGCCGATTGCTCGGGTGTTAATCCCAAATAACCCTTGACCAAAATATACAATTTCATATGTCCCTTGACCAGAAAAGAATAGTTTTTTCATTTTTTTTAACCAAAACTTATGTAAAGACCAATAAAAGTTTAATGAATCTCTAAAATTAGAGATCCAACCAATGAAATCCGAATCCGAATCCAAACCCGGATCCAACAAAAAATCCAAAAGTCCTAAACAGAAAAGATCAAACCCAATTTTTTTTCCTCTTCTTCGACAATCTTCTTTTTCTTCATATGCTTTCTTCTTCTTTGCAGCCATTACTCACACTAAATTCTTCTCAAATATCCCTTAATCTCTTATAGATTTCGAGTATGATGATTTCGTGCGTCTCTCTCCTCCATTAATCGATGGGTTCTCAATTTGTTGCTTGATTTAGGGTATTTTTCTAATTTTGACAAAGATGGGTGTTGAAGTGAGGGTTATTTGGAATTCACCGGATATGAGGAGGTGGTGGTGGATCTCGATCTGTCCTTGTGCTCCTCGTTTCATTCCTTGTTTTCGCACCTCTCGTCTTCTTTCTTGGTTTCAGGAATATACATCGACCGGTGATGGAGGTCCATGGCTATGGTTTCAAGTTTCAAGCATGTAAGTTAAATTGTTACATCGATTGTATTTGTGTTCACTGATTATTTCCATCTTCATTGGTCAATTTGGTTGATTGTTGCAAAAATTGTTGCTAATTTTTTTATTCAGAATTTGTATTAACATAGTTGCAGGAATTTATTCTTGAACCTTATGCAAGTGTACTTGTATTCGAAACATGTGGAATAATGAGTTTCAGGAAATAAGAAGAAGTAATAGTTTCACAACAAACGACATGAAACTCTAATGTAAAGGTGTGTATTTATATAATTTTGTGGTTACAACCTTTCCAAAATTTCCATACAAGAAGCATGAGGCAAAATGGAGAATGATGGAATAAAAAAAGAAGCAGGAGAAGAAATAAAGAATGATGCTGATGAGATTGTGAGAGAAGACACCATGCTTGAAGAAAAAGAAAAAGAGAAAGAAAGAAAGTGTGAATCAGAAAAAGAAAAAAGAAAAGATAAAGAATGTGAGATTAAATCAAAAAAAAAAAAAAGGTGAAGAGGGTTAAGAAGCAGAAGATCAGTACTAAAAACATAGAAAGAGAGTGAGAAAGAAGAAGAAGTAACTAAGGGTAAGAAGAAGTAACTAAGAAAGAGAGTGAGAAAGAAAGATAGAAGGGTGAAGAACAACAGAAATGTACTTTTCTCTTTTTGTTTATAAGCCTAATATTTATATCATCACAGTAATGAGTATTCTTTTTGTTTAATTTACAGAAAGAGAAGAAGATGAAACAGTTGTTGCTGTGAGTCCAACAAGAAACATCCGTATACAGTAGACAACAAAAACACGTTGTTGCGAAGAAGCCGAACAAAAGGAAAAACACCGAAAAGAGTAGGAAGACTGTGAAGAAACTGAAGACGTAATGGTTCTTGTGCAAAATAAGAAGTAATGGTTCTTGTTTTTAGGCTGTTGCGAATATTGGACAACTTTGAATGATGTTTTGTACTGGTTTGTATGGATTTTAGGTGCTTGGAACTATTTGGTAGGAATGGTACTGATAAGTATGGCTATGAATTGATTTCTATTTTTCGTACTACTAATATAACTAGTCGTTAAAAATATTTGCCAATTATGTGTCTTGAATATGAAAAACGTGTAAAATGTGTTAATCAATAAAAATAAATAAACATATTTAGAAATATAAGTCTCATATTTAACACATGCTCCATCATGTATTAAAAAATATTAAAATACTTCATTTAGTTATATCCAGTTATAATAGTACCGTTTTACACCGTCACTTTTGGCTAGTTTTTGGGTATTATCAGTCATACTTGCATTAAATTAAAACATTTCTAGTAGTACTCATCCAATTGAACCATTTAAACGTATTTACTATTGTTTTGTGTATTCAAATGTGAAAAACCCTGTTTTTAGCTAATTTGACATAACAACGAAGTATGTACTCATACACTAACCTTATGTATAAGGTATAGTTTTAGATAAAAAGGTATGTTTTTCTCTAATTTCAATTTTTTTCCCAGTTGTACCTAGTAATCAAGTAGAGACAGATATACCAATAAGTAATAGGTACATAAGTCTTATACTACGGAAACAAAACGTAAAGAAAAACACACGTAAAATAATCAACACAGTCATAATCATTTATACAAGTTATACAAATTGGCAAACACAGTCATACGCAGTAGTAGTATTTATATGAGACACAGAGAATGATCATTTCTAGCTAGTTTTGTTCATGCTCGTTGGATTGCTGCCTGTTTGGTTCCTACACTTCATTTCCATCTGTAAAGGTCTCCCACATACCTCATCTTCCTCTTCCTCCATGTTCTCCAATTGACTTGTGCCGTATTTCTTGATTTTGTTTTTAACCATGCGGACCAGAGGTAAGCCGTAATGGATCTTGCTGAGGTCTTGCTCATGTATCAGCCAAGTTATGGAATGGGGTACATGATATATCGTCCTTGTATATCCCATTGCCCACATCTCGACCAAATAAAAGCGGGAGGAAAACTCATAATGACGGACCTCAGTGTCTCCGCTTAATTGGATGATAGCTTGTATTGTATGCACGTATGGGTACTTGTATATATCAAAGTACTTTGAACTGCAAGTTTTCTCGCTCAAATTAACTATATAAATCTTCCCATCAAGGCCAATCACATTGTACTCATGGGACGTGTTGTTTACCTTTTGCGACAATAACTTACTTCCAGTCAGTACCCCCTTCAGTTAAATGATATCCTCCATAATCAAAACATATGACTGTGCAATTATTTTGTCAGTGTGTCTTTCAAAAGAATAAGAATAACAAATATCGTTAATATAGTTTCGTTCGGTAATATCAGTTATATCAGTCGTACCAGTTACATCAGTGTCAGTTATATCAAAACCCTAAAATCGATTTACTTCGGATTTTTTTTGTTTGTTATATCACGGTTTGATCACGAGTTTAGCATCCACTTTCAACAAAATTGAAAAATACTTAAATATCATACCTTTGTTATGCCCTCCTCATTGCCTCTGTTTTTGTTAACGAAGATGAAAAACCGGAGATGACGAGCGAGAGGGAGAGAGGGAGAGAGAGGAAGAGGAAGAAATCCAAAGCTTTCACTGTTTTTCGTTTAGTTTTGTTTTGCCATCAAACGAGAGGAAATAAAGGAAGAGAATGACAACGAGTATAATAGAACGAACATAAATATCCGACGATGAAGAGAGAAATAAGACGAAGAGAGGAAGAATCGATTTTGGGAACTTCCTCAGTTTCATGGTAACTTAAAGAGAGTGAAAAAAGAGGAAGGGGAAAGGCATGTGGAAGATTTAGATAGGTTAGGGTTAGTTTTAGGTTCTTGGGTAATTGAATTCTAAATTTAATTAAAGTAAGAGATGATGGAGAAAGATCCATGTTTTGTTGTTGTTGAGCTTGCTCTCTTTTTGGTTAAGCGAAAGAGAGAAAGGAGGCACGTGGTTGACTAGGATAGGTTAATGTTAGTTTTGGCTATTGGATAATTGAATTAAATATTTAATTAGGTTTTATGTATTATATTATAGAATAATGATACTTAATGACACTTTTTCTTGACTTTATTTCTGTAAAGATACTTTTGTTTCTAAGGGACACTTTTCCTTTTTTTAGTAGTTTATATGACTAAAATACCCCTTAACCTACTTGTCCAACTTTTACCTCTCTCTCTTCTGTCATCTTCTACCTCTTTCCAAAACAAAACAAAAACTTATTTAATCTTTATTTATTTATTATCAAATTCATACCAATTCATACATAAATTCATACCCCAATCTAGAAACTCGTCATTATCAACATTCTTCTTAATGAAATTCAGACCAAAATATGCAATTAAACAACAATGTGATTATTAATGTGTATAGTATTTTGTGGACATGTTATCTTAGAAAATTATGTTTTAATGTTACTGTTAATTTTAGAATTTTTATCGATGGATTTAATCTAAAAACTTATTGATTGATTAAAGAAATGTTAATATAGTATTTTGGCAGCTTTGCTTGGTGCTTATAGAATTTATAGAAATACAGAACTTTAAATAAGAAATTAGAAGTAATGTTGAAGACCAATTTGAAAACTATATCAATCTTAATAATTTGGGTATATTTATATTTTCGTAAATTGAATTAGAAGTTGTGGATAACATATGTGGATAAATACAAGATGTCTAAGAGAAATATGATGATATGTACCCATTAAGTTTATTTTATATTGTTTATGTGAATAACATATTTTATTGTGTTCATAAAATTTTTGTAAATTTTTACAATTTTGTTTACCTAATATTGATGATATGTTTGTGGATAGGGTATTATGTACATGTTATTATAGATAAATAGGGAGTTAAAATGAATAATTACAATATTTGTGGATAAGTTCTTTATAACAATCTCATAAACTATTATCATGTCCACGATTATCTTCTTATTATATGTCAATTGTCCACACACACTATTGTTTTTTACTGTCCACATAAACAGTGTCCACGCGCGTGCCCAGAAGAGTATTTTTGTCACATTTTGCCCAAATAACAAAAAAAGTCTGTCTAACAAACTAAAGTGTCTTCCTTCAAATAAAAAGGACAAAAAATATCCCTTCAAATAAAAAGGACAAAAAATATCTCTTACTATAATCAACCCTTATATTATTAAATACTAGATTAGAACCCGTATAATATGCGGGTATTTGATATTAAAATTGATAATTTGTGTAGTTATACTCGTATAGTTATATTCTAAATTAAAACCATGTTAATATAGTCATGAATTACGTGAGTAACAAAATCAATAATGAGTTTAAATCTTGAAAAAGTTATAAAAATAATTCATCTTAATGAATGATAAGGTTTTAAATCATATTTGAAATCTTATATACTTTCAAACTGAATCTACTTTATAAATAAACATCAATTATTTTTAAAAAGTTGATAAAAAATAAAATTAGAATATATTACTATTCTATTTTATAAATTTTCTTTTTTATGTTATGTTAATAATTTTTTTTTTAACAACATCAAGAAGGTATGGTAAGTGTTGAATAAGTTGAAGACTTTAAAATTTGATATAATTCATATATACTAACCTTTTCATCAAGTAGAAGAACTTCCATTCCCATAAGTACGTTATTTGCTTTAAGATTTCTATCTTTCTACTTTCGAAGAATACATGCAATAGTTCTATGGTAAACACGATTTCGATCTAATTGATCGAAAATTAAATAGTTTTGACTGATTTGTGGAGGTAGTATTCAAAGAAATTTGAGGATTTGAGGTGTATGCTAAATTGTGGGAGGTATGTGTTATTATATAGTTTTGAGATTTGCCTTTTTTGAAGTAATAAAATGTTTGGAACGTTGAACGTATGTTTACTTTTCCTTTTTATACAATTTATGGTTTAACATTTATAAGATTGAATGTATGTTTACTTTTCTTTTTAAAATAATTTATGGTTTAACATTTATTTTGTTTTTATATAAAAAGTTTCATTTTTGTGATGTAACATTTATTTTGTTAACATAATGGTATTCATATTTTGCTTTTTTTATGACTTGCATAAAGTTTAGTTTGGTTTTTAGAAATGTTAATGAAACAATAAAAAAAATGTTAATGTGTCTTTATTTTATTGGTTTAACATAATGATATCTTTAATTTTCTAATTGTTTAATTTTAAATAGAGCATTATAACACGTATCATCATCTCGATCGATAATAGACACATGTCATGATCCTCACAAGTTACAATTTTGCCAAACTCTCCTAATAAGATAAAGGGGTAAAGATGAAAGAAAATTACTTGGGGGTTAGTTAGATTACAACGACAATTAAAGGGACTTTAATCTCAAATAACCTTACTCTGAAAAAAATAATCTAACTAACCCCTTTAAATCTAACTAACCCCCAACTCTCTCCCTTTCTTACTTTACCCCTCTTTACTTTATTATTATTTAAAAACCCCTCCCAATTTAATAAATCAACCACTAAATAATAATTACTATTTATTTCCAATTAAATAAACCCAACAACCTAAAACTAATCTAACATATCTAAGCTCTCCACGTCACTTTTTTCTTTCTCCTTTCTCTCTTTCTCTGCTATGAACGATGAAAACAGAGGATGCACAAAAACAAAATACGATTCTTCCACTTTTCATTTTATTTCTGTTTTCATCGTTTGTGTTCTTCGTTTTCCTTCTCTTCTTTGTGTATTTTTTCTTTTCATTTCGTTGTTCCTCTTAGTGGCAGCAAATAAACAAAACAAAAACAGAGGAAGTTTCAAATCCGGAAGTTTCATCATCGTTTGATTCTTCTTCATGTCGTCACCCGTTGTAATGACCATCGCTTAGGGCTTAACCGCGCTTTAGGAAAGACCCGATGCAATGTGCGGATCAGTCTGGATAGTTCCTTAGGTTTTGGCTGAAACCAAGCCAAGCACCTCGATGACTAAGCTGTGTGCTTGGGTGCTTGGTGAGTCACTAAGCTAACCTTTGGACGAAGAAACATCCAAGTAGGAGCTGCCTACGAAACCCTTGGCCGAAGCAATGACAAGCAGCTGCAAAGCTTGTCCTATCCACGTGTCACAACAAGAATTGTTTCGGTGGCTGAGCTTACCCTTGGGCAAAGTTATGACAAGTAGCTGCTCAGCCTTAGAACCCACATGTCGCGGTAGGAAGCCATCTCGGTGGACTCGATCAGCCAAGTGCCCAACTACTTCATCAGCTTGGCCGAGCCTATATATACAAGGCCTTAGCCTCGTTTTATTCATTAGAACCCTTAGCCTTACACTACTAAAGATCAGTCCGCTAAAATCATTCCACCGCGAACCTTTGTTCTGATCAGTCTAAACCACCGTGAGCAGTTATTCACTTAGAAAACTTGTCCGATCACTTCGATCCGATTAGTTTCTCCGAGTGTTACTTTGTCCGATCAGTCCGTAATCTTTAATCACCGCGAAACCTTGTCTGATCATCAAGTAACCGGGCCAGTACACAAATTTGCCAAGTGTTACTCTGGCCAAATTTGCTAGTCCACCGAGACCCTTATCGATCAGTTTTTGATAACTCTTAGGGTAAGTTTTCCGTTATAAATCTTGTCTTGTCCGACTTGATTTTTTGTGTTAATCTTGAATATGACCTTAGTTTCTTGATCCGATGGCCGGATCCATCTCAAACTCGTAGGATCAGTTCCAGTTTGATTCTAGACGATCACCGAAGTCCCTTGAACCATTCTGTTCCAATCTAGGTAATGTTCTAGTGAACTGTCCATAATGTTTCCTTAAGAAAACTCTAAGTGTTGCCTTAGTAATTTTCGTGTGATCTAATGGAACATATCATCACTCCGAAGGATCATCAGTCCGATCGTAAGGCAGCCGAGAGTAGGATTCATTGAGTGAATCGAATCGCATACTTTCACCAAGTAATCAGTGAGTCTTTGGTTATGTTTGTTGTTTTACTGAAAACAATTGAGTGGGTTTCATGTTGCTTGCTTGATCATATGGAATTATAATCGTAGAAGTTTATACGCGAAATCTAGATTTTGTTAAGTATTCTTGATTATTATTTGATTGAGGTTTATGCTGCGTTTGTTAAGAATTTGCCTAAGTGCTGAAAACAGTTAATGAATGCTAAGTATGAAATCGTATAAGTTTACTTGTAACTTAAGTGTTAGTAAAACTTATAAAATTATCGAACGCGGAAAGATATTCCTTTGAGGCCATGTCTTGACCGATAAAGATTTCGGTTAAGTACACGAAGACACGGAGAGACGAGATTGCAGCCTGGGGCCGTGTAATGCATGATGATGCATATTCCCGATGTGATTTCCTTATGTTTAAGGCCACAGGAATGATTGAGGATCCTAAGTCTTTAGCCTTTGTGGTTATGGACCGAACGATGCCTTTGGTTACACGTGATGGGAATAGTCTACGCGTAAGCCTTATGAACTAAAAACATTAATAACCGATCGTTGATTGTTTTGCTTGCTTGTGTGTTGATTGTTATTTTGGGTTTGGATGGGAAATGAAATTGTTTAGGGAAACCCTAGACTCATTGAGCAACTAGTGCTCACGACTCAACTTGTTTTGCAGGTAACCTTTAGCGGGTAGACCTTTGGGGAGCACGTGAAGAAACGTTAGGATAATCAGTGGTAGATTTCATTGCCTTTCGGTAAATGGTTAATATTTCTTATGTAAATGATCATTTTGGAGTAATAGACTCGTAACGTTTAGACTTTGTAAACCGTCGAAAATTCTATGTAAAAGATATATAAAAGTAAGTTTTTAAATAACTCGGGTTTCATAAGATATTAGTCTTTGTCCAGACGAACAAACCATCCGGTACGACTCGGGTTAGCAAGCCTTGAGGTGTATCCGACGGGGATGAACACTTAGAAATCTAGTCTAGGGATCTTGGATGTGTTTCGGGAACCTCTAATCGGATGTCTGAGCGTTCATCAGTGGCGCTCCGGTTTAGATAATGAACGGGGGCGTTACACCCGTCTTCTTCCTCTTCCTCTCTCCCTCTCTCTTTGTCTTTATTCTTTTTTGGGTTTTGATCTTCGTTAACAAAAAAAGAACCAGTGAGGATGATATCTCTAGTGTAGTAATGTTTAGGGTTACACTAGGTATTCTTATACTTTTAGGATTTTGTTTGTAAATTACATTAGACTTGTTTGCTTAGTTTATCAGAGTAAATGATAGATTCTGTGGTAAAATAGATTATGAATCGTGCTTAATCAACCAAAAATCGGAGGTTAATCGATTTTAGGGTTTTAGGTTTTGAAATAACTGGTACGACTGATATTACTAATACAACTAATATAACTGGTATTACTGTAACATAACTATATTAACGATATTTGTTATTTTTTTATTTTTTTGTTAGAAAAATGAATTGCATAATCATATATTTTGATTATCAATGATGTTATCCAAATGAAAGTGATTACAAGGACGATATGACTGTGTTTTATTCTTATGAAAATTATCCCTGCCATGGATAACTGATATAACTGCGTATGACTGTGTTTTATTATTATGACAATTCTCTCTATCATAGATAACTGATATAACTGAGTATGACTGTGCTGATTATTTTGTGTGTTCTTTCTTTTTACGTTTTGTTTCCTTAAGATATTCATTTATGTACCTTTTACTTATTGGTATATCTTTATCTAGATGATACTTAGGTACTACCAAAAATAAATTAAAATTAGAGACAAACATAATTTTTTCCTAAAACTATACCTTATAAGTATGGTTCATGTATAAGTATAAGCCTCATTGTTATGTCAAAGAAGACAAAATGTTGTTTTTGGACATTTTCATATACAAAAAGATTGTAAATACGTTTAAATGGTTCAATTGGATCAATACTACTAGAAAAGTATAATTTTAATTCGGTATGACTAATAATACATGAAAACTATCAAAAAGTAACTGTGTGTAAAACGGTACTACTATATAACTAGAAATAACTATGTGTAAAATTATAATATTATTTAATTCATATAACGGCGCATGTGTTAAATATGTTTTTTTTAAATTAATTTTTAATTATTAGTACACATATTTTACATACTAGTTATACCATTAGTACGAAAAAACAAAAGTTTGCTCACAGTAGTACTTATCAGTATCATTCCTATCAATTATTTTCAAGTACTTAAAAACAAAACAAACCACTAGTAGTCCCCTCAATACATCAATTAAACATTACCAAAATACCACAAAGTACCTAAAAACCAACAAGCAATTAACCATTTCAAAGCTTTTATATCTACATAAACCAACATTCCAAGTCTTTTGATACTTAAAACTGCCAAAACACAACATTGCTTGAATCGGTATGCCATCTCCTTCTTCTTGTTCCTATTCTTTCATCGCATATTTTCTTCTCTCAAGATACCAATCATGTTATAAATACGTTTTTCAAATTCTGACCATTACTTGAATCGCTTACAACATATCTACTATTTGAAGCAGTCCATTTCTTTGAAAATACAAGCTTGGTGAGCACCAATTTCTGCAAAATCTGCAAAAGAACAAATGAAAACAGGGACAATCAATAAACTATCCAATTTTGGGTTTTACTTCCAACCCGAATCTATATAACTCCAATTTATATTAAAACTATGCCTAGTCGAAATTACATTAGAACTCGCTAAAACTACACTAGAACTAGCGGTAATTACTCAAATTAAGAAACAAACCACAAAAATCAAATAAAGAAGACACTACAAGATCCATACGAGACAAAACCAAACTTGTTCAAGACTTGAAACAAGTTTCCATACTTGGAATTCACTCGTTCATTTCTACATCAAGCATTAGTTAAATCCAAACAAGGCTCGATCAACCATTTCATAAACACATGCATTTCGTTAATAAGAACAAGTAATTACCTCTAAATTCTACAGTAGAAGGCAGATTTCGAACCTCATATGAAAATAGACTAATTCCACTCCCAAGATTCATTGAAACACTAAGTGGACCAATGACATGAATCTGGTTTAACTCTTCTCATTCTTCCACAAATACAAGTTTCACATGAGGTCTACTTCTTAAAGAAAGAAATCCGGTAGTATTTTGTGTCTCGACACCGACCCCCCGTTTGTTGTAGAGTAAGAGCTTTGGTGTGATTGAGAAAGAAATTGAAACCGTAAAATTGGAGGAAGTAAGAGGAGATGCGAGATTTACAAGCACATGATACGAGCTTTTTTCTTGAAGATGAGGAATATGTCGGCAAGAGAAAAAGAAGATTGAGAAGACAAAGAGAGGAGAAGCATGAAGAGGCGTGAAGAAGATGGAGATTTTAGGGATTTTTGAAAAAAAATTGTTTTATTTTTAAAATTATTATTGTGGAGGATCCAACTTAGATTGGGTTTGGGTGGATCATCCGAAATATTCGCGGGTGGGTTTGTAATTTAGGAGATTCATTTAACCTTTTTATGTCTTTTCACCGATTTTGACTTAAATAAAAAAATAGAAAACAAGTTATGTTTTATAAGAGGGTCATTTGAGAATAAAGTTTGGGTGGTGGGGGTACTTGAGAATTTTCATAAAAATAAAACACAGTCATATCGTCCTTGTAATCACTTTCATTTGAATAACATCATTGATAATCAAAATATATGATTATGCAATTCATTTTCGTAACAACAGAATAAGAAAATAACAAATATCGTTAATATAGTTATGTTTCAGTAATACCAGTTATATTAGTCGTATTAGTAATATCAGTCGTACCAGTTATTTCAAAACCTAAAACCCTAAAATCAATTAACCTCCAATTTTTGGTTGATTAAGCACGATTCATAATCTATTTTACGACAAAATCTATCATTTACTCTGATAAACTAAGCAAACAAGTATAATGTAATTTACAAACAAATTCCTAAAACTATAAGAATATCTAGTGTAACCCTAAACTTTACTACACATAGAGATATCCTCCTCACTGGTTCTGTTTTTGTTAACGAATATGAAAAACCAAAAAAGAATAAAGACAATGAGAGAGGCAGAGAGGAAGAGGAAGAAGACGGGTGACGACATGAAGAAGAATCAAACGATGATGAAACTTCCGGATTCGAAACTTCGGGATTCGAAGCTTCCTCTGTTTCTTGTTTTGTTTATTTGCTGCCACTAAGAGGAACAACGAAATGAAAAGAAAAAATACACAAAGAAGAGAAGGAAAACGAAGAACACAAACGATGAAAACAAAAATAAAATGAAAAGTGGAAGAATCGAATTTTGTTTTTGAGCATCCTCTGTTTTCGTCGTTCATAGCAAAGAAAGAGAGAAAGGAGGAAGAAAAAAGTGACGTGGAGAGCTTAGATAGGTTAGATTAGTTTTAGGTTGTTGGGTTTATTTAATTGGAAATAAATAGTATTTATTATTTAGTGGTTGATTTATTAAATTGGGAGAGGTTTTTAAATAATAATAAAGTAAAGAGGGGTAAAGTGAGAAAGGGAGAGAGTTGGGGGTTAGTTAGATTATTTTTTCAGAGTAAGGTTATTTGAGATTAAAGTCCCTTTAATCGTCATTGTAATCTAACTAACCCCCAAGTAATTTTCTTTCATCTTTACGCCTTTATCTTATTAGGAGAGTTTGGCAAAATTGTAACTTATGAGAATCATGACATGTGTCTATTATCGATCGAGATGATGATACATGTTATAATCCTCTATTTAAAATCAAACAATTAGAAAATTAAAGATATCATTATGTTAAACCAATAAAATAAAGACACATTAACATTTTTTTTATTGTTTCATTAACATTTCTACAAACCAAACTAAACTTTATGTAAGTCATAAAAAAAGAAAAATGTAATACCATTATGTTAACAAAAGAAATGTTACATCACAAAAATGAAACTTTTTATATAATAACAAAAAAAATGTTAAACCATAAATTATTTTAAAAGGAAAAATAAACATACATTCAATCTTATAAATGTTAAACCATAAATTGTTTAAAAAGGAAAAGTAAACATACGTTCAACGTTCCAAACATTTTATTACTTCAAAAAAGGCAAATCTCAAAACTATATAATAACACACACCTCCCACAATTTAGCATACACCTCAAATCCTCAAATTTCTTTGAATACCACCTCCACCAATAAGTGAAAACAATTTAATTTTCGATCAATTAGATCGAAATCGTGTTTACCGTCGAACTATTGCATGTATTCTTCGAAAGTAGGAAGGTAGAAATCTTAAAACAAATAACGTACTTATGAGAATAGAAGTTCTTATCAATTATATCAAATTTTAAATTCTTCAACTTATCCAACACTTAGCATACCTTCTTGATGTTGTAAAAAAGAAATTTATTAACTTAACATAAAAAAGAAAATTTATAAAATAGAATAGTAATATATTATAATTTTATTTTTTATCAACTTTTTAAAAATAATTGATGTTTATTTATAAAGTAGATTCAGATTGAAAGTATATAAGATTTCAAATATGATTTAAAACCTTATCATTCATTAAGATGAATTATTTTTATAACTTTTTGAAGATTTAAACTCATTATTGATTTTATTACTCACGTAATTCATGACTATATTAACATGGTTTTAATTTAGAATATAACTATACGGGTATAACTACACAAATTATGAATTTTCATATAAAATACCCGCATATTATGCGGGTCCTAATCTAGTATTTAATAATATAAGGGTTGATTACAATAAGGGATATTTTTTGTCTTTTTTATTTGAAGGAAAACACTTTAGTTTGTTAGACACACTTTTTTTGTTATTTGGGCAAAATGTGACAAAAATACCCTTTTGGGCAGCGCGTGGACACTGTTTATGTGGACAGTAAAAAACAATAGTGTGTGTGGACAATTGACATATAATAAGAAGATAATCGTGGACATGATAATAGTTTATGAGATTGTTATAAAGAACTTATCCACAAATATTGTAATTTTTCATTTTAACTACCTACTTACCTATTATAATAACATGTACATAATACCCTATCCACAAACGTATCATCAATATTAGGGAAAAAAAATTGTAAAAAATTACAAAACTTTTATGAACACAATAAAATATGTTATCCACATAAACAATATAAAATAAATTTAATGGGTACATATCATCATATTTCTCTTAGACATCTTGTACTTATCCACATATGTTATCCACAACTTCTAATTCAATTTACGAAAATATAAAAGTACCCAAATTATTAAGATTGATATAGTTTTCAAATTGGTCTTCAACATTACTTCTAATTTCTTACATCTTTTATTTAAAGTTCTGTATTTCTATAAATTCTATAAGCACCAAGCAACGCTGCCCAAATACTATATTAACATTTCTTTAATCAATCAATAAGTTTTTAGATTTAACTCCATCGATAAAAATTCTAAAATTAACAATAACATTAAAACATAATTGTCTAAGATAACATGTCCACAAAATCCTATACACATATTAATAATCACATTGTTGTTCAATTGCATATTTTGGTCTGAATTTCATTAAGAAGAATGTTGATAAGATGAGTTTCTAGATTGGGGTATGAATTTATGTATGAATTGGTATGAATTTGATAATAAATAAATAAAAATTAAATATGTTTTTGGTTTGTTTTGGAAAGAGGTAGAAGATGACAAAAGAGAAAGGTAAAAGTTGAACAAGTGGGTTAAGGGGTATTTTAGTCATATAAACTACAAAAAGAAGGAAAAGTGTCCCTTAGAAACAAAAGTGTCTCTATAGAAATAAAGTCCAGAAAAAGTGTCTCTAAGTATCATTATTCCATAATATAATACGTAAAACCTAATTAAATATTTAATTCAATTATCCAACAACCAAAACTAACATTAACCTATCCTAGTCAACCATGTGCCTCCTTTCTCTCTTTCGCTTAACCAAAAACAGAGCAAGCTCAACAACAACAAAACATGGATCTTTCTCCTACATCTCTTACTTTAATTAAATTTTGAATTCAATTACCCAACAACCTAAAACTAACCCTAACCTATCTAAATCTTCCACGTGCCTTTCCCCTTCCCTTTTTTCACTCTCTTTAAGTTACCATGAAACTGAGGAAGCTCACAAAATCAATTCTTCCTCTCTTCGTCTTATTTCTCTCTTCATCGTCGGATGTTTATGTTCGTTCTATTATACTCATCGTCATTCTCTTCCGTTGTTTCCTCTCGTTTGATGGCAAAACAAAACTAAACGAAAAACAGTGAAAGCTTTGGATTTCTTCCTCTTCCTCTCTCTCCCTCTCTCTCTCCCTCGTCATCTCCAGTTTTTCATCTTCGTTAACAAAAACAGAGGCAATGAGGAGGGCATAACAAATGTATGATATTTAAGTATTTTTCAATTTTGTTGAAAGTGGATGTTAAACTCGTGATCAAACCGTGATATAACAAACAAAAATCCAAAGTAAATCGATTTTAGGGTTTTGATATAACTCAAACACGGATGTAACTGGTACGACTGATATAACTGAACGAAACTATATTAACGATATTTGTTATTCTTATTCTTTTGAAGGACACATTGACAAAAGAATTGCACAGTCATATGTTTTGATTATGGATGATATCATTTAACTGAAGGGGGTACCGACTGGAAGTAAGTTATTGTTGCAAGAGGTAAACAACACGTCCCATGAGTACAATGTGATTGGCCTTGATGGGAAGAGTTATATAGTTAATTTGAGCCAGAAAACTTGCAGTTCAAAGTACTTTGATATATACAGGTACCCATATGTGCATACAATACAAGCTATCATCCAATTAAGTGGAGACACAGAGGTCCGTCATTATGAGTTTGCCTCCCTCGCTTTTATTTGGTCGAGATGTGGGCAATGGGATATACAAGGACGATATATCATGTACCCCATTCCATAACTTGACTGATACATGAGCAAGGCCTCAGCAAGATCCATTACGGCTTACCTCTGGTCCGTGTGGTTAAAAAAAAATCAAGAAATACGGCACAAGTCAATTGGAGAACATGGAGGAAGAGGAAGATGAGGTATGTGGGAGACCTTTACAGATGGAAATGAAGTGTAGGAACCAAACGGGCAACAATCCAACGAGCATGAACAAAACTAGCTAGAAATGATCATTCTCTCTGCCTGATATAAGTACTACTACTGCGTATGACTGTGTTTGCCAATTTGTATAACTTGTATAAATGATTATGATTGTGTTGATTATTTTTCGTGTGTTTTTCTTTACGTTTTATTTCCGTAGTATAAGACTTTTGTACCTATTACTTATTGGTATATCTATCTCTACTTGATTATTAGGTACAACTGGAAAAAAATTTTAGAGAAAAACATACTTTTTTATCTAAAACTATACCTTATACATATGGTTAGTGTATGAGTACATGCTTCATTGTTATGTCAAATAAGCTAAAAACAGGGTTTTTCACATTTGAATACACAATAGTAAATACGTTTAAATGGATGAATACTACTAGAAATATTTTAATTTAATGCAAGTATGACTGATAATACCCAAAAACTAGCCAAAAGTGACTGTGTGTAAAACGGTACTATTATATAACTGGATATAACTAAATGAAGTATTTTAATATTTTTTAATACATGATGGAGCATGTGTTCAATATGAGACTTATATTTCTAAATATGTTTATTTATTTTTAATGATTAACACATTTTACACGTTTTTCAGATTCAAGACACATAATTGGCAAATATTTTTAACGACTAGTTATATTAGTAGTACGAAAAATAGAAATCAATTCATAGCCATACTTATCAGTACCATTCCTACCATATAGTTCCAAGCACCTAAAATCCATACAAACCAGTACAAAACATCATTCAAAGTTGTCCAATATTCGCAACAGCCTAAAAACAAGAACCATTACTTCTTATTTTGCACAAGAACCATTACGTCTTCAGTTTCTTCACAGTCTTCCTACTCTTTCCGGTGTTTTTCCTTTTGTTCGGCTTCTTAGCAACATCGTGTTTTTGTTGTCTACTGTATACGGATGTTTCTTGTTGGACTCGCAGCAACAAGTGTTTCATCTTCTTCTTTTTCTGTAAATTAAACAAAAAGAATACCCGTTACTGTGATGATATAAATATTAAACTTATAAACAAAAGAGAAAAGTATATTTCTCTTGTACTTCAACCTTCTATCTTTCTTTCTCACTCTCTTTCTTAGTTACTTCTTTTTTCCCTTAGTTACTTCTTCTTCTTCTTTCTCACTCTCTTTCTATGTTTTTAGTATTGATCTTCTGCTTCTTAACCCTCTTCACCTTTTCTTTTTCTTTTGATTAAATCTCACATTCTTTATCTTTTCTTTTTTCTTTTTCTGATTCACACTTTCTTTCTTTCTCTTTTTCTTTTTCTTCAAGCATGGTGTCTTCTCTCACAGTCTCATCAGCATCATTCTTTATTTCTTCTCCTGCTTCTTTTTTTATTTCATCATTCTCCATTTTGCCTCATGCTTCTTGTATGGAAATTTTGGAAAGGTTGCAACCACAAAATTATATAAATACACACCTTTATATTAGAGTTTCATGTCGTTTGTTGTGAAACTATTACTTCTTCTTCACTCTTTTTGTGCTTATTTCCTGAAACTCATTATTACTAAAAGATAAGAAGCTGAAGAATTAACGAGAGCAGAGCAAAACAAAGCAAGATAGAAAAAAAATGATCCCACTACATCATTTAAATACAGAAGTGCTTTTGCATACAAATATAACTCAATAACAAGTACTTGCATCTATGTCTCTAGAAGTTCAATCATTTGAATACAAGTGTATTTATAGTTATGTCTCTAGAAATTCAACCACAAGTTTCGAATACAAGTACACTTGCATAGCGTTTAAGAATAAATTCCTGGAACTATGTTAATACAAATTCTGAATCAAAAAATTAGCAACAATTTTTGTAACAATAAACTAAATTGACCAATGAAGATGGAAATAATCAGTGAACACAAACACAATCGATATAACAATTTAACTTACATGCTTGAAAGTTGAAACCATAGCCATGGACCTCCATCACCGGTCGATGTATATTCCTGAAACCAAGAAAGAAGACGAGAGGTGCGAAAACAAGGAATGAAATGAGGAGCACAAAGACAGATCGAGATCCACCACCACCTCCTCATATCCAGTGAATTCCAAATAACCCTCACTTCAACACCCATCTTTGTCAAACTTAGAAAAATACCCTAAATCAAGCAACAAATTGAGAATCCATCGATTAATGGAGGAGAGAGACGAACGAAATCATCATACTCGGAATCTATAAGGGATTAAGGGATATTAAAATTCTGATGAAATACATAATATATTTCAAGACAGAGACATAGACATAGTGCATAATTGATTGGGTTTTAAGTAGTGTCTTTAGACTTAGTTTTTTCAAAAGCACTAATTCTTTTTCAATGATGTTGTAGCTTTCTTTTCAAAACCTACACTTCATTTTATTTTTACCAATCGTGATGTACAAACAAAACAAACTTTTTTCTCAATGTAACGTGAAAATCCTAAAGCTTATCGGGTACTCTAACATCATTAACCAGCTTCTTCGCTTCCAGCGTATTGTACCCATCAAGGATAATGATACGACATATGCAGATCCAACTCTTCTCCAAATGGGGAATGCATCTACTGAGTATGGCATGATTCCTATATCCAAGATACATGTTCTTGCTCATGACTTCAGCATGCTCATGAAGATAGGTTTGGTTATTCAGAAACGTTTAACAGGTTCCACTATACCTAATCTGGTCTATGCTTTGTCATGGTTACTCATTTCTTGTGGTTTTACCTGAGTAAGCATCCAAACAGGAGGAGAATACGATATCACTCTCAATTCAGATGGTAAAATTGTGGTGCTTAGAACTGAGGGGGAGGCGCCAAAAATGTGGTCACCACACAAGGTGGTGCAAGCACATCAAAGGCTCCTCCAAAGGAAGACAAAGGCGCTGAAGGAAATCTTCAAAACCAGAAAATAGTTATTTCCTTCTCGTCATGTAAGTGTGTCGATCGACACCAACAAATCCGTCATAGCGACTGCAACTACTCTCACAATGCTCCATAACCTCCAATTAAGCTCCACACGTACATAAACCTGCAAAGACTCTGAACACTCGAAAACCCCCGAAAATACTCTTTTTATAGAGTTATATCATGGCCTAAAACTTGCAAAAACCATGATATATATACCCTCCCCCCCCCCGGACTTAGCTTTTCCTTGCCCTCAAGCAATCTAGAAACTCAGAAAGAAGTCGAAGTTTGAAAACAGAAACTTTCAGGTTACCTTTGCAACTCCACGTTGAACCAACAATCTCTCGAATCTACATACCCTAACACACTAGAAACCTTATGTCCTTACTGCAAGCTTAGAAATCTTCCAAGTAAAACTCAAACTCCTTAGGGAAATTCAGACTCTCTATTACTAACCCAATTGTGTTCAGTGATGTCTCATCCAGGGAATATCGATAAAAAAAATTCTAGAATCTTTCCCTTTCTTATGCACCTTCCCTTATCATTTCTCCCCTTTTATTCAAAATAGTGCTCCCTACGATTGTTCCTTGTTATGAGACAGGCTCGTGAGCTCACTACTATTGTACCTTGTTAGCAGACATGCTCATGATTTCCTGTTTCAAAACCATCCAACGCTATTTGTTTAGAACAACGATCTACTACTACTGTTGTTCCTTGTGAGGAGACAGGGTCGTGATCACTACTGTTGTTCCTTATGAGGAGACAAGGTCGTGAGACGGTTATCAAGCTCACATAGTAAATTCTAATTTGTAAAGGAGATCAAAGGGAAAATATCCTAACTTATGATGCTGAAAGGGGAATCAAATCTGGTGCATGCGAAGCCCCAAGATGAGAAATTGGAGTTATGGAAGGGTTACCAACATACTTTCTTAATCCTCCAGAAGCTCAGACCGTCCTTGTTAGACTTATCCACTTACAGCTACCCATCCAATCTGAAATAACACTGCTATGGCAATGGTTCTTTTGGGTGTTAGCGCGTTATTGTTAGTTCCCAGAAAAATCTAGAACCTCAAACTTATTTTGACTCAATAAAAAAAAACAGACACAAAAGAACCATAACAAAGGAAAACACTTAGTATTTTCCTCCCCAAACTCAACTAACACTCTCCTTAGTGTGATTAAACCTTAAGGTTAGAAAACAAAAAATTTGTTGTTTTTTTTGCTAAAATTCGAAATTTGAAAAAATTTTCTAAATAATTAGACTTACTAGTGGGTTGTCTCCCATCAAGCGCTTGTTTACAATCATTAGCTTGACTAGCTCTTGATTCTTGTCGCTTCCGATTCTGCAATTAGGCATACACCGAAAAAACACAAAACCAAAAGATAGAGCGCGTAGGTAACAAAAATTAAAACTTAGAAAAAATTCTAAAATCAAAATTCAATAGGTGATTTTGATTTTCCGGCAACGTCGCCAAAATTTGATATGCTCAAATTTACTTTCAACTAATCTCTTAAATTAAGAGATTGTTTGTAGTATTTAGGGATCGAATCACAGAGAATCTCAATCACGCAATTGAATTTCAAATTCTAATTAAGATAAGATGGAATGCGAATGTGAATAAAAACAAGTATGAAACTGACGAATATTTTTTATGGTTTCTTAATTCAATTAAACAAAGGTTAGGCTTTGGGAAATTCTCGTAAAAATCAAAATTGCATATTCAAAATGTTAGGACTTTATTAAGAACCGTTCTCGAACTTGAAACACTAATGTAAAGCTAACCAACTCTCGCTGCGAAAACTATCTATGCTTAAATTCTAGAAAACCAAATCTCTTTGCGAATTCTAACAACTTAAACAATCATTAAAGTTCAAGTTTCAATTGCTCACAAAATCCTTAAACCAAATTTCTTTGCGAATAAGAATTTTGCTCATCTAAGATAGTTCAAGAAATCAATTATGCTCTCACATCAATTAATCAACCTAAGATTTAAATTCTAGGTGATCAAGCCAGAATTAGCATTATTTGTAATCTAGATGAAGAACAAAGTGATTATCCTAATCAATTAATTGAATCTAGCAATTCATTTTCAACCTTTGAATAACCCTAAATCTAACAAGCAAACTACTCATACATGGATGGAGAAAACATGATGCCTGGATAAAATTGCATTAAAAAGATGGAGTTGGAGATATAGAGGGTTCGAAGAATCTGAAAGGTATAAAGTAGTCTTGTCTCCCTAAAGCTCTCAAAAACAATCACTCTCTTTGTCTCAATAGAAAATAATATACAAAACTCTGAAACCTAAAAGAAAACTATATATTTGGTTCTAAAATCGTGTTGGGCTTTTATTGTAAACTTTTGGAACTTGTGCCGCGAAAAGGAAATCTTCAAACCGGAAAATAGCAATCTCCTTCTCGTCATGTAAGTGTGTCGATCGACACACTCTTGGTATCGATCGACACACTCCTGGTATCGATCGACACCAATATCGGACGGTAATAATGAATCCGTCATAGCGACTGCAACTCCTCTTTTCATAATGCTCCAAAATGCTCCATAATCTCCAATTAAGCTCCACACGTACATAAACCTGAAAAGACTCTAAACACTCGAAAAACCCCAAAAATACTCTTTTTAAAGAGTTATATCATGGACTAAAACCGGTAAAAACCATGATATATCAACCCCTCCGGACTTAGCTTTTGCTTGCCCTCAAGTAAACTAGAATTTAAGAAAGAAGTCGAAGTTTGAAAACAGAAGCTTTCAGGTTACCTTTGGAACTCCACATTGAACCAACACTCTCTCGAATCTACATACCCTAACACACTAGAAACATGATGTCCTTACTACAAGCTTAGCAATCTTCCAAGTAAAACTCAAACTCCTTAGGGAAATTCAGACTCTCTATTACTAACCCAATTGTGTTCAGTGATGTCTCACCGTGGGAATATCGATCAAAAAAAATTCGAGAATCTTTCCCTTTATTATGCACCTTCCCTTATCATTTCTCCCCTTTTATTCAAAACAATGCTCGCTATGATTGTTCTTTGTTATGAGACAGGCTCGCGAGCTCACTACTATTGTACCTTGTTAGGAGACATGTTCATGATTTCCTGTTTCAAAACCATCCAACGCTATTTGTTTAGAACAACGATCAACTACTACTGTTGTTCCTTGTGAGGAGACAGGGTCGTGATCACTATTGTTGTTCCTTGTGAGGAGACAGGGTCGTGAGACGGTTATCAAGATCATATGGTAAATTCTGATTTGTAAGGGTGATCAAAGGGAAAATATCCTAACATATGATGCTGAAAGAGGAATAAAATCTTATGCATGTGAAGCCCCAAGATGAGAAGTAGGAGTTATGGAAGGGTTACCAACATACTTTCTTAATCCTCAAGAAGCTCAGACCGTCCTTGTTAGACTTATCCACTTATAGTTACCCATCCAATCTGAAATCAAACTGCTATGGTAATGGTTCTTTTGGGTGTTAGCGCGCTATTGTTAGTTCCCTGAAAAATCTACAACCTCAAACTTATTTTGACTCAATAAAAAAAACTGACACCAAAGAAACCAAAACAAAGAAAAACAATTAGTATTTTCCTCCCCAAACTCAACTAACACTCTCCTCAGTGTGATTAAACCTTAAGGTTAGAAAACAAAAATTTTGTTGTTTTTTGTTGCTAAAATTCGAAATTTGAAGAAAAATTCTAAATAATTAGACTTACCAGTAGGTTGTCTCCCATCAAGCGCTTGTTTACAGTCATTAGCTTGACTAGCTCTTGATTCTTGTCGCTTCTGGTTCTGCAATTAGGCATACACCTGAAACACACAAAAACAAAAGATAGAGCGCGTAGGTAACAAAAATAAAAACTTAAAAAAAATTCTAAAATCAAAATTCAATAGGTGATTTTGATTTTCCGGCAACGTCGCCAAAATTTAATATGCTCAAATTTACTTTCAACTACTCTCTCAAATTAAGAGATTGTTTGTAGTATTTAGGGATCGAATCACAGGGAATCTCAATCACACAGTTGAATTCCAAATTCCAATTAAGCTAAGATGTAATGTGAATGTGAATAAAAACAAGTATGAAATAGACGAAGATTGTTTGTGGTTTCTTATATTCAATTGGACAAAGGTTAGGCTTTGGGAAATTCTCAGGAAAATCAAAATTGTATATTCAAAACGTTAGGACTTTATTAAGAACCGTTATCGAACTTGAAACACTAATGTAAAGCTAACCAACTCATACATGGTTTCTTAATTCAATTAGACAAAGGTTAGGCTTTGGAAAATTCTTATAAAAATCAGAATTGCATATTTAAAACGTTAGGACTTTATTAAAAACCGTTCTCGAACTTGAAACACTAATGTAAATCTAACCAACTCTCGCTGCGAAAACTATCTATGCTTAAATCCTTGAAAACCAAATCTCTTTGCGAATTCTAACAATTTAAACAATCATTAAAGTTCAGGTTTCAACTGCTCACAACATTCGTAAACCAAATCTCTTTGCGAATAAGAATTTTGCTCATCTAAGATAGTTCGGAAAATCAATTGTGCTCTCGCATCAATTAATCAACCGTAAGATTTAAATTCTAGGTGATCAAGCCAGAATTAGCATTATTTGTAATGTAGATGAAGAACAAAGTGATTAATCAATTAACTAAATCTAGCAATTCATCTTCAACCTTTGAATAACCCAAAACTTAACAAGCAAACTACTCATATATGGATAGAGAAAATATGATGCCTGAATAAAATTGCATTAAAAAGATGGAGTTGGAGATATAGAGGGTTCGAAGAATCTCAAAAGGTATAAAGTACACTTGTCTTCCTAAAGCTCTCAAGAACAATCGCTCTTTTTCTCTCAATAGAAAATAATATACAAAATCTAAAACCTAAAAGAAAACTATATATAAGGTTCTAAAATCATGTTGGTCTTTTATTGTTAACTTCTGGAACTTCAGGTGCAAAAAGAAAATCTTCAAACTGGAAATAGCAATTTCCTTCTCGTCTTGTAACTATGTCGATTGACACCAATATTTGCGGTAATAACGAATTCGTCATAGCGACTGCAGCTCCTCTTTTGACAAGGCTCCATAATCTCCAATTAATCTCCACACATACATACTAAACCCTTAATATCTTGTGTAATACCCGTGAACCAATTTTGAGAAAATTGGAAGGTGTGTCATTTGACACTAGTGTGGTGTGTCGATCGACAAGCTGATTTTTGGCTTAAAGCCAGGTTGTTTCGAGTGGCTATCGATCGACACAAGTGGTGTGTGTCGATCGACAGGGTTCTAAGTGATCGGTTCTGATTCGATTTAAATCGATCGGTTCGAGTTGGTTTGGTTTGAGGAACCTAGGGCTTCGTATTTAAGCCTTTTTGGCCGTATTCTGATCGACTGAAAAAGCCAGAATTAGTGGAAAAGATGCTCAGCGAGTTTCTCTTATTTCCGGTGGGTTTTGGGAGGTAGGTTTCGTTCTTGGGTGTTTTAGAGTATAATTTTGTGGTGGGTATCGTGGATATCGATTCTAGCCTCAATTCCATCAGTTTCTATCCAAAGATCCAAGGTGAGTGCGTGACCATGGCTTCTGGGTCGATGGATCGTTAGGGATTCGTGGTGATAGGCTTGTATACATTGAGTGATCTTGTGGTGATCGAATTGTGGCTGTGTATGCTTGTTGTTGTGTTGTGGTTGATGGTTGTGCAGGTTTTTCGTACTGAAGCAGTGGAGGTATCGATCAGAGAGGATTATGATCGGTTCCCACGTTTCTGCCAGGGGTCTGTTGAACGATACACATGAGGTGTGTCGAACGACACCCCAGTATGAGGTCTGTCGAACGACACACATGAGGTGTGTCGAACGACACCCTAGTATGAGGTCTGTCGAACGACACACATGAGGTGTGTCGAACGACAACCAGTTCAGAGTTTGACTGTGTTGAGCCGTTTGTTTGTTTGTTGTGTGTTTTGTATGTTTGCTTGAGCGGTCCATCGTGCCTGAGTGCGCAGTCGTAGATGGGATGACCGTCTCACTGGGTATTTGTGATAATACTAACACATCTCTTTTTCCCATGTGATGCAGGTAAAGACAAAGTGTGATCGTGGAATCACGGCTACGAAGAGGGAGATGATCTTGGCCTCGGTTGATTGTTTCATGTTTTTATTATTACTTTAGTTCTGGAATCTGTTGAGATTGGTTGTTGTTGAACCGGTAGATTTGATTTTATAAATTGGGTTGTTTGGTTTATTGGTTATCTGCTGTATTGTTGTCTGTGTGATTTGTTTGGTTGTTTAAGATAGCATTTATGGGAATGCTAGTCCGAGACCAAGGTTTAAATGTTAAAAAAAAAGGGGTCGGGTCATTTTAGTTTGGTATCAGAGCCCTTACGGTTTTTGGATGGGTTAGAACTGCTAGGATTGTGAATTTTGTTAAATTACAATTCTATGAGTTTGGGGGTTCCAGATCATCTTCTTCGAGTCTTCAATGAGATTCCACGGTAAGTGTTTGGTTGTTTGTATTTTCTAGTATTCTTTATTTCTACTTGTGGTAAGTGTGAAATATGGTTAGAAGTACTAGCGGGTGGGACCGTGGTGGTCAGGGTAACAGTGGAGGTCAGGATGGTGGTCGAGGACCAATGAGCGAGTCGGCTGGGGATGTGACGTTTGAGACTGCGACAGTGTAACGCCCAGGTTCATTATCTAAACCAGGACGCCACTGATGAACGCTCAGACATCCGATCAGTGGTTCCTGGAATACATCCAAAATCTCTAGACTAGATTTCTAAGTGTTCATCCCCGTCGGAGACACCTTAAAGCTTGCCATTATGAGACACACCCGATGGTTTGTTCGTCATATGAAACCCGAGTTATTTTAAAAACTTATTTTATATATCTTTTACATAGGATTTTCAACGGTTTACAAAGTATAAACGTTACGAGTCTAATACTCCAAAATGATCATTTACATAATAAATATTAATCATTTACCGAAAGGCAAAGAAATCTACCACTGATTATGAAACGACCCGACCCGTTTTTTTTTTTTTAACATTCAACCTTTGTCTCGGACTAGCATTCCCATAAATGCTATCCTTAATAGCCAAGCAAACGACACAAGAAACAGCGAATAACAACATAATCAATTAAACCAAGCATTCCACTAACCAGATAATTCACTTCGACAATCACCAATTCAAACAATTCCAAGACTACACCAACAACCTATGGCAGTTCTAAACAGCAAATAACAAAAACCACACAACCGAGATCCCAGATCATCTCCCTTTTCGTAGCCGTGATTCCACGATCACACTTTGCCTTTACCTGCATCACATGGGAAAAAGAGATGCGTGAGTATTATCACAAATACTCAGTGAGGCGGTCATCCCATCTACTCGGCCAATTACCAAGGTAAATCAAACACCAGGCAAACACACAACACAACAAACAACAAGCAAAACAAAATCACATGAGTGTCGATTGACACCACCTCGCAGTGACGCTAGGATCAAGACATCTCCTCTCTTGTTCGATTCCAAGCCTGCGGAAACACGATCACCCCGATTCTTACATCTTCTTCCTCATCAACCCTAAAAATCGCCACCTCCTCTCTCAAATCTTCATCTCTCTTGATTTTTCACCAAATCAAGAGATTTTTTAGCCTAAATCCATTAGAATTTCATCCTCTATCCGTTTTTCATATTGCCATTCTCGATTTACAAAGGTATGTGCTTCGATTTCTCTCTTTTAGGTCCATTTTTAGGGTTTGGAATTGAGAATCAATTTGATGGAATTTGGTGTTTAGAACGGTTTAGTAGGTCGTTTTCTATGCTAGTATTGAGTTGTGAAGTGATTGTGGTTGATTTGAACAAGGTTTAGTCCAAAGTCGATTTTGCTCGATGATGTGAAATTTTCACAGTCCGTCGATCGACGCAGGGTCTGTCTGTCGATCGACGGGCTTTCGTAGATGAATTTTTTTTCTGAAATTCGATTTTTGTGTGTGTTTTGTGGTTGTTTTGCAGATGAATCGAGGCAAGAGAGTACGTATTGATGACGCTTCAGGCTCTACTCCTATTCCATCACAACGAATTGCTTCTCCTTGGCCACCACTTGAGGGAACCAAGTTCGCAATTAGGCGTCAATACGGCAATCTCAAGAACGTGTTTGTTGATCTTGCGGTGCAGAACAGGGCGATTAGTGAGACTTGGGATGAGTATGACATGTTGCTTTACAATGAATGGCTTGGAGTGACTTTGAAGCCTACACAGGTTGCTGATGAGAAGACAATGAGAGACTTGGGGATCCATGATGATGTGAGGCGTTTCTTAGCGCGAGCAGGACTTGGCAACATTGTTATCAGGCAACATAAGCTTCTTCCAGATCTGGTGAAGCAATTCCTTGCTTCGGTTCGTGTCTATTATGAGGATGGTGTCGAGACTACTCAGACAGGTACATTGACCTTCATGGCCAAGGGTGTTCAATACAGGGTTTCGTTCTTGGACCTTTGCCAGATTTATGGTTTTCAGCTTCATCGCACTGCTACATCACTCCCCACTACTTTTGCTGACATGAAAACTTTCTGGAACCTTTTCGCGCATGGCCACTATGACAGTTCGGGGACTCCACACACAGACATCAAGCACCCTACAGTTCATTATCTGGCTCGTCTCCTCGCCAACACCATCCTCTACAAGAACGAGCCAGGGAAAATGCAGATGGATGAGCTAGTCTTGATGTTTAGCTGTCTCAAGGGTTTAGTTAAGCACCATCGTAGATTATAAGTTATTATACCCATGACTAGTTCTCTGAAAGATATTCATCTTTGTTAATAAGGTAACTTTGTTAAATTTTCATTTGCAAACAACACTTTTTTTTTTGGAAGTACGTGATAAATTCTGGGTTAACGCTAATCTAGACCCGAAACTACAACAAGTCAAAGCAAATTGCAACGAGGGATTCCACCCAAAAAACATTTTATAGTCTTTAAGATGTTTGGACCTTTCGATGGGAAACACATCTAACTTTATATATATTTAGTGTTAAAGAAAGCAGTAGATGCTAATCAGACGGTGACCCAACGCCTAGTGCCTAGAACGTCTAATCAGAATCTAGATGAGTTTTTAGGCGGTTTAAACATTTTACAAAACCATAATATAGTATCTAGCAAAATATATGAAATATCATTATTGATAATTAATAAAATTAATGTTACATTTATTAATATCATTTTATAGCATAATATATGATATTATTTTTACTGTATACTATAATAGTTTAGACCGCATATTTGGTATTCTTCATGGTTGCACACCACAACACAAGCAAATTGGGCCTCCTGTTCCTACAGCTTGGCATACATCTCTTGGTCCTTTAAACTTCTGACTGCATGTCGAATCACAATTTGTCTTAACACAAGGATGTTTAGCTCCAGCATATCGACATGGACTTTTCTTTTCAACATTTCTTTTTACTTCTGTAATTGATATAGTTAAAACATAAGATCTTAATTATGATAATGAAAATGGAAACAATAATTATTTTTCATCTCAAGGAAATAGATATTTCAAGATATTTACTCATATTAATAAAAAAAAAAAAAAAACAATACATTGATTATATTTTAAAACTTTAATCCAAAAATTACATAAATATCATTGAGAAATATTGTATAAATTAACATAAAGATGATAGAGAAGCAAGTTGAACAAAATTGAAAACTATAATTTGCTACATATATCTACCAAATACGAAACGAGAAAAGAACAATGGATAAATGTTAAATCAATTTATGTCACAATAATTTTCATGATATATCACAAGAGTATCTGACCCAAATAAAATAAGATATATCACAACTATATATTTTCTTTATACACGAAGGACTTTTACATAATAGGTAAAGAAAAACTAAAAATATTTTTGGGAATCAAGTTCGTACGTGTAGCACAAAAAAGTTGTAACACAATTTTCTACATCTAGTAAGTACATGGTTGAGGGATAATTAAAAGAAAATGCCATTTTTGAAATATATTTTACAAAAATGTTATATTCAGTTTTGTAAATATTATATTTAAGTAATTATGAATACATATACTAACCTAACACAAGAATGGTGAAGATAACTAGAACGGTGAACGAGAGCTGAAAGAATTTCTTCATCGTAGATTATACAAATTTATTGTTGGTATGCTTTTAAAATGAAAAATAAATAAGAACCTGTGCTTATTTATAGAAACCTTAGATGCATTCCACATTAAAACATATATAATTTAAGTTTTTTGCCTCCTTAACTTTCGACTCTGTAATTCAAGGTTTTCTTTATCTAATATATTAAACTTTAGATTCGTTCGTTTTGCGTAAATTTTGTTTCACAATTTCAGTAAAATGATACAGTTTATAAAGGATGTGAATCTAACTTAGAATATACTATGATAGTGATTATGGTATCAAATTAATATAGTTTTAATTAAGAAAAATAATCAGTTATAGATATTACATGAATTATTATATGGAATTTCATATTCGTTTGTATATATATATATATATATAAATTTGCGATTATCATATATAAAAATGGTTTCACGTGGGGACGAACTGAATATTTAAACAAAAAGAAACAAAAATGTATCATGTAAAAAAACTAAACAAACAACCATGTACTATCCTAGTTAAAATAACACATAAACAAAACTGAATATTTACATTGCTAATACTATATTACAAAATATAATATAAACACTTGTAAACAAACTAATAACACAAATCTAATATCTTATTATATAAAAGGAGAGTTTGTCAAAATTGTAACTCATAGAATCGTGACATGTGTCTATTATTGATGGAGATGATGACACGTGTTAAAATACTCTGTTTTAAATCAAGCAATTAGTAAAAAAAAGATATCATTATGTTAAACCAATAAAATAAACACACATTAACATTTTTCTGATTGTCTTATTAGCATATTTCTAAAACCCAAACCAAATTTTATGTAAGTCGTTAAAAAAAAAGCAAAATATTAATACCATTATGTTAAATAAAATTTATGGTACATCACATAAATGAAATTTTATATATAAAAACAAAAAAAATGTTAAACCATAAATTATTTTGAAAGAAAAAGTAAACGTACGTTCAACTTATAAATGTTAAACCATAAATTATTTAAAAAGGAAAAGTAAAATATTACTTCAGAAAAGGTAAATCCAAAAACTATATAATACCACACACCTCCCACCATTTAACGTACACCCAAATCCTTAATTTTCTTTGCAAATCATGATATTACCTTCCCAAAAATCAGTTAAAACTATTTAATTTTCGATAAATTAGATCAAAATCGTGTTTACCGTCGAATGTGTCCTCTTTAGGCAGGCTCATAATTGGACCAGAGAGGAGAAGGTTCGATTCTGGCTAGCTTGTGATCTATGTCGAACGACACACATGAGGTGTGTCAATCGACAAAGGTGCCCGAGGGAGTGTGTCGATCGACACCTAGAGGGTGTGTCGATCGACACATGCACCTGGTCTGTGGAGTGTCGGTGTCGATCGACACCATTGAGGTGCGTCGACCGACATTGGACCAGTGTGTCGATCGACACCTAGTGGTAGTGTCGATCGACACATGTCTGATATAGTTGTGTTAAGTTGTTTTGTTTTGCTGTGTGATTTGTATGTTTGCCTGAGCGGTCCATCGTCCCTGAGTCCGCAGTCATAGATGGGATGACTGTCTCACTGGATATTTATGATAATACTCACGCATCTCTTTTTCTATGTGATGCAGGTAAAGGCAAAATGTGATCGTGGAATCATGGCAACGAATAGGAGGATGATCTGGGAACTCAGTTGAATGCTTTCATGTTTTGTTATTGCATTAGAACAGCCATAGGTTGATGGTTTAGTTCTGGAATGATTGGAATTAGTTATTTTTGAACTGGTTGTTGGATTCTTTTGATTTAATAGAATTGGTTTAATGTTTGAGTTTATTGTTTTGTTATCCGATGGTTGCTTGTTCGTTTGCTTAGTCGTTGAGGATAACATTTATGGGAATGCTAGTCCGAGACTAAGGTATAATTGTTTTTAAAAAAAAACGGGCCGGGTTGGGTCGTTTCAGTTTGGTATCAAAGCCCTTATGGTTTTAAGACGGGGTAGAACTGCTAGGATTGTAATTTGGTTAAATTGACAATTCTTTGGGTTTGGGGGTTTCGGATCATCTTCCTTCGAGCCTTCAAAGAGATTCCACGGTAAGTGTGTTTATGTTTTGTTTTTGGTATTTCTAGTGCTTAGCTGGTGTACTTGTTACTGTAGTGAGATGGCTAGAGGTACTAGAGGGCGTGGCTGTGGAGGCCAAGGAGGCAGAGGTCATGGACCTATGAAGGATCCAGCTGTGAGTGAGGCTCAGAGTTCCACGCATGGGCCTGCGACAGTTCAGCAGACGTTGCATGATGGTCAGACCGCCAGTGTGACTGCTAGTGTGGGGGCCGGTTTGGATCATGTTGGGGCCGGTTTGGGTCATGTTGGGGCCGGTGTGTGTCATGTTGAAGCTGGTGATGCTAGTGGTGTTGGCAAAGCTGGGGGTGCAGTTGCGGCCGCTGGTGTAGCCCAGGCTGGAGATGATCGTTTGGCTTATCTGTTGAGGGAGTTGTTGGGGTGGTTACCGGGTGTGGTGTTAGGCAGGCTCCAGTGTTGCCATGTGTGGCAGAGGTGCAGCCGAGGGCTGCGGTTGTGGATGAGGTTCTGTCTTATATTCAGATGATGGAGCAGATGCAGAGGATCGGTACGGGTTCTTTTGCAGAAGGTGTTAAGAGGCTGATGAGTGGAGGATGAGGTTGGAGTGTAATTTTTGCTCGATTAGGTATCTAGAGGGATACATGGTTGATTTAGTAGTCAATTATTTGGATGGTGATGTACATCTCTGGTGGAGCGTTGTTACAGCGAGATGGGCTCGGACAGTGACGTCTTGGACAGACTTTGTGGTGGAGTTTAATGCCATGTTCTTTCCTCACGAGGCATTGGATCGTCTGGAGGCGAGGTTTTTAGAGCTGGCTCAGGGAGCGATGTCACTTCATGAGTATGACGTAGATTTTAACCGACTCTTGGTTTATGCTGGTAGAGTCTGGAGGATGAGCAGGCTCAGATTATGAGGTTCTTGAGGGAACTTTGACTAGACTTGAGGACTCGGTGCAGAGGCATCAGGTTTGGGTCTAGAGCAGAGTTGGTAGAGACGGCTTCACATATCGAGGAGGACCCGAGGGAGCAGGCTCTGGTGGTTAGCCCAGTTGTTCAATCTAGGAGGCGTCTACAGCATGTGCAGCAGGTGGGTCCTAGCAAGGGTGGCAAGCCTGCGCAGGGACAAAAGAGGAAGTGGGAGGACACTTCGAGGTTGGGCCAGAGTGGCAGAGAATGTTCTGGTTGTGGGAGTTTGGACCAGAAGAGGGCGAGTTGCCCTAAGTAGAGTGAGACTCGAGCGGCTCGGGTGTGTTATGAGTGTGGTGAGTCGGGACACATCATGCTGAACTGTCCTACATTGTAGTCGATGGCAGTGGCAGTGGTCCAGCCTGTAGCTCAATATGGTGCAGAGCAGTCTATGGATCAGATTGCGGAGGTGCAGCGTCCACGGACTATTACCGCGACTGGTGGTCCGAACACGAGACCGATCACATGTAAACTTTCTAATTCAGACTTGGTAAATTCTGTGGTGTTGAATTTTGTTGTTTGTTTGGATTGTTTACTCTGTGATGGAAAAATTGGGTTTCTTAGGACATGAGATTTGTGTAGGGACCTTGTTTGTGGGCGGTTGTGAGTCCCACATGTTGTTTAATTCTGGAGCATCGAATTGTTTCATTACTCTGGAGCATGCAGAGAGGAGTGGCATCCGGAGTGACGCTGGTGAGCGGACTGGACCGGTTATGGTTGCTGGAGGGAAATTTCTAGTTACTCATGGGCGGGTGAGAGATGTGGATATTCTGGTGGCTAGGGAGTTAATGCAAGCAGACTTGGTGAGTAGTCCAGTAGAGTTGTAGGACGTTATCCTGGGTATGGATTGGTTGAATCAGTATAGAGTTCATCTGGATTATCACCAGGGTCGAGTGGTGTTTGAGCGTGATGGTGGTAGGTTGGTTTACCAGGGAGTGAAACTGACTTCAGGTAGTCTCGTGATCTCACTTGTCCAGGCTAAGCCGATGATTGAGAGGGGGTTGCAAGGCTTACTTGGCCACGATTGTGATGCCAGAGGCTGTTGGTGGGGTTGTTGTGAGGTATATTCGGGTTGTTTGGGACTTCGACGATGTTTTTCATTCGTTGCAGGGATTACCACCGTCTTGGTCTGATCCTTTCACGATTGAGTAAGAGCATGGGATGACGCCGTTATCTAAGACACCTTATCGAACGACTCCAGCAGAGTTGGCAGAACTGAAGAAGCAGTTGGAGGATTTGTTGGATAAGGGTTTTATTCGACCTAGTACTTCACCGTGTGGAGCACCGGTGTTGTTTGTGAAGAAGAAGGATGGTAGTTTCCGGTTGTGCATCGATTATCGAGGGCTTAATCGAGTCATTGTGAAGAACAAGTATCCTCTTCTGCGAATTGTTGGATCAGTTGAGAGGGGCTACTTGGATCTGCAAGATTGACTTGGCATCTGATTACCACCAGATTCCTATAGATGAGGCAGATGTTAGGAAGACGGCTTTCAGGACTTGGTATGGGCATTTAGAGTTTATGGTTATGCCATTCGGGTTGAAGAATGCATCGGCGGCATTTATGAGTTTGATGAACGGCGTTTTCCATGAGTATCTAGATCAGTTCGTGAATATCTTCATTGATGACATTTTGGTGTATTCGAAGAGTCTGGAGGATCATGTGGTACATATGAGGAGAGTTCTTGAGAAGTTGCGGGAACATAAGCTTTTTGCTAAGTTGAGCAAGTGTAGTTTCTGGTAGCGAGAGATGTGATTTCTAGGTCACATCGTTTCGGCAGATGGAGTTTCTGTGGATCCGGCGAAGATTCAGTCTATCCGAGATTGGGCTACTGATATCAGGATTTTTCTTGGGTTGGGAGGTTATTATCGGAGATTCGTCAAAGGTTTTGCGACTATGGCTCAGACTATGACGAAGCTTCAAACGACCCGACCCTTTTTTTTTTTAAACAATTAAACCCTTGGTCTCGGACTAGCATTCCCATAAATTGTATCCTCAACAACCAAGCAACACATGCAAACAGACAACGGCGGATAACCGAACAATAACCAGTAAACCACATAAAACCAATCTATTAAAAATCTAACTAATCAATTCCAACAACAAATCCAAATCAATAAATCCAGCAACCTAACAAGGTTCTAAAACAGAAATGGAAACAACAACATCACACAGCACGAAACCGAGACCCTAGATCATCTCCCTCTTCGTTGCCATGATTCCACGATCACAATTTGCGTTTACCTGCATCACATGGAAAAAAGAGATGCGTGAGTATTATCATAAATACTCAGTGAGACGGTCATCCCATCTACGACTGCGCACTCAGACGCGATGGATCCGCTCAGGCAAACACACAACAAACCATCACACAATCACAACAACGGCTCAACCACAGCCCAAACAGGCGGCCTGTAGATCGAGACTACCATTAGGTGTCGATCGACATCCCTGTTCATACCTGTCGATCGACACGCCAAAGTGTCTGTCGATCGACAGCAACCCAAGAGCCTGTCGATCGACACAACCTCTAGGTGTCGATCGACAGCTCCTCAACCGCCTGTCCATCGACACAACCTCTAGGTGTCGATCGACAGTTCGCGTGTTGTTCTGACGATCGATAGTTCGCGTGTTGGTCTGTCGATTGACACACCCAAGTGCTGTCGATCGACAGGCCGTCGTAGATTCATAGGAAATCGAACAATATCCTCTCGGATCGATTCCTCCTCTGCGTTGACACGAAACCTGCACGAGTAAACACAATCCAAACAATCCACACGCAATTCACAGACAGAATCAACACAAGCAAGATCAATTCAATCAATTCAACCTACCACCAAACAACCCTAACAATCCACCGGCCCAGAAGCCATGGTCACGCATTCACCTTAGATTTTTGGATAGAATTTGATAGTATTGAGGCTAGACACGAAATCCACGACAATCCCCACAAAATTCCTCTCCATATCGATCAAGAACGAAAACCCTAACTCAAAAACCCTAACGGAAACAAGAGAACTCCTCTCAACTCTTTCTCTGTAGATTTGAGGCTTGGTTTCGCTCAAAATGCGGCCAAAAAGCTTCTATACGAAGCCCTAGGTATTCACCAAACTGGCCCGGTCCAATTGAACGACTTAAATCGAACTAGAAAACCGACCAATTCGGGTACCTGTCGATCGACAGACCCTAGGTGTGTCGATCGACAGCCCTTAAGAACCCTGTCGATCGACAGCCCTTAAGAGCCCTGTCGATCGACAGCCCCTCAATTTTCTCAAAAAATGGTTCACGAGCGTCACAAAGCTGATAGGGAAGGATGTTCCTTTTGTGTGGTCGGCAGATTGTGAGTTGAGTTTCGCGAAGCTGAAGACGATGTTGACTAGTACACCAGTATTGGTGTTCCCTGAACTTGGCGAGCCTTATGTGGTGTATACAGATGCTTCGAGAGTTGGTTTGGGTTGTGTGTTGATGTAGCAAGTTAAGGTGATTGCTTATGCTTTGAGGCAGTTGAGGATGCACGAGGGCAACTATCCTGTCCATGATTTAGAGTTGGCTGCAGTGATCTTTGCGTTGAAGATTTGGAGGTCTTATCTGTATGGTAGCAGAGTTCAGGTGTTCACTGATCATCAAAATATGAAGTACGTTTTTACTCAGCGAAATTTGAATGCACGATAGAGGCGATGGTCGGAGTTGTTGGCAGATTATGACTTTGACATTGTTTACCAACGGAGGTGGTATGATTCATCTCAGGTGTACATCACCGTCCAAATAATGGACTGCCAAGTCAACCATGTATCCCTCTGGACACCTAATCGAGCCAAAGTTCCGCTCCATCCTCATCCTCCACTTATCAGCCTCCTCAGGCTTAACACCTCCCGCAAAAGAACCAGTACCGATCCTCTGCATCTGCTTCATCATACGGATATATGACGGAACCTCATCAGCAACCGCAGCCCTCGGCTGCACCTCTGCCACTCGTGGCAACACTGGAGCCTGCACTGGCACCGCACCCGGTAGCCGCTCCAACAACTGTCTCAGCAAATCAGCAATACGATCATCTCCAGCCTGGGATACATATGCGGCCGCGACCGCACTCCAAGCTGCGCCAGCACCACCAGCCTCAACGGGACCCATACCAGCCCCTACAGGACCCAAACCGGCCCCCACACTGGCGGTCTGACCATCATACAACGACTGCTGACCTGCCAAAGGCCCATGCGCGGAACTCTGAGCCTCACTCAAGACTGGCTCATCCCCGAGTCCACGACCTCCTCCTCGGCCTCCTCGGCCCCTACGACCACGCCCCTTAGTCGCTCTAGCCATCTCAGTGCACTCACAAGCAGGCAAGCTAAGCACTAGAAAGACCAAAACACAAACAATCAACACTTACCGTGGAATCACTTTGAAGGCTCGAGGGAAGATAATCTAGAACCCTCAAACTCACAGGATTGAATTTGGTACAGAATTGCAGTTTTACCAAATTCAATCCTAGCAGTTCTAGCCCGTCCTAAAACCGTAAGGGCTCTGATACCAAACTGAAATGACCCGACCCATTTTTTTTTTTAACAATTAAACCCATGGTCTCGGGCTAGCATTCCCATAAATGCTATCCTCAAGAACCAAGCAACACATGCAAACAGAAAACAGCGGATAATCGAACAATAACCAGTAAACCAGATAAAACCAATCTATTAAAAATCTAACCAATCAATTCCAACAACAAATCTAAATCAATAAATCCAGCAACCTAACAAGGTTCTAAAACAGAAATGGAAACAACAGCATCACACAGCACGAAACCGAGACCCAAGATCATCTCCCTCTTCGTTGCCACGATTCCACGATCACAATTTGCGTTTACCTACATCACATGGAAAAAAGAGATGCGTGAGTTTATCACAAATACCCAGTGAGACGGTCATCCCATCTACGACTGCGCGCTCAGACGCGATGGATCCGCTCTGGCAAACACACATCAAACCATCACACAATCACAACAACGGCTCAAGTTTAGTTGTGGACGCACAATTTATTCATCTTGCGAACAATCTACCATTCAATAGATGTGAGAAGAAAAAGACCACGACCACCAACCACCACACCCATAGGACGTTTTCAGCACTATGATTGATGACAATCCAGTTTGCTTTAGCCAATTTTCAGATTTCAAACTCTAGCTCGCAAACGGAGCAAGCCGAGCACCTTAGACGATCATGCACTCAACCGTTCGATCATACGGTTTTAAATTTCACCAGGAGCTTTGACCTTGCCTATAATCCAGTGATCTATCAATTTGGTTAGAGAGATTTCATTGTATCAGAGTGAAATACTATCACCATCATGAATTTCTTCGTCGATCCAAAGAGAGTGAGTTGTTGGCAACCTGAGAAGTATTGTTCCTAATCACCTTAGGAAACAATTGGAAGTTACATGACCACTTTGACACGAGCCCGTCATCAATGATCCGAACCACCAACAACTTTGGCAATTCTCACAAAATTCTATGACTCTTGTCTACAATACGGTGATATCGTTCTTTCTCTATTTTTTCACTTGTTAAATTTCGTTTATTTTTGACATGACTCCCTTAATTTGCTTTGATTTACACCGGAGACGGTGTAAGTTAAGTCTGGGGGATTGTTGCTTCCTAACCCATTTGTTCATGTTTGATTTTTCGGTTTTTTCAAAAAGGTTTTTCGAAAATTATTTATCAAAAACATAAAGACGTTTTCATGAGTCAAAATCAGTAGGGAATGATGACACTTTTTTATAAGTCGATAAATTGCCCTTTCTTAGCATGCATTTTTGTAGTAATTTGAGGCATTTAGCTTAGGTTTTATCCATTTTCTTTCTCTTTTCAGTTCCTTTTAGTATAGATCGAGTTTAGAATCCAAGTTCTTGTTTTTTTTGCATTTGCATGCCTATTTCCTGCATAATAGGTACAAAAAGAGTTTTGGATCAATGGTGGAACTAAATGAGGAAGGAGTCAAGCAAGTAGATGGAGAACAAGAAGAAGAAGCTTTTGGTGGCCCCTGGCCCGACCAACAACTCGGGCAGCCGGTCGAGCCAGAAGCCACGACGAGCAGCGAAGAACCCACGGGTGGTCCCTGGCCCGACCAACAACTCTGGCAGGAGGCCAGGCCAAAAGCCCCTTCCTGAGTCCAAATTCAATCTTATCCACATTTGACCGGGTTTGACCCGGTTTGACCCAGGTACACTTTCATTTTCCTATAAATACTCTCCTTATGATTAAAAACCCTAAGCTTTAGCCTCTCTTCTACTATCCTTTGTGTAAAACCTAAACCCTATGTGTTTGTGATGATTTGGGATTAAAGTCTTCACCTTTTATGTTTTAGTAAAGTTTATTTTGTTTATTTTCCTAAAGTCTTTTCATTATGCATCTTATTAATTTTGTTTTATGTGTTTTAGATATGATTAGTGAGTAGTTTCATTAATGGATCTTGGGTAGGGAAGATTAAGATTGATTCAAGCTATATTAGTGATGCTAGGTTGTTAGTCTTTCATATTTCATTGATTAAAGAGGTCTTAATGCTAGATTAGGAAGTAATTACCCCAAATCTAGATCATGGTCTTTTCTTGTTTGGAAGGTGTCTGTGAAAATGTCTAGAAGAACTTTAATCATCTTTAGTCATCTTAGCCAATGGAAGTTGATGTCTAAGGAGTTTAGTAAGCTTTTATGAACATATTCTTAATGATTCTTAGTTAATCGTTAACAAGATAAAAGTTTGTGTTAGATTTTGATTAAGAAATTGATTAGTATCATGGAAGTGTGTTAATCTAGATTAAATGGATTCATGCTTTGAAATTAGCTATCTTTAGTTGTTGTGCATCACTAGCTTAACTTGTTTCAACCTAAATCAATCATCTTTCCTCAAGATCCATGCTTTAATCTTATTGATCATCAAGTATGACTTTTGTTGACTTCCCGTTGACTTTTGTTGATTTTTCTTAAATTGCATTTTTAGCTTGCTTTCCTTTATTTTAGTGTTCTACATTGTTTAAGCTATTTTATTTATTGCATCATTTCATATTGTCATTTACATTTAGTAAATCGAATATCACACCTTGAAATTTGATTCACCTAGCTTCATTAGTTTCTTGCATTCCAAAGCTTAGAAATCATTAATTCTTGTGGAAGAATGACCCTTGATTACTACATTGATTTCACCATGCACTTGTGGTTAGTTTATTGAGGTTTTAGAACTCATAGCACATCTGGGTTGGACATTTATTTACATTGTTCATCTCACTTTTGTGTGCATCAAGTTTTTGGCGCCGTTTTAATTAAGCATTTGGATTTGAAATCTTTTGTTGACTATGTTTTATTTTTGTTTGTTATTCAATCTATCTTGTTTGTCTCTTGGTCTTGTTTGGTTTGTAGGTGCATGATAACAAGAACCAAGAGTTTAGACAACTTTGATCTACACATTGATATTAGCCAAGTTAAGAAGCAAGCTAGATTAGCAAGAAAGGAAAGAGAACGTGTAGCCATGAAAGCTAACGTTGGTAATGGTAATGGCGGTAATCGCCAAGTTAATGAAGTTGCTAGAAACGTGCATGGTAATGGTAATAGAGTACCCGTTCATGCTCCAAGAAAAGAAAGGAGGATTGGAGATTTCGATGAACCACTTACTAATGGAACAAGAACCAGTATTCGCCCACCACCTTGTGCCAAAAACAATTGGGAGATCAAATCTAGTTTGATCAATATGGTGCAAAACAACCGTTTCTTTGGTTTACCCTTGGAGTACCCAATTGAGCACTTAGACAACTTTGATAGATTGTGCGGGTCGGTGAAGATGAATGGCGTTTCCGAATATGTTGTGAAGCTTACCTTGTTTCTATTCTCTTTGGGAGATAAGGTTAGTCAATGGGAGAAGAGTGTAGTTACTTCTTCCATCACTACTTGAGAAGAGTGTAAAAAGCGGTTTTTGGCCAAATTCTTCTCCAATCAACGCACCGCGAGAATTAGGAATGATATCACGAGCTTCAAACAAGGTCCCAGCGAATCTCTCTATGAAGTTTTGGAAAGATTGAAGGGTTATACTAGGTCTAGTCCTCACCATGGAATTCATATGGAAGCTCTACTTGGAATCTTTCATAGAGGGATTGAAGAGAAGTATTAGCTAGCTTTGAACATAGCTAGTAATGGGGACTTTGGAAGCTTAACTATAGAAAAAGGAGAAGAGCTCATTGAGAATCTAGCTCAAAGTAATCAAAGCTACAATAGGGATTATGATATATCATACAAGGAACCTGAGAATGAGCTCAAGAGTAAAGATCAAAGGATCAAGGAGATGAGTGATAAGCTAGACAAACTTATCTTAGCTAGTATGAAGCAAGTCCATTATGTTGGAGATTTTGATGGAATCCAAGAGATAGTTGTTTAAGGAGTCCAAGAGGGACAAGAAGAGATAAGCTACATTCAAGGTCAAGGGTGTGACGCCCGTAAACCATTTTTGGTAAAATGGAGGGGCTGTCGATCGACACACTTGTGGTCTGTCGATCGACAGGGCTCTTAAGGGCTGTCGATCGACATACCTAGTGGTTGTCGATCGACAGGTGCTCGAATTGGCTGGTTTTCTGGTTCGATTTAAGTCGTTCAATTGGACCGGGCCGGTTTGTGTAAACCCTAGGGCTTCGTATATAAGGGTTTTTGGCCGCATTTGAGCGAACCAAAGTCCCAAAAATCAGAAACAAAGAGTTTTGAGAGGAGTTTCTCTTGTGTCTGATAGTTTTGTGGATTAGGGTTTCGTTCTTGATCGATTTGAAGAGGAATTTCGTGGTGATTGTAGCTGAATCTGTTTCCAGCCTCATTATCCAGTAAATTCTATCCAAAAATCTAAGGTGAGTGCGTGACCATGGCTTCTGGGCCGGTGGATTCGTTAGGGTTGTTTGGTGGTAGGTTAAAACTTGTGATTTGAACTTGTTTGTGTTGAATCTGTCTGTGGATTGCGTGTGGATTGTTTGGATTGTGTTTATGAGTGCAGGTTTTGTGTTAACGCAGAGGAGGAATCGATCCGAGAGGATAATGATCGATTTCCCATGAATCTGCGATGACCTGTCGATCGACAGCCCTTGGGTGTGTCGATCGACAGGGTCACACGAGGGCTGTCGATCGACACCTAGAGGTTGTGTCGATCGACAGGTGATCGAGGAGCTGTCGATCGACAGGGTCCTGTGGAGCTGTCGATCGACAGGCACCGTGGGTGTGTCGATCGACAGGTGTGAGCAGGGCTGTCGATCGACACCTAGTGGTAGTGTCGATCGACAGGGTGCCTGATGGGCTGTGGTTGAGCCGTTTGTTTGTGTTTGCGTGATTGTTTGGTGTATGTTTGCCTGAGCGGATCCATCGCGTCTGTGTGCGCAGTCGTAGATGGGAGGACCGTCTCACTGGGTATTTGTGATAATACTCACGCATCTCTTTTTCCCATGTGGTGCAGGTAAAGGCAAATTGTGATCGTGGAATCATGGCAACGAAGAGGGAGATGATCTAGGGTCTCGTGTTGTGTTGCTGTGTGATTTTTATTGCTTTACATTATGCTTTAGAACCTGGTTAGGTTGCTGGTTTTGTGGAATTGGAATTGTGTTGAACTGGTTTAGTTATTTTATTGGAATGCATTGTTTGGTTTAGTATTGTGTTATCTGCTGGTTGCTTGTTTTGTTTGCTTGGTTGTTGAGGATGGCATTTATGGGAATGCTAGTCCGAGACCAAGAGGTTTATTGTTTTAAAAAAAAAAAAAAAAAAATGGGTCGGGTCGTTTCAGTTTGGTATCAGAGCCCTTACGGTTTTAGGACGGGCTAGAACTGCTAGGATTGAATTTGGTAAAATTGCAATTCTGTGAGTTTGGGGGTTCTAGATCATCTTCCTTCGAGCCTTCAAAGAGATTCCACGGTAAGTGTTGATTGTTGTGTTTGAGTCTTTCTAGTTCTTAGCTGGTCTGCGTGTGAGTGCAGTGAGATGGCTAGAGGAGCTAGAGGGCGTGGTCGTGGGGGCCGAGGCCGGGGTCGTGGACTCGTTGTGGAGCCCGTCGTGAGCGAGGTTCAGAGTTCCACGCATGGGCCTGCGGCAGGTCAGCAGTCGGTTCATGATGGGCAGACTGCCAGTGTGACTGCCAGTGTGGGGGCCAGTGTGGGTCCTGTAGGGGCTGGTTTGGGTCCTGTTGAGGCTGGTGGTGCTGGTGGTGTTGGTCCAGCTGTGGGTGCGGTGGCGGCCGCGGGTATAGCCCAAGCTAGAGATGATCGTCTGGCTGACCTGCTGACACAGTTGTTGGAGCGGTTACCGGGTGCGGTGCCAGTGCAGGCTCCAGTGGTGCCACGAGTGGCAGAGGTGCAGCCGAGGGTTGCGGTTGCTGATGAGGTTCCGTCATATATCCGTATGATGGAGCAGATGCAGAGGATCGGTACGGGTTCTTTTGCGGGCAGTGTGAAGCCTGAGGAGGCTGATGAGTGGCGGATGAGGGTGGAGCGGAACTTTCGCTCGATTAGGTGTCCCGAGGGATACAAGATTGACTTGGCGGTCCATTATTTGGACGGTGATGCACATCTCTGGTGGAGGAGTGTAGCGGCTAGATGGGCCGGGACTGCGATGGCGTGGTCAGATTTTGTGACGGAGTTCAACTCCAAGTTCTTTCCTCAGGAGGCGTTAGATCGTTTGGAGGCGAGGTTCTTGGACTTGACTCAGGGCACGAGGTCTGTGCGTGAGTATGATGTGGAGTTTAACAGACTCCTGGGTTATGCTGGTAGGAGCTTGGAGGATGAGCAGGCTCAGGTTCGGAGGTTCTTGCGAGGACTTCGGTCAGATTTGCGGACTCGGTGCAGAGGCATCAGGTTCGCGAGTAGAGTGGAGCTGGTAGAGGTGGCTGCGCAGATCGAGGAGGATCTAAGGGAGCAGGCTGCGATTGTAGTTCCAGTTATTCAGCCTCGGAGGCCTCAGCAGCAGCAGGTGCAGCAGGCAGGTCCTGGCAAAGGCGGCAAGCCTGCGCAAGGACAGAAGAGGAAGTGGGAAGGCGCTTCGGGATCGGGCCAGAGTGGCCGAGGCTGTTACATTTGTGGGAGTCTAGACCACAAGAGGGCGAGTTGCCCGAAGCAGAGTGAGGTTCAAACGGCTCGGACTTGCTATCAGTGCGGAGAGTCGGGACACATCAGGCCGAACTGTCCAAAGTTGCATCAGTTGGCGGTGGCAGTGGTCCAGCCAGTAGCTCAGTATGGGCAGGTGCAGCCTTTGGACCAGATTGCAGCGATGGAGCGTCCGCCGGCTATTGCAGCGCCGGGAGAGCCGAGCTCGAGGCCGATCACAGGTAACTTTCTAATTCAGACTTTGTAAATTCATTAGTGTAGAATTTCTTGGTGCTTGTTTAGAGTTTTGCCTGTGATAGAAAGTTAGGTTGCTTAGCACTTGGGATTTGTGTAGGGACCTTGTTTGTAGGTGGGTGTGAATCCCACGTGTTGTTTGATTCTGGAGCATCGAATTGCTTCATTACTCCGGATCATGCTGAGAGAAGTGGTATCCGGAGTGACGCTGGTGAGCGGACTGGACCGGTTATGGTTGCTGGAGGAGAATTTCTAGCTACGCATGGCCGGGCGAAGGAGGTGGATATTCTGGTAGCGGGAGAGTTGATGCCAGCTGACTTAGTGATTAGTCTGGTGGAACTGTACGATGTTATCCTTGGTATGGATTGGTTGAATCGGTACAGAGTCCATCTGGATTGTCATCGGGGTCGAGTGGTATTTGAACGTGAAGGTGGTAGGTTGGTTTACCAAGGAGTGAGACCGACTTCAGGTAGTCTTGTGATCTCCCTTGTTCAAGCTGAGGCAATGATTGAGAGGGGTTGCGAGGCTTACTTGGCCACGATAATAATGCCGGAGGCGGTTGGTGGGGTTGCTGTGAGAGATATTCGGGTCGCTCGGGATTTTGAGGATGTCTTTCAGTCGTTGCAAGGATTACCGCCATCTCGGTCGGATCCTTTCACGATTGAGTTAGAACCCGGAACGACGCCGTTGTCTAAGGCGCCTTACCGAATGGCTCCAGCAGAGTTAGCGGAGTTGAAGAAGCAGTTGGAGGACTTATTGGAGAAGGGGTTTGTTCGACCAAGTACTTCACCGTGGGGAGCACCGGTGTTGTTTGTGAAGAAGAAAGATGGTAGTTTTTGGTTGTGCATCGATTATCGAGGTCTTAACCGAGTCACTGTGAAGAACAAGTATCCTCTTCCGTGAATTGATGAGTTGTTAGATCAGTTGAGGGGGGCTACTTGGTTTTCCAAGATTGACTTGGCATCCGGTTACCACCAGATTCCGATCGACGAAGCAGATGTTCGGAAGACGGCTTTCAGGACTCGGTATGGGCATTTTGAGTTTGTAGTGATGCCATTCGGGTTAACAAATGCACCTGCGGCGTTTATGAGGTTGATGAACGGAGTTTTCCAGGAGTATCTGGATGAGTTCGTAATCATTTTCATCGATGATATTTTGGTGTATTCGAAGAGTCTGGAGGAACATGAGGTTCATTTGAGGAGAGTTCTGGAGAAGTTGCGGGAACAGAAGCTGTTTGCGAAGTTGAGTAAGTGCAGTTTCTGGCAGAGAGAGATGGGATTTTTGGGTCACATCGTTTCTGCCGAAGGAGTTTCTGTGGATCCGGCAAAGATTCAGTCTATCCGAGATTGGCCTAGACCGAGGAATGCAACTGAGATCAGGAGTTTTCTTGGGTTGGCAGGCTATTATCGGAGATTCGTCAAAGGTTTTGCGAGTATGGCTCAGTCCATGACGAAGCTGACAGGGAAGGATGTTCCTTTCGTGTGGTCTGCTGATTGTGAGCTGAGTTTCGCGAAGCTGAAGACGATGTTGACTAGTACACCGGTATTGGCGTTACCTGAACCGGGTGAACCTTATGTGGTGTACACAGATGCTTCGGGAGTTGGTTTGGGCTGCGTCTTGATGCAGCAGGGTAAGGTGATTGCTTATGCTTCAAGGCAGTTAAGGAAGCATGAGGGCAATTATCCTGTTCATGACTTGGAGCTGGCGGTAGTGGTCTTCGCATTGAAAATCTGGAGGTCTTACTTGTATGGTGGCAGAGTTCAGGTGTTCACTGATCATCATAATCTAAAGTACATTTTTACTCAGCAGAATTTAAATGTGTGACAGAGGCGATGGTCGGAGTTGTTGGCTGATTACGACCTGGACATTGTTTACCAGCCCGGTAAGGCTAACACTGTAGCAGATGCTCTTAGTCGGAGAAGGTATGATTCATCTCAGGAGCGGGAAGTGGAGAATCTGGTGAGTGTGCTTAGTACTTTGAGGTTGTGTGTTACTTCAGAGGAACCGTTGGGGTTAGCGGCGGCGGATCAGGCGGATCTGTTGAGCAGGATCCGAGTAGCTCAGGAGCAGGATCCGGTGTTGTTAGATCTCTCCAAGGCTGCTGGTTCCGAATATCAGGTTTCTGCTAACGGGACTATCTTAGTGCATGGACGAGTCTGTGTTCCTAAGGATGAGGACTTGAGGCAGGAAATTCTGAGAGAAGCTCATGCGAGTAAGTTTTCGATTCATCCGGGAGCGACTAAGATGTATCGGGATTTGAAACGGTATTATCATTGGGTCGGGATGAAGAGAGACGTGGCAGATTGGGTTGCAGCTTGCAATGTGTGTCAGTTGGTGAAGGTTGAGCATCAGGTTCCTAGTGGCTTATTACAGAGTTTACCCATTCCAGAGTGGAAGTGGGACATGATCACTATGGATTTCGTGGTAGGGTTGCCGGTTTCTCGGACCTATGACGCGATTTGGGTGATTGTGGATCGTCTGACTAAGTCAGCACATTTTCTGGCTATTAAGAAGACAGACGGAGCGGAGGTCTTAGCTAAGAAGTATGTGAAGGAAATTGTGAGGTTGCATGGAGTGCCAGCGAGTATCGTGTCGGAACGAGATCCGAGGTTTGCTTCAGTGTTCTGGAGAGCGTTTCAGGCTGAGATGGGCACTAAGGTGCACATGAGTACAGCTAATCATCCGCAGACGGATGGGCAGTCTGAAAGGAAGATTCAGACACTGGAAGATCTGTTGAGGATGTGCGTGCTAGATTGGGGTGGTCATTGGGCGGATCACTTGAGTTTGGTGGAGTTCGCATATAACAACAGTTTTCAGGCGAGTATCGGAATGGCTCCTTTTGAGGCGTTGTATGGGAGGCCATGTCGTACTCCGCTATGTTTTACCCAAGTGGGGGAGAGGAGCATCTTTGGGGCTGATTTTGTTCAGGAGACGACGGAGAAGATCCGTGTTGTGAAGCTGAACATGAAAGAGGCTCAGGATCGGCAGAAGAGTTATGCCGATAGGAGAAGGAAAGAGTTGGAGTTTACAGTCGGAGATCGAGTGTATCTCAAGATGGCAATGATGCGGGGTCTGAACAGGTCCATATCTGAGGATAAGCTGAGTACGAGGTACATGGGTCCGTTCCGGGTTGTGGAACGTGTGGGACCAGTTGCTTATCGGTTGGAGCTGCCTCCGATTATGGAGAGATTCCATGATGTGTTTCACGTTTCGAAACTCAGGAGATGCTTGCATGCTTCTGAGGAGGTAGCAGTGACGATTCCTGCAGATCTTCAGCCAAATCTGACTGTTGGGATGAGGCCGGTTAGGATTCTTGAGAGAAGTATCAAGGTTCTACGCCGGAAGAGAGTGCCGTTGCTGAGAGTCTTGTGGGACTGTAGCGGTATTCAGGAGGAGACTTGGGAACCAGAGGCAAAGATGAAAACGAAGTTCGAGAAGCAAGCGGAGGAGTGAATTCGTTTTTCTTTGTGGTTTCCAGTTTCAGTTTTTGTGTTGTGATCACCGTGTGTGGTGAAGTTTTTGGTTGTGGATTTTTGTATTTTCATTAAATTGTAATGATTATAACATTTTTCCAGTGAGTAAGAAAGTGTTTTTCTTATGCGTTTGACTTGAGAGTCATGTGTTTGTGGTTAGAGAACCTCGGAATGGAAGTTTTATTGCGGATAGAACTTGCCAGTTTCGGTGGGGACTCTAACGGTTTGTGTGTGTGTGTGTGTGAGAGTCTCGGAATAGAAGTTTTACGGTAGTTAGAACTGTCTAGTTCCGGGGAGACTCTGCGGGGACATCCGAGGTGAGGGATGGTCCGGGTGATCTGTGCTGATCACAGTTGTGATGGTATTCCGGGAGGGGAATATCATGTGAGACCTTAGGAGGTAGTTCCGGTCAGAGGTGCATTATAGACGTTAGGAATTGATTGCATAGCTCAGAGTTAGACATCGGTCTTTCTTGGAGATTAGTCTCCGGCAGATCTTGAGAGATGCGTCTCTCCGGGGGACAGTGGGTTCCCCGCATACCGATCGTTCGTCAGGACTGCGCGGACTGAGATCGTGAGGGTATGGGGATAGTTTGGGAGGTTGCGACCTCTGGCAGATCTCTGCATACCGAGAGCTTGATAGACTGTGTGTCTTGATGGATTGAGGTGTGTGGAGATGATTGAGTATCGAACACCGTCAGGACTGCGCGGACTGAGGTGGGTTGATACTAGACACCTAGAGCTGAGAGGTGACGATCCCGAAGGCTAGATGGTGGCTATGAGTTATGAGCTATGGGCAATCAATGTCTGAGACGGGTCTATGTGCATAGGACGGATGTGAACCTCGAGAGGGTCTGGGAGATGTAGTCTCCGGTGTTGCTGGCGGGTTAGGCCAGGGTAGATTGTTGAGTAGTGTTAGAGGATTCGAGGACGAATCCAGTTTTAGTGGGGGAGAATTGTGACGCCCGTAAACCATTTTTGGTAAAATGGAGGGGTTGTCGATCGACACACTTGTGGTCTGTCGATCGACAGGGCTCTTAAGGGCTGTCGATCGACAGGGCTCTTAAGGGCTGTCGATCGACATACCTAGTGGTTGTCGATCGACAGGTGCTCGAATTGGCTGGTTTTCTGGTTCGATTTAAGTCGTTCAATTGGACCGGGCCGGTTTGGGTAAACCCTAGGGCTTCGTATATAAGGGTTTTTGGCCGCATTTGAGCGAACCAAAGTCCCAAAAATCAGAAACAAAGAGTTTTGAGAGGAGTTTCTCTTGTGTCTGATAGTTTTGTGGATTAGGGTTTCGTTCTTGATCGATTTGAAGAGGAATTTCGTGGTGATTGTAGCTGAATCTGTTTCCAGCCTCATTATCCAGTAAATTCTATCCAAAAATCTAAGGTGAGTGCGTGACCATGGCTTCTGGGCCGGTGGATTCGTTAGGGTTGTTTGGTGGTAGGTTAAAACTTTTGATTTGAACTTGTTTGTGTTGAATCTGTATGTGGATTGCGTGTGGATTGTTTGGATTGTGTTTATGAGTGCAGGTTTCGTGTTAACGCAGAGGAGGAATCGATCCGAGAGGATAATGATCGATTTCCCATGAATCTGCGACGACCTGTCGATCGACAGCCCTTGGGTGTGTCGATCGACAGGGTCACACGAGGGCTGTCGATCGACACCTAGAGGTTGTGTCGATCGACAGGTGATCGAGGAGCTGTCGATCGACACCTAGTGGTTGTGTCGATCGACAGGGTCCTGTGGAGCTGTCGATCGACAGGCATTGTGGGTGTGTCGATTGACAGGTGTGAGCAGGGCTGTCGATCGACACCTAGTGGTAGTGTCGATCGACAGGGTGCCTGATGGGCTGTGGTTGAGCCGTTTTTTTGTGTTTGCGTGATTGTTTGGTGTATGTTTGCCTGAGCGGATCCATCGCGTCTGTGTGCGCAGTCGTAGATGGGAGGACCGTCTCACTGGGTATTTGTGATAATACTCACGCATCTCTTTTTCCCATGTGGTGCAGGTAAAGGCAAATTGTGATCGTGGAATCATGGCAACGAAGAGGGAGATGATCTAGGGTCTCGTGTTGTGTTGCTGTGTGATTTTTATTGCTTTACATTCTGCTTTAGAACCTGGTTAGGTTGCTGGTTTTGTGGAATTGGAATTGTGTTGAACTGGTTTAGTTATTTTATTGGAATGCATTGTTTGGTTTAGTATTGTGTTATCCGCTGGTTGCTTGTTTTGTTTGCTTGGTTGTTGAGGATGGCATTTATGGGAATGCTAGTCCGAGACCAAGGGGTTTATTGTTTTAAAAAAATAAAAAATAAACGGGTCGGGTCGTTTCAAAGGGTATTATCAAAAGGGATTCAATCTTAACTATAGGTCTCATCCCAATTTGTCCTATAGAAGCACCAATGTGGAGAATCCCCAAGACCAAGTTTATCCACCTAAACAACAAGCTTTCGTTCCCCAACAAGCTCAAGGATTTGTTCCTCAGCAAGCTTTTGTTCCTAAGCAACAATACTATTCAAATGAAGTTGCTCCTACCAATCAAGCTACTACCTCTACTCAACCCGCTTCTCAAGACCAAGAGCTCAAGGCGTTGGTTCAACAGGTTTTAGATGAACAAATCAAGAGTAACGTGGATATCGTAAAGAGTTCCATGAGGTTAACTCTAAGATTGATGGGATGTATCAAGAATTGGATGGCAAGATTACAAGCCTAGCTTCTCAAGTTAAGACCATTGATGTGCAACTAGCACAATTCCCTTTAAGCTCAAAGGTACCAAGCGGTGTTCTGCCGGGTAAACCCGAATCTAATCCTAGAAGCAACATTTGCAATGTGGGGATCTTAGAAGAAGATAAAGGATGGAGATCAAGGTATGGACCTTTGACTAAGGAAGATTATGAAGAAGATGAGCTCTACTTAGAGGGATTGGCTAACCTATTGAAACCTCCTTAAGAGATGAATGTTATTGTGAAGAAAGAGCACTCAAAGAGGATTGATCTAGTTAGAAAAAGAGCTATAGAGACTCCAAGCTATGGAGATAGGAAACACAAGCCTAAGCTAGACCTTCCAATACTGGATTTCACTAAGGCGGTTAAGAAGATCTAGGCTAGCTTTAAGAAGGATATGGAGAATATCGGTATTAAGTTTCAAAAAGAAGACGACTACAAGAGGATTGTAAAGAACGGGATCTAATCACGGATGTGCTAGCTAACCAAGGAAATGTTACAGAGGTTATTGATATGCTCAAATTTACCCTGAGCTACTCTCTCAAATTAAGAGGTCGTCGTAGTAGGGGTCGAATCACTGGGAGTTAAATCAAACAATAGGATTATTGACTTCGAATTAAGCTGAGCCAGATAAAGTAAAATAAAGAGAAAAGCAGTTCGAAACAGGCAAAGATTGTTGGTTTCTTAAAATTCAATTAGGGGGGGGGGGGTTATTCATTGCTGGATTTATGTAGATTTTTAAAATTTTAAGATTCCATTGTTATTGATTAATGGATTCTTAAATTCTAAATCAAATCCATTGTTATTCATTTGAGGATTTTTACATTCCTTTTCAAATCCATTGTTATTCAAAAAATCTATGTTTTGTTGATTTTCTAAATCAACAAAAATTCATTGTTATTGGGAGATGGAATCTCTATAGTTTTACTCATACAACTTGATTTTCAAAATACTAGAGATATACATGATATTATTGAAATCCATGTTAAAAAAAAACACACACAACATCAACAAAAAAACCCAACGATCAAAACAACATTTTTTTATTTTCTAATCATAACAAAAACCAGAATTTATAAAAGAGACATAAACAAATCATAGAATAACGACTCAAAAACTGATTATTCTTAAAAAGAAAGAGCAAATTTCACGACCTATTATACATAACTATAAAATAAAGTGAAGTCACAAACATGGAAAAGACATTGAAGTTAACTAGAAATAAAGACATCACAAAGTCAAGAAATAGAACACATTATGAAAATTATAATTCAAAATTCAAATCTATTTCATTAATAATAAAGCAATCTCAAAACAAAGTTTAAAAACAAGTTCCAAAGAAAGTTTTACAAAAAAACAAAAAGAAACAATCGAAAAGTTAGCTCAGGCCTGAAGAACAAATTATGTAATGTTAATGGCAATGCTTGAAAATGATGATGGCAATGGTGTGGGTTGATTAGCTCACGTCTTTTTATGGTGATGTCTCACGTCTAAAGTGAAGTCTAGAATATTGACAAGTATATTACTTGAATTTTTTAGAGAAAACTATGAAAATATATATTACCTTATGTGGAAAACAAATTATTACAAATCCATGAGAATAATTGTAATCCATGAGAATAATTTTTAAGAATCCATAAGAATTGATAAAATCTCACAACTTTAAAATCCATAAGTTCTACAGAGTCCATTAATGAATAAGGGCCCATTAAACAAAAAGCTAGGTTTTCAGGTAATTCTCATGATGAATCATAATTGCAGTTTAAACAAAATCAGGATTTAATTAAGAACCGTTCTTGAACTTGGAACACTAAGATATAATTAACCAACTGTCGTTGCGAAAACTAACTATGCCTAAACCCTAGAAAACCAAATTTTTTTGCGAATTCAATCAATTTAAACAAGCTTTAAATTCAAGTCCAATTTGTTCACAAAATTCCTAAACCAAATCTCTTTGCGAATAGGTAATTTTGCTCACCTAAGATCTAGTTCAGGCTAAACAATTACACTTTCGTGTCAATCTATCAACCTAAGATATCCAAATTCAGGGTTGCGAATCCTAAATCAGAGTTAAAGCAATCTAGGTGAAGAACCAAATAGATAATCCTAACAAGTGAGTTTAACCTAACAATTCATCTTCAATCCATTCGAATCACCCTAAACCTAACAAGAGAACTACTCAGACATGCAAGCAAAGCAAACCATAACTGAATAATATTGCATAAAGAAAAAGAATAGGAAGAGATACAGAAGGGTTCGAAGAATCTCAAGAACGAAGTAGACTTGTCTCCCTAAAACTCTCTAAAACTCTCTCTCTCAATTTGTTCAATAAAATCTGAAATTCTTTTTTATCTAAAGACCTAAAAATAAACTATTTATAGACGTATAACTCGTGGTGGGCTTTCCTGATGATTTATGGTAACTTCTGGCCCGAAACGGATAATTTTCCTTTCTTTAAACGTAATATGTCGGCTTCAGAAAAGTGGATGTCGTTCGACAGTCACATGGTGTATCGAACGACAGGTGATCAACGTGGCTGTCGATCGACAGTGGTAGTGTGTGTCGATCGACACCAAGATCTGACGGTAATTGAAAATCCGTCCTAGCGACTTCAGCTCCTCTTTCCACAGTGTTCCAAAATGCTCCATAATTATCAATTAAGCTCCACACATACACAAACCTGCAAAGACTCTAAAACACTCGAAAAACACCAAAAAGACTCAATAAAATCGGGTTAAATCATGGTCAAAAACGGGTAAAAACCATGATATATCAACTCCCCCAGGCTTAGCTTTTGCTTGCCCTCAAGAAAACTAGAGACTAAGAATGAAGTCGAGGTTTGAAAATCACGAGAACTTACTTATCCTTGAGAACATTGCTTTCGCCTCCTCGGCTCTTTTGCTGCATATAAACAAAGTACCTTTGGCGGTTACGAATCTCAACCATCATAGGTTGGGCCTCAAATCTTAACCTGCAAACCCATCAGTTTCACATTCTCCTAACTGTCGTACACTTGATCAAAGTGATGATGGAATTCTCTCCAATGATATCAACCAAGTAAAAGGCTATGTGTGATGTTAAAGGCTTTTGTGTTTAAGTGGAGCTAAAAGAGTTTAGGGTAACCGGATTTTATTTGGTGAATGCAGACATTATGCATAATCACAAGAGAAAATCCGGTCCAGTTGATGTCCACAGTTTCTCATTCACATTGCACTTTTTCCTCCAAAACGTTATCAGGAACCAAACACCATTAAGTAGCATCATGTTCCACTATCCACATCCATCCTCTAAATTCCTTGGGATTTTTGTAGAAGTTAGAGACTCATAAAAATGATCATTCCCCTTTCCCTTACTAAATTTTCGAAATAAATATTTTTTTTTTTAACTGAATAACTTGAGGGGGGAAATGATCTTACAAAGATGTTAGTCTCGAAAATTACCATTATTGTGCAAGAAATCCCAAGCAATGCTCAGCATTGTTGTTCTTTATAAAGTACTCTAACCAAATCCTCATCCTGTGCAATTTTGTGAATGAAAAACTACGTCGAACCTTTTTCTCTCCAGTGTTTATACACATGCCTGCACATAAAACAACGGGAAAGAAATCTCATGAGGGTTGAATAAAGGTTAAGGTTAGGGGTTGGGTACCAACAAAAAATGAGCTGGCCATTTAGGATCAACAAAGAGTGGTAAATAGAATAAGGAGTCCTAAATATTGGATCGATTACTATCGTGGTATCATCAAAGAGAATATAGCGAAATGGAGATCAAGTATACTAGTCTGGAGTTTGATCTACTTCGTTCTGCAGATCGCCATAAGAGGGGAACCTGTACTATCATTTGGTTTTGAATTCACTCCATCCAAAGGCTTCGTCGCAACAGCTAAAAGTCTTAAAAACTAAGCTTTGTTCTTAGGAAAGATCGTTGTTCCCTACATTTTGACTCAATAAAAACAAATTTTTGACTCCAAAATAGAAAACAATGTTAGCAACTACGTCCCCCATACTTAAACAACACTGTCCATAGTGTTATCAAAAGAAACTATTAGAAAAATTTGGGAAAACGAGAAATTTGGACATGTCTTATATAGCTGTCGATCGACAACCACAATGTGTGTCGATCGACAGCTTCTGCTTGGGCCTGTCGATCGACAGTCAGAGTGTGTGTCGATCGACAGGCTGTTCGAAAATTTTGGGATCGTGGCTGTAATGGCTTCTATCGTTTGAGCAGTCTAAAGGAACACTGTAGATCACTAAAACGAAACACGATCAAATAGCACAACACATAGTCTCAAACAACAAGTTTCACAAATCTGAAAAATGAAACCGAAACAAAGAACAAACTGACTCAAAGAGAGAAAAATGACTTAAAGAGAAAAGAAAATAGTTACAGGTGGGTTGCCTCCCACCAAGCGCTTGTTTTCAGTCATTAGCTTGATTGCGGATGATGTTCAGGCTGGAGGTGGATCTTTGAAGTGCACTCCCCCAGACTTGCAAGGAACAATACTAGGAAAAAGCTTCATAGTATTGTTCAGCATCTCTTGGACAACTACCTCTTCCTTCTCTCTAAACTCCAAAGGAATCACAATTCTAAACTTGGAGAATGGTTTAGAGATCTTTATGCGCTTCACCTTGGGGATCTTTTGGCACTTAGAACTTGATGGATTGTTAACTTCAAGATGTGTAGTGGAAGGAGCTAACTTGAGGACGTTTTGAACTTCCTTCGTCTCATCTCCAACACCCAGCGTATCTCCAACACTGACACTCATACAAGAAGCTGATGTGACAAGAAGCGAAGGATAAAAGACATTCCTATTGATGTTCGAGAAGGAGATTCGCTTATTAGGAAAATCCACCATTACTCCCACTGTAGCAAGGAACTATGCACCAAGAATAATGGTTTACAGCTGTCATCCTTGGTCTCAATGATGTAAAAGTCTGTAGGAACAAGACAATCTCCTATTTAAAGCAACACGTCAGGAATGAAGCCTTTTGAAATTGTACACGATCTATCTATGAGCTTGATATAAGTCCTTGAAGGTTGTAACTCCAAAATTCCTAGCTTCTTTACAACAGTCTCAGACATGACGTTCACATTAGCTCCTGTGTCACATAGAGAATCCTTTAATTCTATGCCAATGATTGAGCACGGAACAACGAACATTCCTGGATTCAACAATTTTGGTAGCTTCCTCAATGATGTTGGAGCTTGTTTCCCTTTCTCCTTAGGTGCTTTATCACTGCCTTGGTTGATAGATGAAGGGTATAAACTCCTTGGGTACGGGATCTTGGGTTTGTAGACACGTTCGACGGTGATTTCAGACTGATTTTCCAAGATTTCTGCATTTTTTAGTGCCGTCGATCGACACTCATCAGATGTGTTGATTGACAGTGCTGATGAATTCATGTTTGTACAGAAATTTCTCGTAGCTGTCGAGCGACACTCACTGTGTGTGTGATCGACAGTGTCTGTTTTGCAATTGTCGTCAGATCTTGGTGTCGATCGACAGGCACTTTGCAATCTCCAATTCCATGTCTTTTTCATGAACCACGAGCGAATCCTCATCTTCACACTTCTCAATAGTTAGAATCACTTGTTCTTCACTCTTCAATGTGATAGAAATGGAGAAGTGCTTTGGGTTCATGTCTGTCTTCCCTCGAAGATAACCTTCTTGTCTCCTCACATTTTCAGCAGTCTGAGCTACCTGAGTATCCAGCTTCTTCATGTGAATGTTGAGGGCTTCAATCTTCCCATTAAGATCAGTGCAGAGGCTGTCAATCTTCCCATTTAGATCAGTGTAAAGACCGCCAATCTTCCCATTTAAGTTAACTGTTTGTGCTTGATGCCCTTCAAGAAGCTGTTCGAACATAGCTTTCACGTCATTTTCTGAAGATTTAGCAGGAATTGGTTGATATGACGAAGATCCATAATTCCTTTGGTTGTTGTTGCTGCCAAATGGTTTCTGAAAATTCGACTTCTGAGCATAGGGTGGAGAACCAGGAGTTCCTGAGAATGAGCTTCTCTGATTGTAACTGTTATATCCCTTGTTCTCTGATTGATTCCCATAACGCTGATTCTGGTAGCCGTTCTGGTTGATGTAATTAACATCCTCCTGCTCTCTATCTTCATCTTGATAGAAAGTGTCAACTTCCTGTGCAAAATGAACCGACTTTTTGTTCACCAGAAGGTTAAGCATGGAATCTATCTTAGCCTTAACCTCAGCAATCTCAGCTCTACCTGACATCCCAGCTTCTCTTTTTTTCTCCTCGTCGATCTTCTTCGTACTGTTGCTAGTAGATACGTTCTTGAGCTCAAGGCAGTCTGTTGGGAATCTTGTCTTGAAGTTCCCATTACTCGAAGCATCTAAAGCCATCTAATGCCTCCAATCCATTCCTCTGTAGAAGATACCCAGCAGCTGAACCTCTGTAAACCCGTCAGGAGGACAGTCTCTCTGATATCCCTTGAATCTCTCCCACGAAGCTTTGAAAGTTTTTGTCGGACCCTGAACGAACGTGGAGATCTTGGCTCGTAGATCCTCTTAACGCGACTCATCGTAGAAGTGATTCAAGAAGGTATTCTTGGTATCTCTCCAAGTAGTCAGCAAGTCTGGCTCCAACTGCTTCAGCCAAGAGGCTGCCTCTCCAGCAAGAGAAAATGGGAAGAGCTTACACATGATGTAGTCTTCAAATACGTCGTTAGCCTTGATGATGGACGCAAGATCCTCGAACATCTCAAGATGATCCATGGGGTGCTCAGATGGGTGTCCATGGAACCGATGTTGAGCCACTAGAGAGAAGCAGGCAGGTTTCAACTCAAAATCCCTCCTTTGAAATCTAGGAGGCCGAATCGCTGCCCTGTTGGCGTAGTGTTCTTCAGGACGGTAGTAGTTTCCCAAAGTGTGTTGGTTAACTACACCTTCCTGAGGTCTGCGATTCGGCCGAGCCTGATGCTCTAGCTCAGCCCGTTGATAATCAAACTCAGCTCGTTCAGCTGAAACCGGATCGTCCACCTCATCTGCCATCACAATGACATTACCAGTTTCATCAATTCGGTCTCCATGCTCATTGTACCGATTTCCTCTCTGTCGAACAACTCTCCTTGAGCATTTGGAATAGCGACTACATCACGATTGACCATCTTGGCTAACTTCGCTTGTCTTCTGTTTTCTCATTCTAGGATACCCAACTCTGGAACAAAATCTGCTAACTTTTGATCTTTGTTGCTTCTGGTTCTGGCGCCAAAATTTGATATGCTCAAATTTACCCTGAGCTACTCTCTCAAATTAAGAGGCCGTCGTAGTAGGGGTCGAATCATTGGGAGTTAAATCAAACAATAGGATTATTGAATTCGAATTTCGCTAAGTAAGATAAAGTAAAATAAAGACAAAAGCAATTCGAAACAGGCAAAGATTGTAGGTTTCTTAAAATTCAATTAAACAAAAAGCTAGGTTTTCAGGTAATTCTCATGATGAACCATAATTGCAGTTTAAACAAAATCAGGATTTAATTAAGAATCGTTCTTGAACTTGGAAAACTAAGATATAATTAACTAACTGTCGTTGCGAAAACTAACTATGCCTAAACCCTAGAAAACCAAATTTTTTTGCGAATTCAATCAATTTAAACAAGCTTTAAATTCAAGTCCAATTTGTTCACAAATTTCATAAACCAAATCTCTTTGCGAATAGGTAATTTTGCTCACCTAAGATCTAGTTTAGGCTAAACAATTACACTTTCGTGTCCGTCTATCAACCTAAGATATCCAAATTCAGGGTCGGGAATCCTAAATCAGAGTTAAAGCAATCTAGGTGAAGAACCAAATAGATAATCCTAACAAGTGAGTTTAACCTAACAATTCATCTTCAATCCATTCGAATCACCCTAAACCTAACAAGAGAACTACTCAGACATGCAAGCAAAGCAAACAGTAACTGAATAATACTGCATAAAAAAAAGAATAGGAAGAGATACAGAAGGGTTCGAAGAATCTCAAGAACGAAGTAGACTTGTCTCCCTAAAACTCTCTAAAACTCTCTCTCTCAATTTGTTCAATAAAATCTGAAGTTCTTTTTTATCTAAAGACCTAAAAATAAACTATTTATAGAAGTATAACTCGTGGTGGTCTTTCCTGATGATTTATGGTAACTTCTGGCCCGAAACGGACAATTTTCCTTTCTTAAACGTAATATGTTGGCTTCAGAAAAGTGATCAACGTGGTTGTCGATCGACAATGGTTGTGTGTGTCAATCGATACCAAGATCTGACGGTAATTGAAAATCCATCCTAGCGACTTCAGCTCCTCTTTCCACAATGTTCTAAAATGCTCCATAATTATCAATTAAGCTCCACACGTACATTAACCTGCAAAGACTCTAAAACACTCGAAAAACACCGAAAAGACTCGATAAAACTGGGTTAAATCATGGTCAAAAATAGGTAAAAACCATTATATATCAGTTATGATGAAGTATCAAGCTAAAGGGGAAAGGGACAAACCAAGAATCCTTGAGAAGAAGCTTAACCCCGGAAATTTTACGATTACTTGCACACTTGGAGATTAACGATGCGTTGTGTGACTTTGGGTCTAATGTTAACGTGATTTCGCGTAAGATGATGGACCATCTAGGAATCACAAAGCTCAAGAAGACCCCATGCTCTCTGATCTTTGGAGATGCAACATGTAAGCAACCACTTGGAGTCATTGAAGATTATCTTTTGAAGATCGGTTATTGCATTATACCGACGAATCTTATGGTTATGGAAATGGAGATGGCTAAGTCGCTCCCGCTTATTCTAGGTACGCCTTTCTTGGCTACTACCGTAGCTAGTCTAGACTTTCTCCACATGAAAGCTCTATTGATGAATGTTGATCCTTACACTTACTATGATATTGAGCCCATCAAAGTTGGTATTTGTGGTATGGTCTCTAGTGAATAGATTAAAGAAGAAATGATGAGCCTAGAGGCTAGTGAGGAGGTTAAGATGGTTATGAAAGAAGCTCCCAAGGTTGATGATTACAAGGAGAGCTTGGATTTGTTTGATGGTGACGGTATAGGTACGATGTTTGAAACGGTTGATGAGACAATTATGCTTATAGCTAATGAGCTCAAGGGAGCCGATGGTAAGAGCTCCGAGATGTCCAAAGAAAAGGTCAAGGACAAGCTCATACTAGAGCCTATCAAGAAAATCGAAGAGGGACCTGAGTGTAAAGCCGTTTGGAACGGTGAGCTTGGAAGTTTCTATAAAGCTAAGATCATTTATCCCACCGGTATGAACCAAGAAGAGATTGATAAGTGCAAAAAGGCAATGAAAGAGGCCTTTGACATTGATTTGCAAGATTGTGGACCAAGCAAGATTGATGGTTCTCCATTGATCTCCAACTAGTACCTCCACCAACCGTCAAGCTTAGAGACGTAAAACAAGCGCACTTAGGAGGCATTCCCATGGTATCTTTTGTACATATTTTTATGCTTTTTATATATGTTTAGTATGTTTTTGGAGAATGCGTTTGATATAGGAATCAAGTAAAAGATAGGAGAAGACTTAAGTCATGTTTTGGAGGTGAAAAAGAAGAGAAAAGCCCTCAGCCAACCTCGCGCCCGACCAACAGGTCGAGCGTTTGGTCGGGCCGAAGTACCACCGAACTCCAGAAGAATTGCGGATATACACTGGCCCGACCAAAAACACGGGCGCTTGGTCGCGCCAGGCTCCAGGTTTGACTTTTTCTACACGTTGACTCGGTCTAATTTTGGTATAAACCGGTTTAATTCAAGTGTTTTCAATCAATTTTGGCCAGTTTAGTTTTTACAAATCAGATTTTCGAAACCCTTCTCACTCAAATTCAAATTATTTTGAAATCTTTAAAGATTCTTTAGCAACTCTCTCTCTCTTACTTTACTTTTTCTCTCAAGAAATCTTAAAAACCTTTCAAAATCAAGATCTCTTTTCTATCTATAACTTTTAAAGAAATTTGAATTCACCATCTCTTTTGGATCTTCTCTACCATAATCTTTGATTATCACAAGGTATTCTCTCTTTCCTTTACTCATTTCAATTACTCTTGAAGCTCATGGATGCATACATGAGAATCTTGTGGAATCCACTATCATTGGGTTATGAATTGAGTTGCTTTGTGTTTAATATGAGTTATTATTGTTTGGGTAGTTGATTTCACTTGCAAATTTAGAATATTGATGGTTGAATTTGAGATTCTCTTTACTTTGGAGTTCTTGATGTTGAAAATGCTTTAGATTTGGAATCTTTGGATGAAATTGAGTTTATTTATTTGTTTTGATAATCATTTATTACAATTAGACCGTGTTGGTACCTAGTATTCACTAGAATTTTGAAAATTTATCAAGTTCAAGATTTGAGCTTTGGTAAATGGGTTTATTAGAGAATGGAAAAGTTAGAATTTGTTTAAAAATGAGTAGAATGTTCATTGAATATTAGTTGTTGCATTGATTGATCCATTGTCTAGCCTTATATAATATCAATTGTTGATGAATTTTGACAAATCGGCTAAAAAAGTTGTGCTTTGATTGGAAAATAGTTCTTATTTGGGAACATTTATTTGTAGGATCAATCTACTAGAATTGAGAAGTTTGCTTCAACTGTTGACGAGATTCGAATTGGTATCTTGAGTCAAGCGACGTATGAGGCTATAAGGTTTGCGTGTCCATTGTTTTGGGTATGAGTGGATTCAAAGACAAAGTCGATTAGCTTTTAGGAAGAATGCATTTGAGTGGGTTATCGTCAATAAGCTACGCTACTTATCCCGAGCTCACCAAGCAATTCCTAGCCACAATGGTGTGAAAGTTCGATGATCGCCTAGGAACTTACCTCATTTGTTTCAAGATAGACGAATGGAAGTATATGATCACATTTAGGGATTTTTGCAACATCTATGGTTATCCACCGGGGAAACTTGGAGAAACCACATAATTCCACATGGAATCTCTATTATGGCGCTAAATAGCACTCGAGGAGAGCTACACGGCCATCTCCAATTGCATTACAAGAGTCAAGAATCCCACGATTCGATATGTTCTTCACTTATTGGCCAACATCTTCAATGCAAGAGGAAACAACGATTTCCCAACAAATGACGACCTCAAGCTACTCTACATTGGTATCCATTCCGCTTTGCAAGACTTCGATGGTCAACCAATGGAGATGGTTCATGATACTATGGATGTGAGGTTGGCGCGATGTTCTTCGCCAAATTGAAGAAGTTTTGGTTTTGCTTGACAATCACGGCTACACCATGCATATGTTTTGGCGGCATGCTCACTCCATTGTTCTTACACGTGGGGATCGATCTTGATGATTTTGTGCCTTTACAAGAAAGATCATTGATTGATGTTCAATATTTGGTTGAGAAGGAGACTTTGGGAGGACCATTTGGGTTAGGACACTATGTTTACCGGTTCTTCGATGATGATGGCGAGCCACTTTGTTGCTACCTTCCATTGCCACCAAAGTTTGGAAAAACTTCGAGCAACCGCGCCCTCTGTTTCAATCTACCTCATCGCCTAACCTTCACTCCACCTCCATTTGATCACTAGCGATTCCAAGGTACCACTCTTTCTATTGTATATACAATTTCATTTTCATTTGTGCATCTTTAGTTTCATTTTCTATTCCTTGCTTCTTCAGTTTTGCTTCTTCATCGAGACGATGAGAAGTAAGTCCGGGGGAAGCGTTGCTAATGCTCATTTTAGTTATTTTTTTTTCCTTTGATCATTCTTTGAGTCTAATTGCATTGTACATATGAGAAAAGTTTGAAAAATCCACAAAAAATTAAAAAAAATTGAAAAACCAAAAAGATTTTCATCTTTCATATAGTTGCATTTCATACATTTGTATGATCATTTAGGATGCACTGAACATATTTTAAAAAAAATTTGAGGTTTATGACTTAGCATTCAATAAGATCCTTAGGATAATGCGAGATATTGCTAAGTGAATTATATAAATCTCTTCTTTGCATCTTGATCTCTTCGCTCGAAACTCGTGATTAGGTTGAAGCATATTAGACTTGAAACTGATTCTATCAACTTGAACCTAATATTGACTTTAAATTCTTGCTTAGAGACTTGATATGCTTGTTCAAAGTAACCATATACACATTTGGACTTTCTTTATCCCTTTTTACCACTCTTTGCTAGTCCAAATGGCCTTCCTAATTAACGACATCTAATGTGAATGAGGTTGGATTCCCTTACATTGCATAACCTTAACCCTTCTTTGAAACCTAAATGTATTTTCTTGAGTGAGGCCTCATTTTTGAAAATGCAGACACAAGTAAAATCTTGAAAGATAGGAACGACAAAGAAGTGGTTTCATTTTAGAGCTAGTCTCATTTTAAGGCTAGTAATAGGTTAAGCTTTGTTATTCTTATGGGTTGGGTTTGGTGAGTATTGTGGTGTGCAAAAGAAAGGAAAAAAATTGAGCTACTCTAGGGAAATGTTGTGTTGTGTTAAAACAAAAGAAAGACTCTAGTGTTTGATAGTAAAAGTTTAAATCCCCTCTAAGCTAGAACCCAAAAGAGCTAGAAGAAAAGTATAAAAGGAAACCACAGAGGAAAGGATTGAAGTAATGAAAGAGTCTGGCAAGCAAAGAAACCCCCTAGTGTAGTCTAAAAAGTTTAAAGGAAGATTCAAAAAGGCTTAGATCACCAAAAGGAAGAAGAGTTTGCAAACTCATGGGTAGAACTTAGGAGTTTGAAATCATTTTGGGTTGGGTAGAATGGAAGCAATTATTTGTATGCATTAATTGTTCTATTTTTTCTTTGCTTTTACATGTTGTTTTGCATTACCCTTTCTTGATTGTGAGTCACCTAAAATGTTTAATAACTGCCTTGTCTTTCGCATTTAATCCTTCTTTTACCTAGTCTTGAACATTGTTTGATAGATGATAAGCAGGACCATGCATTAATCCTTAACTAATGTTAAAGAATTGGTGGATAGAATGATATGTGAATGCTTGATTATTGAGTATAGAGGCAAAAGATTGTAGTAGCGATAGATTGCGAGAAGATTGATTGAGTTTAAAGCGCTTAGCTATACCTTTGTATTATCTTAGGCGATGGTGTTAAATGCTTTATTTGAATCCCTTTGTTTTATTTCCGTGTTTTCAAACCTCTCCAACAGTTTGCTCTCTTTGTTTGCTCGAGGGCGAGCAAAAGGCAAATCCGAGGGAGTTGATAAGTCCATAAATTGCCCTTTCTTAGCATGCATTTTTCTAGTATTTTGAGGCATTTATCTTAGGTTTTATCCGTTTTCGGTTCCTTTTAGTATAGATCGAGTTTAGAGTCCAAGTTCTTGTTTTTTTTTGCATTTGCATGCATATTTCTTGCATAATAGGTACAAATGGATTCTTGGATCAATGGTGGAACTAAATGAGGAAGGAATCAAGCAAGTAGATGGAAAACAAGAAGAAGAAGCTTTCGGTGGCCCCTGGCCCGACCAACAACTCGGGCTGGAGGTCGGGCTAGAAGCCCCTTCCTAAGTCCAAATTCAATCTTATCCACATTTGACCGGGTTTGACTCGGTTTGACCCGGTTTGACCCGGGTTGACTCGGTTTGACCCGGTTTGACCCGGGTTGACTCGGTTTGACCCGGTTTGACCCGGGTACACTTTCATTTTCCTATAAATACTCTTCTTATGATTAAAAACCCTAAGCTTTAGCCTCTCTTCTATTATCCTTTGTGTAAAACCTAAAACCTATTTGTTTTTTATGATTCGAGGTTAAAGTCGTCACCTTTTATGTTTTAGTAAACTTTATTTTGTTTATTTCTTTAAAGTCTTTTCATTATGCATCTTATTAATCTTGTTTTATGTGTTTTAGATATGATTAGTGAGTAGTTTCATTAATGGATCTTGGGTAGGGAAGATTAAGATTGATTCAAGCTATATTAGTGATGCTAGGTTGTTAGTCTTTCATATTTCATTGATTAAAGAGGTCTTAATGCTAGATTATGAAGCAATTACCCAAAATCTAGATCATGGTCTTTTCATCCTCATAAGGTGTCTGTGAAAATGTCTAGAAGAACTTTAATCATGCTTTAGTCATCTCAGCCAATGGAAGTTGATGTCTAAGGAGTTTAGTAAGCTTTTATGAACATATTCTTAATGATTCTTAGTTAATCGTTAACAAGATGGAAGTTTGTGTTTGATTTTGATTAAGAAATGGATTAGTACCATGGAATTGGGTTAATCTAGATTAAATGAATTCATGCTTTGAAATTAGCTATCTTTAGTTGTTGTGCATCACTAGCTTAACTTTTTTCAACCTAAATCAATCACCTTTACTCAAGATCCATGCTTTAATCTTATTGATCATCAAGTTTGATCTTTGCTGACTTTTGTTGACTTCCCGTTGTCCTTTGTTGACTTTTCTTAAATTGCATTTTTAGCTAGTTTTACTTTCATTTATGCATTGCTTTCCTTTATTTTAGTGTTCTACATTGTTTAAGCTATTGCATTTTACTTATTGCATCATTTCATATTGTCATTTACATTTAGTAAAATCGAAAATCACACCTTGAAATTGGATTCACCTAGCTTCATTAGTTTCTTGCATTCCAATTACTTAGAAATCATTAATCATTGTGGAAGAATGACCCTTGATTACTACATTGATTGCACCATGCACTTGTGGTTAGTTAATTGAGGTTTTAGAACTCATAGCACATCTAGGTTGGACATTCATTTGCATTGTTCATCTCACTTTTGTGTGCATCACTTTCCTAGGAACTAGCGTTGTGATTTCAGAGACCAAGTGACCATTGTCACAAGGAGAGTTCAAGGACATCAATTCAGACACCTCATGATGGACTCCCCGCCTAGAAATTCTACTTGCCATGTTTTAGCGAATACAATTTTGACTCTATATTTGGACTACTAACATAGGTTTTGATTATCTCAAGTCAAGGATATTAGATCAAGGAAACGAATCATGTTCATGACATCTTATTCCTTTTTTACCACCCTCTTGTTGTCATGAACGGCCAACTCATCTTTAGTTGATTTCCCACCTTAAACCCTTTAACCTTGTTTCTTTTCGTTTCATATTTGCATATATGTGTAAAAACGTCAGAGAGAATAGGGTCGACGCAATTTTCCAATCACTAAGAGATGTGTCAATATGTTAAAGAGAGGTGGAGTGCAAAGAGCAAACTTCAAAGAGCTTGGTCGTTCCTTGAACACTTAAAACAAGGTATCAATTTCGTGCATATGATCCATCATCCCAAAGAGAATCGTTTTCCCCTTAAGAGAAAAAATAAAAATAAAAAGAAAAGAAAAGAAAAACAGAAAAATAAAAAGGGAAAGGAAACGATTGCTCAAATGGATCATATGGCCAAAGAACATCCCAATGAAGGACGTGATCAACAAGAAGAGGAGAGTAGAGGAGATTTTCAGTGATTCCCGGAGAACAATCTAAGTTTGGGGGAAGAAGAACAACAAGAAAGTGATTGGGGAATTGCGGACATTAATAGGTCCATTCTCTCTTGCGATTTTGCATAATGTCTCGCACCTGGAGATTATGGTGACTCTAAACACTTTTATCCTCACCACAAAAATCAGCCTTCCCTTATACACCTAACCTGTATTCCTAGGGTGATAACCTTGATGAGAGTTTTCAATAACCTGGTAGAGTAGAAAGAGTCAATTGAGTAGAAGTTGAGATGCATGCGGGGAGGATATTTAGGAAGGGCCTGCGAAGTCATGATAGGATATGATGAGAGCATTTGCGAACTAATCTTGTTTCATGTGGATTACAAGTTTAGACTTTGATCCAAAGGATATGTGAGTTCCCGTGTTTCAAACCTCTTTTCTATTCTTGACCTTTTATAGATTTTATTTCCCTAATCAACCAAAAGAGGTAGTTTTCTCGTATACTTACGCTTTAAGGTCCCAACAGGTTAAATCATAAAAAAGGATGCATAAAGGAGAAAAAAGAGTATTCATCATGTCAAGGTCATCTAAGAAGCCAAAGGAGCCAACCCAAGTCTCTAATCAATGAAATATGAAAGACTAACAACTTAGCATCACTAATCTCATATGAATCAACATTAATCTTCCCTACTCAAGATCCACTTAGATAACTACTCACTAATTATATCTAAAACACATAAAGCATGAATAAAAATATGCATAATGAAAAGACTTAAAGAAATAAACAAGAAAACTTTGTTAAAACATAAAAAGTGACGATTTTTCACCTCACATCATTCAAGAACACATTATGTTTTTACACAAAAGATAAAGAGATGAGGCAAAAATCATAGGGTTTTAATTTGACTACAAGTATTTATAGGAAAAGGGAAAGAATACCCAGGTCAACCCGAGTCAAATGCGTCAAACCAGGTCAAAGATGGTAAAAGTGGAAAATCGACGTAGGAGCAGCCTCCTTGCCTGACCAGCAGCCCGAGTTGAGGTCAGGCCTAAGATCACCAAAGAGTTTCTTGAGTTGTGCTTGAGTTCTGGTCCGACATGGTGCCCGAGTTGTGGCCGGGCTTGAAGTGTTTCAACAGCTCATGTTTCTTGTTCTTTATATACTTGCTTGATTCCTTCTTCTTTTGGTTTTACCAATGATCCAAGACTCCTTTTGTACCTAAAATACAAGAAATATGCATGCAAATGCAACAAAACAAGAACTTGGACTCTAAACTCCATCTATACTAAAAGGAACCGAAAAGGAAAAGAAAACAATTAAAACCTAAGCTAAATGTCTCAAAATATTACTAAAATGTATGCTAAGAATGGGTAAATTATGCACTTATCAAGTTAGGAGGCGATCTACATATCGTTGGAAAGGTCTCGGTCTCACAATTCCATATCAGGTTTCTGATAATGATTCAGAGGGATCCGTTCTCAGTGTGCTTTTGAAGTCGGCATCTGGTTTTTGTTTTTAGAAACCCTAATTCGGTTTAAAGAAAACTCCAACTACTTTGGTTAACCAATTTGGGTCGGTTCGGTTAGTGAATCAGATTTGTTTGGTTTGGTTTATTTAACAGATTGGTTTGGTTGGTTGGTTTAACCGATTGTTTTGGTTTAGGTTAACTATTTGGTTTGCTTTGTTCATGAGGCAACGGACGAGAGTTACCAGAGGTTGAGGTCTGAGGCAACTGATATCTAAGGTTAGTACGTGACCATGGCTTATCTGGGTGGATAGAACTTTAGGGATTCTTGGTTGATAGATTTGGTGGATTGATCGATAATTGGTTGATTGAGTTTCTTGTGTGTGCAGGATTGTTTTGTCTTGTTGTTTTGCGTTGTTGATTTTTATGTCACCTTACCGTTTTATCGAGCATGTGTGTATAGTCAGGTAGATAGGATTACCGTCTCACTGGGTATTTGTGATAATACTAACGCATCTCTTTTTGCCATGTGATGTCGATAAAGGCAATGTGTGACTGTGGGATCATGGCTATGAGGAGGAGGATGGTCTAGGGTCTCGTTGTTGTGTTGTTTAAGTTATTGTTTAGAATTGCCAGGTTGTTTGGTTATTGTTGTGTTGTTTGGAATTGATAATTGGTTTAGTATGGTTGATTTGAGTTGATTTCCGCTGGTTTGGTTCATGTTGTTTGCTTGGATGTTGAGGATTAACACTTATGGAATTTTAATCCGAGTAAAAAGATGATGAAGCGGAAGCACAAACAAGAAGACTTGTTTTTCACGTTCCCGAGAAGCTAGAGAGACAAGGTGGATTCTTTGTTTTCTACACGAAGAGGAGAAGCTCTGTTTTACTACACAAAAAACAGAGGTTTGAGAATTGAAAAGAATACACTTCTTTGCAAAATCGATTTTAGAGAAAACTCTTTCTTAATTTAATTCAACTTATCCTCTTTACAAAGCGTAGAGTTCTATATATAACAAAGCAAGTTCTTAGATTAGGAAATATAACTTTTAAAGAAAAGGGAAAACTGAAGAAAAGAAAGAACTCAAAGAAGGAAAATTTAAAAGAAATAGAAAAACGAAGACGTGTGTAGTAAGGTAAGATGCTCTCCATCAGGTCTCCCCGGGTAGCTGAAGATTCGACCCCGAATCTGGTTCCTCATTTTCGTCACGATACGGATAAAGGTGCTTCACGTTGAAAACATCAGAAGTACGCATATCATCTGGTAAAAGTAACTTATAGGCATTGGCATTGATGCGTTGGATGACTTCTATGGGACCAATCTTTCTTGACTTGAGCTTATTGTATTCACCTGCTGAAAATCTATCTTTAGTTAAAACGATCCAAACGAGATCACCTGGTTCAAAAATAACCTCACGGCGATGTTTATCTGCAGCTTGTTTGTACGATTTTGCCGATGTCTCCAAATGTGTTTGAGCTTGTTGATGAACAAGTTGGAGCTCTTCCACAAAATCTATTGCTTGGCCATGTACACGGGTATGATCCGGTGCTGTAGTTAAGTCCAAAGGGCCATGAGGCAAAATGCCATAAATTACCTTAAAAGGAGAAAACCCCAAGCTTCGATTTTGTGCATGATTGTGAGCAAATTTTGCTTGAGCGATTTTTGCATCCCATGATTTGATGTTGTCACCGACGAGACTTCGTAACTTATTTCCCAAAGCACGATTAGTCATCTCTGTTTGACCGTCGGTTTGAGGGTGATAGGCCGTACTCATGTTCAAGCTTGTGTTGAGAAGCTTCCAAATAGATCGCCAAAAGTGACTTAAGAAGCGTGTATCGCGATCAGAAATAATAGACGATGGCAATCCATGAAGTCAATACACCTCCTGAAAGAACAACAAGGCTACTTGAACCGCATCAGTCGTCCTTTTACAAGGATTAAAATGAACCATTTTAGAAAATCTATCAACAACCACAAAAATAGAATCATGACCCCGTTGGGTTCGCGGTAGACCCAAAACAAAATCCATGCTAATATCCGTCCAAGGTTGTGTCAGAATTGGTAAAGGCATATATAATCCAACGTTTGATGCCTTTCCTTTGGCTTGTTGACACGCACGACATCGCTCAACATATCGTTCTACGTCACGACGAAGAGAAGGCCAAAAATATTTAGAAGAAACGAGTTGGAGAGTTCTGTTACGACCCACATGACCTTCAGAATGAAGTTGCTCGATGATACGTAGACGAAGACTACATGCAGGAATGCATAACTGGTTTCCTTTGAATAAAAACCCTTCATTAAGTGTGAACTCTCGATGAAAACCAGATTGAACTTCAACCCAAATTCGCCCAAAGTAAGGATCCGTAGCATATGAATCGCTAAACGAAGCAAAACCCAAAACTGAATTGTGCATAACGGTGAGAAGGGAGTGTCGTCTACTCAATGCATCTGCTACACGATTTAATTTACCGGCGTGGTGCTTAATGGTGAATGTAAATTGCTGGAGAAAAGCAATCCATGTTGCATGTCGACCTGAAACTTTAGCTTGACTATCAAGATGTCGCAAAGGTGAAGAGGACAAAGTCACGATGACACAAGTAATGTTTCCAGTGCTTTATGCCTTGCACAATCGAGTAAAATTCAACATCATAGGTACTATAACAACTTCGAGCTCCAGATAATTTTTCACTAAACTATGCGACGGGACGATTTTGTTTACTCAACACGGCTCTTATCCCAAGCTTTGAAGCATCACAATGTAACTCAAAGGTTAGTGAAAAATCAAGTAAGATTAATACCGGGGTTGTAGTAAGCTTTTTCTTAATCTCGTCAAATGATGTAGCAGCCTCATCGGTCCATTGAAACTTTCCTTCACGCATACAATCGGTGATAGGTGCCATGATGCTGCAAAAATGTGAAACAAATCTTCGATAGAATGAGGCTAGCCAATGAAAGCTTCGAACATCGGTAATCGTTTTAGGAGTGGGCCACGATTGTACTGATATGATATTGGACTCATCCACGGCTAAACCCTTACTAGATATAATGTAACCCCAAACCAAGACAAGATCGGTTCCAAATTGACACTTTTGACGAGCCCCAAAGAAGCTTTCCTTGCGAAAAAAGTTGAGAACATCTCAAAGACGAGACAAATGGGCTTCCATTGATGAATTGAAGATGAGTATATCGTCAAAATATACTACCACAAACTTACCAATGAACGGTCTTAATACTTGATTCATAACTCAACGTACTTTGAGCATTAGAAAGACCAAATGGCATAACTAACCATTCAAATAATCATTCTCGCGTCTTGAAAGATGTTTTCCATTCATCTCCAGGCCGAATGCGAATTTGGTGTTATCCGCTTTTTAAATCGATTTTTGAGAAAACCGAAGCAGAACCATTCTGGTCAAGAAGATCATCAAGTCTTGGAATTGGAAAACGATAACGAATAGTGATTTTATTGATAGCTCGGCTGTCAAAACACATTTGCCAAGAACCATTTTTTTGGAATTAATAGTGCAGGAACGGCGCAAGGACTAAGGCTTTCACGTACATGTCCTTTTTCTAAAAGACTTTCTACTTGTTAGCGAAGTTCCTCATGTTCTTGTGGAATCATCCTATAGTGAGGACGATTAGGCAATGTTGCACCCGGAACCAAATCGATTTGATGTTGTATGTCTCTTAACGGTGGTAGTTCACTTGGTAATTCATCTGGGTTTTACATCACTAAATTCTTGCAAAAGTGCAGCAAAAGGTGTGTCTACTTCTTTTACCGGAGCTAGTACGGCAATCACGGCAAAAGCAAAACCGGTTTGACAAAGTTCTTCTTCAAATGTTACCCGTGAACAAAATAAGGACACTTGTGGTTTACCTTCGATTGTACCAACGGGAAGTCGAGGCTGTGGAACTGTTGGATCGTTTGGAAGTAAGGTAATGGTTCTGTTATCAAACACAAAACGATATGTGTTACGCTTACCATCATGAGTAGTCTCTCGATCGTATTGCCATGGTCTTCCAAATATAAAATGTCCAACATCCATTGGGGCAATATTGCAGTACAATTGATCTTTGTAGACTCCACCAATAGAAAAGGATACAAGTGTACGGTGTGTAACACGTATCTTTGTGCCTGATTTCAACCAAGTTAACTTATAAAGTGTTGGATGAGCTTCTTTCTCGAGGCCCAATTTCCAAACTGCATAATCAGAGACAATATTGTGGCTGCTTCCGGAATCAATAATGAAAGTACAAACTTTGCCTTTCACCGTGCAAGTTGATCGAAAGAGATTCGTTCGAAGCCACGGTTCCTCTAGCGTTTGAGGAGCTAAACATATGTATCTAGTTACTAAAATAGGACATGCATCACCCATAAGCTCCGTGTTGTCATGTAATTCCATGGGTGGATTTTCATCGTGATAAAAATCATATTCTGGTTCAATTTCGTCAATCAAAAGACCCCGTTTCATCTGCTTCGGGCAAGCCGTTTGAATATGACCTGTTTCACCACAAGCAAAGCAACGTATGGTATTAGGACGTGATGCGCGACGAAGTGTGGGATCCTCTGTTGATGATGATGTTCGGTTAGAGACTGGTAGTTGAGAAGCATTTTTGGATTCCAAATTGGTGTTTGTGGTTTGATCTTGCGAAGAAGCACTACGTAATTTGATATTAGAATTCCAATTAGCTGTGGATGAACGAAATTGTCGTTCAAGTGTAGCAGCACGTCGATGAGCTTCAGAGATTGTGTTCGGGTCAAATTGCTCCAACGCGTTCTTAAGTTGAGGTCTGAGTCCTCTGATAAAACGAGATACAATCTAAATTTCACTGTCATGAATTTCATTGCGTGTCATTAACAAGTAAAATTCTTTAGCGTATTCATCTACGGTACGAGCTCCTTGACGAAGGTTTTGTAAATGAGTGAACATAGTCCGATTAAAGTTGTTAGGAAGAAACGTTTTTCTTAAGTGTTTTTTCAACTTATTCCAAGACTCAATCTTCGGTTTTCTTTCCCGAGCACGAGTTGATTTCAATTGTAACCACCATGAAGTTGCGTGTCCTCTAAATTTTGTAGCCACAAGAGCGACTTGTCGATTTGCAGGAACTTGTTTAAACTTGAGAATTTCTTCAACGGTAACGATCCAATCGATCAATTCTTCTCCACGAATACTACCCGTAAATTCTGGTATATCGGATTTAAATCCGTTTTCCCCAACGACGGTCGTTATCAATGGGTCCACGATTCACAATTTGTCCATGAAGAGGTGGGTGGTTATGAAGCGGAGCAAACGGATTTTCGTCAACAACATCTTCGTCGTTTTGAATAATAGGTTTGTCTTGAATAACACGTGCGTTGCGGTGTTGTTGTTGACCGATTGTCGTCATAACTGAAACGACCCGACCCGTTTTTTTTTAACCATAAACCCTTGGTCACAGACTAGCATTCCCATAAATTTTATCCTCAACAACCAAGCAAACCACACAGATCATTCAACAGCGGATAACCAAACAAATAAACCAAATAAACTAATTCCACTAAAAACCGGTTCACCAACAAATCCACAATATCAATTCCACAATCCAGCAACCTAACAGCGGTTCTAAAACATTAATGGAAAACAACACGAAACACGAGACCCTAGATCATCTCCCTCTTCGTAGCCGTGATTCCACGATCACAATTTGCCTTTACCTGCATCACATGGAAAAAAGAGATGCGTGAGTAATATCATAAATACCCAGTGAGACGGTCATCCCATCTACGACTGCGCACTCAGGCACGATGGACCGCTCAGGCAACCATGTAACAAAAACAACACACAATACAAAGGCTCAACCACAGCCAAACATGCAGGCTGTCGATCGACACTACCACTAGGTGTTGATCGACACCCCCTGTACATGCCTGTCGTTCGACACAACCACTAGGTGTTGATCGACAGGCATGTGATCTGGCTGTCGTTCGACACACCTTATGTGTGTCGTTCGACAGCCTTCGTGCTGGTATGTCGTTCGACACACCTCGTGTGTGTCATTCGACAGGCCCTTCGCAGAATCCTGGGGAATCGTTAATAATCCTCTCGGATCGATTCCTCCTCTGCGTCAATACGAAAACCTGCACAAAACAACATCACAACGCCACAACCAATACACACAGCCACAATCAATCAACACAAGATCAATACACGCGTTCCAAACCTATCACCAAACAACCCTAACGATCCGTCGGCCCAGTAGCCATGGTCACGCACTCACCTTGAATTTTTCGGATGGAAACTGATGGAATTGAGGCTAGAAACGAAATCAGCTACAACCACCACGAAATTCCACTCCAAATCGATCAAGAACGAAACCCTAACTCACAAAACTATCAGGAACAAGAGAAACTCCTCTCTGACTCTTTTCCACTGATTTTGAGACTTGGTTTTGATCAGAATGCGGCAAAAAAGCCTTATATATGAACCCTAGGTTTTCCCCCAAACCGGCCCGGTCCAACCTAACGATTAAAATCGAACAAGAAAACCGACCACTTAAAGGCCCTGTCGATCGACACGCACCATGTGTGTCGAACGACAGTCCTTAAGACGCTTGTCGATCGACATACACCACGTGTGTCGATCGACAGCCCCTTCATTTTTCTCAAAAAATGGTTCACGGGCGTCACAATAACGTCACGCAAAATTCTCTATAAAGACTCATGATTTTGCTGAATGGATGTCTGCATATTTAGTTGCATCTCCTGGAACGTTCTTTGTCATTCAGCCCAATCGTCATGGTTAACGGCTTTGTTCTGCGGTTTCGGCGGCATGACTTATGACAGGAACGACGAAGCTCTGATACCAAGAGTGATGAAGTAGAAGCACAAACAAAAAGACTTGTTTCTCACGTTCCCGAGAAGCTAGAGAGACAAGGTGGATTCTCTGTTTTCTACACAAAAAATCAGAGGAGAAGCTCTGTTTTACTACACGAAAAACAGAGGTTTGAGAATTGAAAAGAATACACTTCTTTGCAAACTTGATTTGAGAGAAAACTCTCTTAATTTAATTCAATGTATCCTCTTTACAAATCTTAGAGGTCTATATATAACAAAGCAAGTTCTTAGATTAGGAAAGATAACTTTTAAAGAAAAGGAAAAACTGAAGAAAGGAAGAACTCAAAGAAGGAAAATTTAAAAAAAATAGAAAAACGAAGACGTGTGTAGTAAGGTAAGATGCTCTGCATGAAAAGATATATTGATAAAAAAAAACAAGTCGGGTTGTTTCAAATTTATTAATACTTAGTTGTGCTATGGTAATTGAATATATAATTCGGAATAATCGAATCAATTATTGAAAGATATCTTTAGTTAATAACTTTTCTCTACTATATATATTAAAATATTTGTGAATAGTTTGTTATTATCTTTCCTATTTTTGAGATATTAGTTTTACATAATTTTTATTATTTTCTTCTATCATAAACCCTAAATTTTTGGATCTATATATGTGTTAGCTTCATCGTGAAACAATCAGCCTCAACATCATTTTCATTAATAAGCATTGTATGTTTAGTCACGCCTATCATCATTTGAATTATCAATTATATAATTTACTTATATTTCGTTATTGTTATTTCTTCTTACAAACCATTACTGATCCACTGTTTGTTTATATTTATTGTAGGTTTAGCGACGAAGTTATTATGTCATCAAACTTTAAGAACATTAGTCACGAATCGAATGAAAAGATTTATGGTAAATACCTGACTACTTCTAATACTACACCTTCTACTGTTTTATTTGGTTATTTCAATGGTATTTTTTTTCTTTCTGTTTAGGTCATATCGATAATTTTGGTAGTTTACAGTGATGATATACCCTATATTTTGCCCATTTTATTATCGATTTTCATAGTTATTTAATGGATTTTATTTTCCTAATCAAGCAAAAGAGGTAGTTTTCTCGTATACATAGGCTTTACGGTCCCAACAAGTTAAAACATCAAAAAGGATGCAAAAAGGATAAAAAGGAGTATTCACCATGTCAAGGCCATCTAAGAAGACAAAGGAGCCAACCCAAGTCATCATACCTTGAAGATAAAGCACATTCCCAAACTAGACATATTACATATGTCGGAAGTTTAGCAACGGCAGAGGACCAAATGAGTTTGGAATTGGATGAAACTTGGATTCAAGATAGCCCTTTAAGTTAACTTTCTAATGGAGTTGGAATCACATCAATTGGAATTATACACATGGAGATATGAACTGAAGTCTGAAGACATGTCAAGCTGCCGAGAAGATGGAGAACATCCAGTACCGACCGACCACACCGGTATAGCAACATGATCGGTACCAGGATGTCAAGCACGCGAAGACACGGTGACTTAGCCTCCATACCGACCCGGGAATCTGATCGGTATGGGCGGTCAGTGTAGAGATATTACCGAGCACTTTTGGCAATTTTCCTTTTTCTTAGAATTAAAACCCTAACCGACTTAGGATCCCTTCTAGCCCTATATATACTTGATTTTAGCCTCTATAGGAAGAGAAGGCAGCTACAAAATCAATACCTAAAACATGTATTTTTGTTTTGTTCTTAATAATACATCTACTTTTTAAGAGTTCTTTAAGGCTAGATCAATGAGACTTTCTTGGTTGAAGGAAGAGATCTCTATACGCTTTTGTATATCACGAATTCATCATGCTTTATGCTTTACTTCTGCTGTTAGCGAGATCGAACTAACTCGTTGGAGTAAAGCTTAACTAGATTTGTTGCCTTTAAACTTCTATGTGTATGCTTTTATGATTGCATCTTAGGGTTTGTTCTTAGTTGTTCTTCATCTTTATTCACACTCAAATCTTGATATGGCGTAGCTAACCAGTGACCGATCCTAGGTTGATGTATCCACAGAAGTGTTCTTAACATCTCATGATCTAGTATTTGATGAGCTTAGCGTCTTAACAATCATACCAATTAGTTAAGGAATTTAGTCAACAATTAAACCTTAATTCTACTGCGTGTCTTGACCTATTAATAACCATGCGACAGCTAAGTCTATTACGGAATAAGGCATAGTGAATCCGAACCATGACAGTGGAGAGATTCTAATTTCGTGGTTTGAGTTCTAGAACAAAATTGCATCTAAATCTTAGGTTGTCGTTGTAATCGTTGCATAGGTTCATTAATTGCACCTAATTAACCATTGATTATCTATCCCTTGCACTTTTATTTCCATCAAAACTAAAACCCCACAAAAATATGTTTAGCTTAGCTTATTCTGCATCATATAGGTTATTTGTGCATCATCAATTCCTTTGGGTTCGACCCCTAAGTACTATTGCGTTTGATGTGCACTTGAAGTCTTTATCTAGGGTTATAAATTTAGAACTTGAAATTTAAACATTTGCATCTCGTAGAGTTTTGAATTGAAAACAAAACCCCCACCAAGAAACCAACAACTGATGTTATTTCTTTTCATCTACCTATTCCTAATATAATTGTATATGTTGATGGTAGACTCTTTAGCGATATAATATCTTATGTTCCTATACAAAAGACTTGCTTCATGGGTGGGTTACACTATAATAAAGTATATTGGGATACCAAAACATTAACTTATGTTGAATTTGGTTCTACATACAAATGGGATTCTAATATATCCCAGTGGATATGTAGGGACATTGTGAGCACGTTTTGTAGGTTAGTTCCTATGTCAATCGGTGAGGCTTATTATCTTCGGGTAATGCTTGGTGTTAGTAGAGGTCCAAAATCGTTTGAAGATATAAGTATTGTCTGTGGATTAATCTATCCAACGTTCAAGGATGCATGTATGCATTAGGAATTATAGATTGTGATGATAAGTATGTTGATGGTATCCTTTGATCTATAAATTGGTCTATTGAAGATGTTTGTTCAAAGTTTAGAAAGCAGATGACTCCATTTCATGGTGCTGATCGGTGTGGTAAGATACTTGTAAAAGCTAGATTTGCTATTGATCGGAAATGATGTAGTATGAGATTGTTTTCATTTTACTGTTTTTCTATGGTTGTTTCGTTTTTAGGGATTTGTAATCCCGATAATAATGTGTTATGATTCAAAAATTAAATTTTAATATAAGGTCTTACACAAGAAAAATTAATTAGGAATCAATATGACGTATATTAACCAAATACAAACAAATATCGAAACACTAGATACAAACCGTAATAAAATAGCATATTCCGACTTTATACTCATTCCAATTTTCTTGATAAATCTTTTTACACAAATTAACAAATTATGTTTTCATATAATTAAATACTTGACTGTGGTTGCCCCTTGCGTGTACGGCACTAGATTAGCTATTATTTATTTGTTTCGATACTAAAAACAAATTCATACACTCTTCATACCTCTCACATCTACCAATAATACCAATGCCTATACATGTTCTTCAAGTTGGTAACACCAACAATCTTAACAAAATTTTATCTTCTCCGTTCGGGACCGAACGGATCTTCTCCTCTAATATATAAATATAACCAAACAAAGAAAATTATAATTTTGTATACAATAAACGTTCATTTAGTGAAACGTGAATATATTTTTAAATTAATTAAGGATTTATAGAATATAGAAACGTGATGTTGTTATTGTAGATTATTTAAGGAGTAACCATTACATTAGTTTATAATTATGTTTTGATATAGGGATTGTGTTATTGTAAAGTGTGGACAATTACATTAAAGAGTATAATATTAAGTGATCATAGTAAATTTATTAATTAAAAAAGTGAAAAAAGAGTTTGACACATTAATTTAAAATATTTTCTTTTAATAGATTGCATCGTCTTTATTACCCGTGTAAAATAATTGTGTTTCAAATATTTTCGAATCAATGGTATTTTAATTTTATCTAAAATCTTTACTGGTTGAGCTCTTTACTTTTGCTAAAACATCTATTTTATCTTATAGCATCGTTTTTCAGATAAACGATTATAATTATTCATTCCATTTTTTTTTTTTACAATGTTCATTCCATTTACATATATCGGGATTTGTGTATAACGAATATAGTAGAATTGGAAACTTACTTACGAATATTTACCCAAATCTTCCTTAAATTATTTTTGTAGTATTTGAATTACACGTTGCGATGATGAGTAGATATTTCGTCATGCATGAGTTGGAAGAGCAAATTGGTAGAGTTAAGATAACATATAAATATAGGCCACGTAATGCTGAGTCAATCTTAAGGGCACTTTGACTTGTACAAGTTACAATCAAGCTTAATACTTTTTAGGACAAAACTAATGCGTATTTAAAGGTTAAGGACAACTCCCTATTATTATCGTTATAAATTGTTGTCAGACTTTACTTTTTGTTGAATTTGTAGTTGGACACCCATAATCGAATTTAAATCAGATTATAGGTTTCTCACTATTAAATTATCAAATTTCCAAATTGATAACATCTGTTCGTTGGTCAAGTAAAGCTTTTGACCGGATACTACTTCTTGACAACATTAACATTTAGGAGGAAAAATGTCTGATAAAATTCACCCGGAAAAGATTAAAATGTATCTTGATCAAATCATTAATCTCGAAAATTCTCTTTTTTTTAGTCACATTAATTTTTCACTTATCAAGTTTAGATGTCCGTACAATTTTAAAAACTTTTCAAAGATATTCTGATAAACGTTATTTACATTAACATCCACAAATCTGAAAAAAAATATTTTAGCAAACACCGGAAAGGAAATGATTGATTCTTATCTAAGAGAATTAAAAACAGTCAAAATCATTTTTAGAAAAAAAATCAGTCAAAGATAACAAAAATAACACCAGAGAATCAAATCACTGACTGATCTGATCAACAATTTTCTTATCGCAAACTTTGGATAAGATAAACTTAGTGAATACCAGAAGATCGTTTCTGGTTGGGATGAATATAATAAAACATAATTGCTTTTGAAAATACATAATTGGCTAATAAAGACAGATTTTCTCCAAATATCAAGGAGAAGAATTGTCTCCTAATGCTAATCCCCCCCCCCCCCCCCCCCCCCACTATAAATATCCTAAAGTCCTAATTAACTCGTAAAATCTTCATCACAAAAGTATATATCAAAGCAAAACCAGTTATTTTTTCTCTCGATCAATCCCTCACCATTTTAATAGCCATTCTCTTTTGTTTCTCGTTTCTTCTCTCTAAAACCATTCTTGAGGATGACGATCTCTATTGAGAAGCCGATTTTTGGTAAGAAACTTATCTCCTATTTCTTAAATTTTACAATTGTCCCAAGAAAATAAAAATATCTAGAAGAAAACAAACACAAATACTACTGGATAAAACAATGATTCTGTAGAAAAACAAAACACGAAAGTTTCCATGAACAACGGATGATAATGGAAATGGATTATTTCATTTAAATTTTTATAGGAAACATCCCAGGAAACAACTAATATATACTAATTTTGTTGTGTGGTCCAAGTAGAGGAGGGTTCTGCATTCCAGAAGAAGAGCGAAGACAAGACCGGAGAGTTAAATCTTGACGGAGGATTTTCGATGCCAGAAATGGCCACAAAAGACGACGATGAAGCGTTCTTAGCTCCTGAAATGAATGCATTCGGCCGTCAATTCAGGGACTACGATGCTAAGAGTGAGAGGCAGAAGAGTGTCGAAGAGTTTTACAGATTACAACACATTAACCAAACTGTCGACTTTGTAAGATCTATGTGCATATACGAATATGATCCACGTTGAATACGTGTGTTTTTTAATTAAATTTTCTAACAATGTAACATTATTTTGCAGGTGAAAAAGATGAGGGCGGAATATGGAAAATTAGATAAAAAGGTAATGAGTATTTGGGAATGTTGTGAGCTCCTAAATGAGGTGGTGGACGAGAGTGATCCAGACCTCGACGAGCCTCAGATTCAGCATTTGCTGCAATCCGCCGAAGCCATCCGCAAGGATTACCCTAATGAAGACTGGCTTCATCTAACCGCTCTTATCCATGGTAATTTTCTTTCTATAACCAGTACTCTTATCTTTCATTCTCATATATTAATTTTAATTTTTTATTAAGTTTAAATTTGGTTTTGTATCTGTTTGATTTAAATCGATTGGGTTAGATCTACCTAATTGTGAATCAGAATTAATAATAACATGAATATTTTATGAGATTTTCAGATCTTGGAAAGGTTATTACTCTTCCACAATTCGGAGGACTTCCTCAATGGGCTGTTGTTGGTAATTAATTCAAGCTCAAGATTTTTGTGAATACAACATTTTAATTATCCTAATTTTATATTAAGCTAATGATTTTGTTCCCTCCCACAAAAACCTGCAGGTGATACTTTCCCTGTTGGGTGTGCATTTGATGAATCTAACGTACACCACAAGGTAATTCATTGATTCAACCCGATAAAAAAAACATTTACACCCATTTCTCTTGAGAGTTTTACAAAGCATGCACATTAATTTACGTACTGACTTAATTAGATTAACCGTTTCTCTTTCTTTTTCGGCAGTATTTTCTGGAAAACCCAGATTTTCAAAACCAAGCTTACAACACTAAAACTGGGATTTACACTGAAGGATGTGGATTAAACAATGTCATGATGTCATGGGGACATGACGACTACATGTACTTGGTAATAATGAATTATTTATTTTTATTCTATGACTAATAATATTTCAAGAAACTTTGATCAATCTTGATTAATGTATCTGTGAAGTAATTTTACAATGATTAATTAGTTATATATATTTAATCCTAGGTTGCTAAAGAGAATGGAAGCACTTTGCCGTCCGCGGGGAAGTTTATCATTCGATATCATTCCTTTTACCGTAAGCACTTCAATTTATAATATGATCGATGTATCAGTTTAATTTTATAGTTGAAATGTGAAGCTTGTCTTGATTAATTACATATCTGTAGCATTGCACACGGCTGGAGAATACACACATCTTATGAACGATGAAGACAAAGAGAACCTCAAGTGGCTACACGTTTTCAAGTAATTCAATTTCTTATGCATGATTAAGTCTAAATCCTAATAATTAGAATATTCACTAAATTGTTTATTGTTATTACAGCAAGTACGACTTATACAGCAAGAGCAAAGTTCATGTTGATGTTGAGATGGTCAAGCCCTACTACATGTCTCTTATCGAGAAAGTGAGTATATTGTACATTGCATGTTCTTTACCAAATAATAATAATAATAGTTATTTGAAAGTATATTATATATTTCTGAAAATTTCACTTATTATTTCATTCTTCTCCTTCGTTTTATAGTATTTCCCGGAGACCTTGAAGTGGTGAACTGCGGAGGAAAAGAGTGGCTATGGAGAATTAGTCGTTTAATTCACTTACAAATATTTAAACATTGTCCAGATGGTATAAGTGTGTTACATATTATACTCATCGTACGTTAATTATATCTACTCAATCGTCTCTTAAATGTAATCACAACCATCCCTTGTGAATACTGAAGAGTATGTACTCTGATATAAGATCTAAAATAATAAAATTTATTTATAATCAAAAGTCTACAATTATGGCGTATGAAGTCCTCCATCACTTCTTAGTACAATGTAAAATAAACAAAATTTTAGTGAGAAAATCAAGTGATAATCAAGTAAGCCCGGAAAAAGCTAATTTAGACCTAGACTATTGCTATCATGCCGTTTTGTACCTTATCTTTTGACTACGTTCAATTTGAATCTGGGCATAAATTTAATTTAAATTTTGGACCCAAACTAACATAATATGTGCCCAAATGGACCTTGATCATCTTTTTGTTAGTCAACGTTGGCGGAACAGTGACTCATATGACACGTCGGCAAACGGTTCAATCCAATTGGCCAAAACGACATCGTTTTTGAACTTTAAATTATTTTATTTTTTTGTAAAAATGGACATTTAAAAATTTTGCAGAGAGAAAAAGACAATTAACATAACAGAAAAAAAAGAACTTGAATAAAGAATGTATAAAAAGCTCACTGCAACGACAAAAGCATGAAATAGCCATTGTGTAAAAGAACAAGAAGAAGCTTCTTTCTATTTTAACTCAATGACAATGGTGGATTTCGGATTTTATTCTGGTAAAGACAATTCAGTCCCGTTTCTGTCGTCTAAAATCTCTTCTTCTTTTTCGATCCGACCCAATTTTTCCTCCAAGAAACCCCTAGCTCACTCCAAAATAGTGCTGTTAAAATGGGCGGGCCCGGCCCGTTTAGGTCCGAGTCCTTTTAGGTCCGACCCGTTTAAAACCGTTTAGATATGGTCCGTTTAGACCCGGCTCGTTTAGATCCGTTTAAAATAAAATATGTGTCCGTTTAAAACCCGTTTAAGTAGCAACAATTATAATTTATTTGTTTTATCTCTTTAGTCTTTATACTCTAACTTTTTACTAAGATCAACATCTTCTTAAAAATTCAAATTATTTAAGTTAACAAGATCATATGTATACATTTCATTTTTTATGTATTTATTTTACAGATTTCCAATTTTGAAATGAAATATATAAGTATTTATAGTTATCATAAGTTTATAATGCGTTTATTATTCTCAAATGAAAAATATATGTTTATTATTTTAATTTTGTCTTACCGCAATAAGATATTCAAATAATTTTGAATGTATTATTTTTAGTTATATATTTACTTAAAAGTTCTAATAGCTATAATAACTAACAATAAATATACATAAATATGAATTAAATGACACTTGAAATAAAATTTATTGTAAAAAGAAAAGTTTTTGATTAAATATTTATCTATGGTTAAATAAATAATTATTAAAGATTAGTTTTGGGGAATTTGCTTATTATGACTGTCACAATTTGATTTTAAATACATGAGTAACCCACATATCTCATATTTGTGAAAACTAACCCAAAGGGATAGTAAAATTACAACTACAATCTTTATGACCAAACAAAAAAAACGGAGGCCTTAATGACCGTTTTACCCCTACAGAAGTCTGCTACGAAATATCAAAGTCTACTATAAGACTTCCACCAGAAATCCAACCCCTAGACTCCATGTGAAGTCTACTTTGTGGTATAGTAGACTTTTTTGAAAGTCTACTGTATAATTATATTTCAAATTTAAATTTATAAATTTACAAAAAATATGTTCATAAAATTTTTGATTGATGACCAAACTATAAATAATTTTGAAGTATGAAAAATAAAATTTCACAAATTAAACCTAAAAAGACAAATTCGGTTATGAATGAAATACAACTATACTAAACAAAGAGTTACCAAACAAGGTACTTCATAACTATTTGTTTGGATATTTATGTGGTGACATGTTGGTAGTTTAATGTTTGATATTTATAAGTTTTATGAGTTTATTTATGGTTGTAATGGTTTAGTTTTAGGAATTATATTCTTATTTACGGTTTAGGGTTTAGGGTTTGGATGGTTTAGGGTTTATTTTTAGAAATTTTAGTGTAGGGTTTTGACTTTTAAATTAGAATTAACTATAAGGTGATGTTAAATTTTGAGTTAGCGTATACGTCCGACCTACGAATCCAAAATATGGGTAATAGTTTGACATTATAAGTTGAAAGCATATTTTTAGTTTTAGGATTAGATTAAGAGTTTGGATTTTTATATTTAAAATGTCAACTTTGCATTCTTGAATGCTTGATATAAGTTTAATATGAATAAATTAAACGTTTTGAATGTGTGATATAAGTTTTTATTTAGGGTTCTGAATACTCATCAAAAATAATCGATATAGGTTTTCCGAAAGTAGACTATATAAGAAGTCTACTAGACTTCAGAAAGTAGAGTAGACTTCATGAGAGGTCTACTCAATTTTTGAGGTTTCGTTGAGCGTTTAGAGTTTGTTTAGGGTTTAGGGTATAGTAGACTTCAGATGGAAATCTACTAAACCGGATATTTTAACCTAACCAAAAATAACTTAAATAAAGTCGAGAAGACTCTGTTGGAAGTCTACATTTAGCTTCTTTTGTAGAGTCTGCTCTAAAAAGTCAATTTTATGGTCAAATACAAAACTAACCCATTTTATAAGTAGACTACACGTGAAGTCTACGGAATTTTTTTTGTAGTCAAAGGAGAATAAATGAGGACAAGTAGATTGCAAGAGAAGTCTGTTTCAAAAATTTGAATAAAGGTCAGTTGCAAATCTAACCTCTCATTGACCAGCAGACGTCCGAAGCAGTCTACTCGTCTGAACCAGATCGGAAATGTCGGATTTTAGCTCCGTTTCGCCGTAGACCTCGGTTTTTAGCTCGTTAAAACACCCAAAATCCTACTCTCACCGTTAACTTCGAAACCCAAACGTGATATCGTAAAAACCACTAACATTCAAGAGATTATGAGAGATATAAATTTTTAAAACCTCATTTACAAAGTTTTTTGGATGAAATTGGAGATGAAGAAGTTATGAGCTCATTTGTGATGTATTTATCCACGAAAATCAAATAGAGAAGCATTGACGAGCTTGAATTTGGTTGTTCATGGTGGTTGTCAATATTGATGATGATGGCATTTTTGTAAATAAGTTGATATATTTGGGTCTTTGTTTGTAAAATCAAAAATGTGATTTTTTTTTTAAAACAATTCAGATATAATGGCATTTCCGTAAATAAGATGAATGTTTTGGTTTATTTGAAAAAATTATGAGAGAGAAAATGGGGTTTAGTATTGTAATTGACTTCAAATTATGGGTCAGTTTAGAAACCACCCCATTAGTTTTTGAATATATCGATTAAAACAAAAACGTTTTTAAAACCTAAATTTATTATCAAATATATCAGTTAAAATAACTAAGTATTAAAGATCCAATTTTGAATATACCGACTAAAACAAAAAAAAATTATAACCAATTATGAAATATATCATTTTAGAATTAAAATCATTTAAAGACAACATTAAAATACTACGTAATATAAAAAATAATTTTTATTATGATGCATAGACCTCTCTAATAATATAATAGACTATTGGAATTCTTGTTTTGAGAAGAATCCAGAGGTAGGTTTGAGTTAAAATCAAGTGAAGATTTCTCCGAATCTGGAAAGATCGTTTTAAGTTCATCGATGTTTTTCTTGAGAAAAAAAGATACAAATTGAATAAAAAGATGAAAGGAGAAGAACATAAACAAAGAAGAAGAATAAAGATTTGAACGTTGTTGTCTCCAATTACTCCTCTAATTCATTGATTTTTTCTCTTGCTTTTGTACTTTTTTTAGTTTGATGTCGAGTTTGGTCTCGATAAAGAAGAGAGAGATTTTGCAAAATCAGTTTAGGGATTTGTTTTCTCTCTTTTTTTTCCAAATCATTTTTCTCAAAATCAAAACTCTTTTTTTAAGGCACAAAAGCGACGTCATTTTGGCCAAGTGGACCGAGCCGTTTGCCACGTCTCGTCCTAGTTACTGTTCCGTCAATGTTGACTAATGGAAAAATGGTCAAGGTCCATTTTGACACATATTGTGTTACTTTGGGTACAAAATTTGAATTCATATTATATTCGGGTCCAAATTAGTCATACTGAAAAGATGATGTATAAAAAGGTACGATAGCAATAGTTTAGGTCCAAATTAGACTTTTTCCCAAGTAAGCCAGTCTAGAAGACACCAATGCTTCAGTCGATTTATTCATCCGCTACATTCTAACAAAATAATATTATTGAAGAAAAGTAGCGAATTTACTAGTTAGTTGCTGCGAAGGGGCTCTTTCATCGAAAACTCTAGGTATATAGCTAACAACCGTGAATTCTTTACTATTCTTATAGTCAGTTATCAAAACCAACATTGAGTAATCTATCCTGGACAACTGAAACAACTCTCCAAGATAGAGTAAGGGTATGATCTTGTGAGAAATAATTGGTACATAAAAAACGAGATATGATGTCGTTATGGTTACAACAAATATCATACTTACTAGAAACTGCATGGTAGAAAGTAGGAGAATCCACATCCCATAGGTTGCTCTTTTGAAAACGAGGTAGTGAGGAGGTTAAAGAAGACAATTCATAGGTGTATTAGGAAGAACCCAAAAGAATAAACAAGACCAAGTAGTCCTGTGCAAACAACAACACATTACATAATCAACCTTACTCTACATCAGAAGCAGAGCATCACATCAAATGTGTGTGCAATGCAATCCGAAGAAGGAATCGTATAAGTGGACGAAGATCTATCCGATTCCGATCATATGATGAGGGACCAAACGTGGAAAATAACAAGATGAGGCATCTAACAAAGCAATTTTTCTTCTGCCAAGAAAGGGCACAATCGCCAAACCCTATTATTTCGCTCTACTACCTAAACATGGGACATCCTTTCAACGAATATGTCCTACGTACTTCTTATGTTCAGTTCACTTAGTGATCTCTTTGGTGACCGGAGGGACATCCAGCGGGCCGTTGCAGTTACCATCGTCAAGAAGCGCCGACATCGGCTTCTCTTTATCATCAGAGACATCTTTGGGACTCAAGAAACTCGGTTGATTAGTCGAAGATAGCAGCCTTGCCCACATCCTGTCTGTGATCACCACACATTGTTCTGTTTCTCCGTTATTCTCTGCAACATCACAACCAATCCACTCGAAAATGATGACGACATTAAAATGATGATGATGATGATGATGATGATGATGATGATGATGATGATAGTCAAAAAATAAGGACGGGTCATTAATTTAATCATTTGATCAATCCAATTTAAACCGTTCTTACGTAGAAGGGAATGTAGGTTTGTCTTCCGTTCACTAGACCACTGACATAGCCAGTGTATCCAGCCATTGCACCATGCACTGCGCTCTGAGCCAGAAGTGTACAATAAACATTGTCTGACGCATTGCTAGGAACCGCCCGAATCATGTATGTTGGGTCTGATTTTAAGATGAACTAAATGGGCTAAGAATTCGAAAAAAAACAAAAAAAATCAAGAAACTCATTGGGGAGGGACATGAATTTTACCAATGTACTTGAGGTTCATCACCATCTTCTTCTGATTAAAATAATCCTATGACCAGGTCCAAATAAAACGAAAATTAACACTTGGTGAGTTTGGTCTGATTCTAATATCCATTCATGCTCGATGCTTTCTCAGTAGTTTATGGCGTACCTTGATGCTTTGTGACAGCCAAAGACCAACATCTTTGAGAAGTTTGTTACCAGATGCATCCTTGAGAGTCATAGATTCCATGCTCTTTGACATTAGATCTTGTCCTGCACCTTCTGCAATCACAAGCACCATGTGACCGCTCTCCTTGAGCCGTTTTTCTATGTACTCAAACAGTCCTCCTTCTCCTTCCAGGTAAAATGGTGACTCTGGAATCAAACAGCAATCTACATCTCTGCTTGCTAGAGTAGCGTACATCGCTATGAACCCTATTAAGCAGTACATGAACTTGAGAAAGAATCTTAATAAGAGAGCTTGAAGAAGCACAAGGGTAAATTACTAACCGCTGTAGCGACCCATAAGCTTGACAACGCCGATACCATTCTCTATACTCTCTGCTTCCACATGTGCTGCGTTAATAGCTCGTTGAGCCTCTTCGACAGCTGTGTCAAACCCAAAAGATTTGTCTATCACCTGCAAAAAAATACAAAAGTGAATTTCTCAGTTTCTTATAAAAAAATCACAGCTCTTCCATAGAGAACAAAGCAGAGAAGAATGGGACACATACAGGTATGTCATTATCGATTGTTTTCGGGATTCCAATTACTGCAACTTTCAGGCCACGTCGTCTAATTTCCTACACGTTTACCATCAAAAGATGGGTATATTCTGAAATTTTACAGATTTGTAAAGTAAAAATGGGATTTACCTCAAATATAACTGATGCTCCTCGCTGTGTTCCATCTCCTCCTATAATGTAAACCTGAATAATGACAAAAGCAAGATTTTACATACTTTTACAGAGAAACAATGTGTAAAGAGGCGGTTGTTATCGAAACCTGATTGATTCCTCGATCTTGAATGCTGTCAACTATCTTAATGGTATCGTGGCCACCTCGTGAGGTCCCCAGGATAGTTCCACCACGCTTATGGATATCATTTACGACTTTAGAGTCCAAGGAGACAGTATTTTTAGCATAGAAGCCTCTATATCCACCCTGAGAAAGTTTCAAGCATGAGAAACTGAAAAAAACAAGAGCCTGTCTGTTATGGAATGAACAAAATCACAATCACAATACTTACATCTATTCCCAGAATTCTCCTCACTCCATACATAGAAGATAGACTGCTTACTATTTCCCTAATCACGGTATTAAGGCCGGGACAAAGACCACCACAGGTAACTATGCAAGCATGCACCTCATCAGATTCAAAGTAGACCTAGAGAGAAATAAGTCAACAACAAATCCTATTCAAATGGGCAAAGGACTATGAAGCAACTCCGAGAAAAGAAAAAACCTTTTGGCGTGGTCCAGCTCGTCTAAAATGAATACCCCTTGGACCATCCTTGTGAACAACGATCTAAAACAACAAGGAGAAGAGACACATAATTCTCAGGCTGTCACAGAAAGCTCCAAACCAAATATAAACCATACCTTCTGAGGGACGCTATCATCAGCATCAACAAAGTATTGCCTGAAAATTTCCTCCAAAGAATCAGAGAAAAGAACATAATTAGGAATCTTATAACATGGATGAAGAAAAAAGACTCACTTAACCACTGAGTATGCTGGATTGTCTTGCAACGGATTAGGATAAGTCTGCAATAATAACATAAAACCAAAATCAAACATAACCTCCATTTGATTCCAGAAAACATGATAAATTAGACTTTGGTCGGTTACATAATCCTTGGGCAGTTTCATAGTTGTTCAGAATCTAAGAAGAACATTCCATTTATAAAAAAAACTCTGTAAAAATACACAAACAAGCCATACATCTGGATCAAGTTTCCATTTCTTAGAGATCAAAGCAAAAGTGTTGATTCAGAAATCTGAAGCGAGAGAGGAACATACAGGAAGAGATGGAAGGTAATCGGAGAGGTGAGGAACATCTTCTAGAACATAACCACAAGAACCATTGATGATCTTCGGCTTGCTACTTTCCACACTATTCATAACGAAACAGGAAGAATCTCGATCTCTGAAACTCGAGAAACAAAAAGAGACAAGGAATCAAATCCGTAGATGAAAGACAAGGAGACCCATTTTTATAGGATCAAAGACGATGGAGTCGGTAGAGAAAGAGAGCAGTAAAGCTATGATGTTGTAATGCTGGTTTTGATCAAACATGTGGCGGGGTTCGATGGATTTTGTCGCAATAACATAGCAAAATACGACTATATATACCTGGTACAAGGTTTTTGGGGAATCTCTTTGACAACGACCATGATTACCACTCTACTTCCTTGGAGAATTAAGGTCGATATTTTCTATTTTGTTACTTTAAATTGATTTTTTTTTACTTGTACCAAGTCTTCTTTTTTTGGGCTAGCCATGAGAATTTTAGGGGTCTAATTTTCAGTTTAAATGAAACTTTTTTTGTGAAAAAAGTATTTGTTTAACACTTGATTATCATATAGATCAGCGTCATATATATTCGATTAAAGTGTACTGCTTTCACAAACATTTCCATGATGCAACTCCGAAAAGCTTTCCTCCATTAATTTGCAAAAAATTGTATTATCGGGTGTTCGAACCTAAACCTGATATAGAAGCCTTTAAAATCTAACAATTGGATTAAAGGGCTTCCACAAGAGTCTTTGTTTAAAAAGGTATTATTAAATATTATATTTTAATAGATTTAGTTGCATTTTAAACTCACGGTGGAATATAGTGTTGTTCTATTGTGTATTTTGTAAAATACATTAAAATTCAGGGATTAAACATTTGTTAGTATATTTAAAAATTTATTAAAAACACTTGTTATTCAATATTATTATATTTGGATTCCAATGAATTTTAGTATATATTTTTTTCACTAAAACAAGAATAAACAAATACAGGGCTTTTCACAAGTATCTTGAAGTATTTTACAAAAACGCACGTACAAAGCAAACCCTTAAAAAAAAAAAAAAAAAACTCACGTCCATTTTACTTAATTCATCAAAATCCATTAATAGTACACACTAGGGCTGGGCAACCGGGTATACGGGTCGGTTCCGGGTATGAACCAATCGGTTCCGGGTATTTGGGATCTGGGGGTTTTATACCCATATGACTACCGACTGCATACCGGGTTGGTTACGGTTAATAACCGGTCGGACCGAGACCGACCGAAATAACCGAAATACATTTGGGTCTCTGGTTCGAGATTGTCTGAAAACCGCTGTATTGGCAATGTGCTCTGCTTCCTATCAAAATAAATGTCTGGTATAATTCAAAATACACCTTTCGTGCTTGTTGGGACAATTACACAGAGTTGGATCTCAAATTATAAGTTAATTAAATGGGCCTTTTGTATAGTAAGCTTTTCGACGAGGGTGACAATGGTGGTATGAGTTGTGGTTGAAGAACAGAGGCTGAGCGGCTGATACGTTACGGTTTTCACTTTTTAGCTTTGTAATTAAGGTTTCTATCTTCAAGATATATTGTAGGGGAATCAAATCTTTCAAAATAAATGAGAATCAAAACAAATATGCAAATTTATGGGAAGCTTGAGATTTAAGAATCAAAATTCTTGAGGAAAAAGAAGTTTTTCTCGGAAATTATAAGCTCTAGTTAAGGAAATGTGAAACCTTCTATAGATGTAAAAAGCTTTGTTGTCGGGTAAGTAATTAACCGACCGGGTCTCGGTTCGGTATCGGGTATTACCCGATACCGTTTGCAATTAAGTTCTATACCCGTCGGTTAACTTAACCATTATCGAAACTGGTATCAAACGGGTTTTCCGGGTCGGTTCCGGTTCGGTTAATCGGTACTGGTTATTATGCCCAGCCCTAGTACACACCTAACTCTAATACATCAAAACCACTTATTCAAAAACACCTCCTAAGTATTTGTCCATCAAAACCTGTTGTTGTTATTGATTATCAATAATAAGTATATTATTGGTTAATACACTAGTCTACTTAAACTAACCACTTATATTTAAGTCTACCACCCTAACACATCGTTTTTAAAAGCACTTTTCAGAAATACCTAAACTTGGACAAATAACTTTTTTTCCATCTGGTTTTGATTAATAACATAATAGCACTTTCTATATAAAGTAGATAAAACAACAAGAATTCAGTACACAATTCGCTGGATTTTCTGTTTAATGCTATAGTGCAAAAAAATAATTGATGTGAGCTTGAAATAAGCCAAGCCTCGAAATGTCCATTATTCCTTGCCTTTGTGTGCACGGATCGTAGTAGTCAGTCTGCTATCATTCCACCACAATGGAATACATGGACCGTGGATCTCTCTATTGCTTCAAAATACTACTTTCATTAGAGAAGTATTTTTGTATGTCTTTATTAATTGAGCATTATTTTTATTTTTATTTTTTGAGATGGAAATTGAGCATTATTCAATCCTCTTTTCGTGTATATTAGAGTCATCCTTTTAGCAACAAGTTCCAAGGACAAAGACATTGATCTGGATCTTTTTATTGGAAGGAAGGAACCACCCGTGAACCACCAGTTGGAGAATTGTGAGGATTATTGGATATAACTTGTGAAAGTTTAAGAAACTTATTATGAAAATTTCTGAAAACAAATTGTGATATTATCGAATAAAAATATTTTATGGTAGTGTTACAAACAATAGACTTTATAAAATAACAATTTTCCAAAGCTACAAAAAAAATTGGCGTAAATTTTAAAGCAACGATGATTCGGATCACTATGAGTACTTGGTGAAACACAAATTTTTCCATTACATATCTATTTGTAAAACAATTTTTTGTCTCCCTTAAATACTTGCTATTTAAGAAAAAGAAAGAGAATCTAATCCACTCGAGCGAAAAGGGACAACGTTATCCACGGCCTTGCACGTAAGTAATACCTACACATTACCGTTATTCGTTATCATCTTTTCTCTTACTAAACCGCATCTCTTTATATATGTGTATGCGTATGTGTTGTATATAAAGAGTTATCTAAACATCTTGACAAGGAACTCTCTGTTCTGTTCTTGTTATTCAAGAAACCAAGAAACCTTATCTTGTTTTCCTTTGCCTATGATTTAAGGCAAAAATCAGAAGACAAACATAATTATAAGAAAACAGAAACCAAAATGATGAACATTCACGACGGTGATCTTATTCCGATAACAAAAGAAAACGGCGTTGTTGAAGGATCACTTTCCAGATCCTCAAATACTCCTTCGTCTTCAAATGGAGCTTTCGACGATCTATCAGACCTCATCTCTCAGCTCCCTATCATGTAATGACCCTGTCTAGTCTCTACCTCTTCAACAAGCTTAAACCTTTTGAATATATTAGAGGCATACTTATCACTTTTATTTTGTTATTCCACAGCCACGTCAAGAAAGGACTTTCAAAGTTTTATAAAGGGAAATCTCAGTCCTTTACATCTCTCACGAATGTCACATGCCTCAAGGATATTGTCAAGAGAGGATCAAGAATCAAGTCATGCAGGAGCTCTCAGGGCAACAAAAGAAGAGTATATTTATATAGTCCAAAGCCCACAGTTTCCATGAAACCCACAAGAACATCATCAAGCCATTCTAGATTAACCTTGAAACCCTTTCATGATTCACAAAAATCAGTTTAACACCAACCTAGATTTTTAACATTGTATTCATTTGTATATAAAAAAAGTTGCTAAATGAAAACAAGAGAGAATTCAAGGCTACAGAACACCTTTTCACTTATCCTGCAGAAAAATTGTCCACCGGATTAAAATCCTTCTAAATTTTGGGTTTGTCATGTGATGCATCAGATCTTGTAAACAGGGGTGATTCCAAGAAGGTGGAAGCATTTCCTCATGACTATGGCCGTTGCTTCACAAAGTAGGAGACGGCTTGTCTCCTCTGCTGAACCATTGACCTGTAAAAATTCATATTTTGAAGCGAGATCATTAAAATGGTGGTTGATTATGCAGCTACGCAGTCCCATATCACAATACAAACGAAGAAAATTGTTGGGAATGCACACCTGGCAATTGGAGTAGAAACTGGTGAAGTGTTCAGATAAATTGTACAGGTACTCACACAACACGCTTGGTAACAAGTTGGAGCAAGCTTCCTCAACCGTCTGCATATCATTTGCGCATGGGTTGTATAATTGGTCATCTTCTTACCAAGAAAAACAAGTCAACTATGAAAGTAGTATCTAATGAACATGTGTTACCTCAGCAAATCGAAGCAAGTGAAGCCCCAGTTCTCGCTCAGCCTCATGATCTAATGCTATCTCTCCTGTCTGCAATGAAGCAGATGTTGAGAAGTAAGAATTACTCTTTGACGTAGTGTGTATGGTAAGAACTTATATCACAGTCCTTATAGCCTTTTAAGATCCATTGTAAAATAAAACAAACCCAAGAAAACCCCATAAAGGCTCAGGGTGTGCACAAAAATAAATATTGAGACTTCCTAGATCTAAATGCTCACTATAGACATTGGCATGGAGTTAACAGTTATAGGACTTCTGAAAGTTGTTTAAGCTTTCAAACCACTCTAGCAATTCATTAGATATCATTGCTACAGTATACAGACAATAGAAAAGATCAGTTGCAGCCGACCAAAAGAGGAACAATGAATCAAATCAAATTAAGTAATTTGTATGCGACTAAAATACCTTTTTCAGCTCATCTGTGTCTTTGCCAGACTTTCTGATGATTGAACAGATCCGAGCATGGGCGTAAAGAAGGTAAACAGCTGTATTTCCCTGCTCATGACATGTGATCAATAAAGATGTAGGTGACTGCATAGTTCAAATATGTAAACTAGGTGGCAAATTCGAGTACCTTGTCATTAAGCATTTGATCGAAGCTGAAAGTATAATTAGTCGTTCTGTTGTTCTTCAGGTCAGCATACCTTGAAAGAAAATTAAACAAAACTTAGCACTAGCATGAAAATAATAATATGCCCAGTATCAAAACGACTTGTTAACATTCATCATATTTGCACAGCCTTGATAACAAAAATCACCAAACCAAATATAGAGATTATACTTACTTCACCGCACCATATCCGATTGCCTCGGCTGTTTGGTCCAGCTCCTCGGGAGTCCATTCTTTGTCCTTACCTAAGGAGAGAAACAACATGTAAAGGATTAATAAGACCACATAATAACTGAACAAGAGAATGGTTCAGCAAAATTCAAAACGTAGAAAGTGATGATACAAAGTTAGATACCACGCTCAACAAGGACAGCTTTACTGCGAGTCTTGGCCTCATCAAGCAAATCAACTAGGCGGACAACTTCCGAAGACCGAGTTCTAAATCGCTTGCCATCGTCTCCAAGGACGAGACCAAAACCAACATGGTTAACTTTAGGGTACGTCTTATCATTGTCTGGAAGCCAACCTGCTTTTTTGGCAGCCTGTATCAGAGTAACAGGATACAACAGTTACCACTAACAAGTTCAATCAAGACAACATTTCACATGCATCAAAAACGATAAAATATTCATCAAACCTACTTTGAAGAACATAGAAAAGTGCTGCTGCTGGCCTACATCCGTCACGTATATAATCCACTCAGCTTTCTCTACATTAAGCCGATACCTGGGACAGGTAGATTTTAGTATCAGCAGAAAAATTGATTGAAATATATGCAAGTTCACGTCAAAGTCACATACTTCAGCAAATAGACACAAAAAGTAATCATATATTATACGTGAGATGTATGTTCCAAAGATTGCTACTTTAAAATCGGATTTTATAGAATAAATTAATAGATATATAGATAACCCACCAAAGAGCAGCCAGGTCTGTTGAGGCATAGTTAAAACCACCATCGCTCTTTACAACTATGAGTGGGATGCTGAAGCCTTCAATAAAAATCACACGAGCACCTTCACTTTCTTCAACCAACCCCTTGCTATTTAGTTCCTCAATTATGTTAGCGATATAAGGGTTGTAAAAGCTTTCACCCTGTCATGAATCAATGTATTTCATTTACCATCCATGTATCTCTTTTCCATTCTGTTTCAAATGATGAGTAAAGGTCAATCTATTCCTTTACCTTTTCTTCAAGCTCAACTCGAAGGCGTTGATAAACCATGGCAAACTCAGTTCGGCTGATTTCACAAATCTTGGCCCAAGCCTTGCGGTAACTAGGATCTCCACCCTGCACCGAAGAAACGGAAAAATAGACAAGTGAGTTATTTAGATCTTGCAACTAAAGGCGGCTGCATATTGAGACACTGCCAAACAGAAGAGTGCACCAGTGATTCAGGTTAAGAAAATTGTTATTTACCTGTAGACGGACCACAGCCTGTTGTGCTTTTTCCTTAAAGTCCGGATCCGCATCAAATTTTTTTTTTGATTCCTTGTAAAACGACTATAAGATTGAAATCTGAAGTCAGAAACTAATTTGCTTCGGTTTTTCACATAAAGCGTATTCTGTCAATACTGATACATAAGAACTGTAAAGCTTGAGAGGCCATATGATGTGAGGCATCTGACCTGAAGATCTCCAATTGCTGTCTCAGTCACACTATCAGTATCAGGAAATTTCTCAAAGAGGTACTCAATTAGCATGCCAAACTGCAGAATAAAAACGGGTCTTAATTATTTGATGAATATTGAAATACAACAACAAAACACTCGGTTCAAAGGTTAGGAAATCATTTGAAGATCAGAAATGTAGCTACCTGTGTTCCCCAATCACCAACGTGATTTCTGCGCAGAACTTCGACCTTTGAGTACTCAAGCATGCGAGCTAGTGTGTCACCGATGATAGTTGATCTTAGATGACCAACATGCATTTCTTTTGCAATGTTAGGAGAAGAAAAATCTACTACAGCTCTCTTAACAGAAAGAGTAGGCGCCCATGTGTCGATTCCATCGATAAGCATATTTTTAATACTCTGCCAATAGATCAGAATACTGTTATGCTATCATATATGAGGATTAGAAAATGAATATAAAAGTGAGTAATATAAAAGTGAGTAATACAACAGTAGCACCTTGGCCATCCAGTTAGCTGATAATACAACATTAATAAATCCAGGTCCAGCTACAGAGCATGATTCCACTATCTCAGAGGTAGGGAGTTTCGTAATAAGAGCCTATGTAAAAATTGGAGTAAAATACTTGTTTAGAGAAAGAAATTTCGACAAGAATCTGCTATGAGACATACAACAAGCAAAATCCATGAAATACTAACAACCTAACAAACCAACCTGTCCAACAGCAGGAGGACCCCTGAACTGAGTACCCTTTCCTTTGATTTTGGACCATATTCCCATTGCATTGTTACTGCAGACAACAATATGATGAAAGAAGCTTATTCAACAACAGAAGAGGATTGAATTGAGACTTAATTTCGTTAAGTTAAGTGAAAGAGTGTGCACCATTGGTAATGTCCAAATTTTCCAGCTGAGGCAGCAACCAAGGGCTCAACACTAGGTTCATCAGGGACCGTTAATCTGAGAGATGTGTCAAAAAGCTTTTCGAGTTGGCGTTTTGGATTTCCCGTGAATTCTTCATTCTGTCACAGCACTCAAATAAATCAGTCATGAAACAGGGAAAGAAGAATCAGACTTTCTCCTGGATAAAAGAAAAACTGTGACTTACAACAGTTGCCATGGTTGTCACTGACTTTGTTTTCGTTGCTAAAGAGAATTTCCTAGAAGCTAATCTCAAAATGCCTGTCTAGGTAACAAAACCACATAGCAAAATCAGTACAAGCAAATATCAAGCCCCTGAAAGCAAAGCAAGAAAACAATGAAACTTGGATTGTAATTCTCTCGTTTCATCAAGAAGAGTCTTACCAAGAAAGAAAGTTTCATCAAAAAGCACCTGCTACATTGTACAGACCATTTTGAAATATAAACAAAAAAATACGAATATGCTTATCTTCTACAACATTATAGGTTCTTAAATTTCCAATCAAAATGAAAACATCCAGTGGAAAACGAAATCAGAATAAGCACAAAAAGAAGAAGCAAAATCGTCTCTCTCAATCTCTGCAAATGATTTCAGAAACCCTAATCTTGTTCGACACCAAGCAAGCAAAAGCATTGACCTAAAAGAAGCAAATGGAGAGAGGATTTTACCAGGCGGAGAAGAAGAAGAATGGTAACGCGAAAAGCGGCGAGTGAGGGAGAAGAGAGAAGACGGCGGTGTAGCTGTAACCGGAAAAAGGGTTAGACTTGTTATTGCCATATATTCACACACTTTTTCTTTCTCTCTTTTTTTCTTATTTGTTTTTCTAAAAGACAATTTCGTTGTTGGGCCGGAAAAACACTAGGCCCAGTACGAGCTGTTTCAAACGCGAACGCGATTTGGCAAAGAGGAGACCACCGGTTCAACCGCAGCAATTGCAGTTGCGATTACGAGGGTTTGTGGAAGCGTACGACTTTGGTTTGAAACGTAAGCGATTTATACGATTGGCACAGAGGTTGAAAATAGGTGCATTTGCAAGATGTTTATAATTGATTGACTAGTGAAAACCGTAGCGGTTAAATAATAAATTATTAATAAAAAAATTATATAGTAATAAATACAAAATACATCAAAACCCATATTATTGTTAAAATAGTAAAAAAATCATTAGTTCCATTTTATTGTTAATAGAAAACTATTTATATAGTATTTATGTTTATTTTTTTAAAAATAATTTGTGTTGATGAAAATTATGATTTTAATGATTTTTTTTAGAGACTAATACTTCTCCACCATGTAAAGTGTCAACAAATTATCCGGTATTATTGTGTTACAATCGTTTCATCAAGAAATCTAAAAAGAGACAAAATACAGCCCGAATAAGAGAGACTTCTTAACTTTGTTCACGTCCACCAAAAATAACAGAAGAAAAGGGAATCGAGATTGCTCTTAGTGATTGTAATGACACTCAATATGAGTAACCAATTTGTTGATCCAACAAGCAAGTCAAAAAAGTAAACACTCCATAAAAGTTTCTTTTGGGTAATTCTCATTACCTTTTTTGGTTTTTTTTTCATATATAAATAGGAAAGATTTTTTTTTTTTGAAAAATATATAAATAGGAAAGATGGAACCTTAATTCCTCCAAAACATGAAGCAAATAGAAACATGGAAATGAACTTGACTTGTGTTTGTGCCTTACTTTGATCCTAAAATTTAGGAACAAAGATGACCAAGTCTTATTTGCAACTTCTTGAAACGTGAAAGGAAAAACAAAGAGAAAAGCTTTAGTCTTTGAATCATGGATAGGGCTTCTTTTCTCTCATCAATCTCTTCTAGCCCAAACCAACGTATTCATCGTATTGCACCTCATCAGACTGTAAGCTTTACGTGAAATTATGTCTAAACGAAGCCGCCAAACCAATCTTTTTATAGCCTTCTTTATAACATCTCGTTCTCGGGTTATCGGATCCGAAATAGTTTATTGGATCCTCATTAAATGCGAATAAATCTAAAAAATGCATTTGTTGAAATAATCGGAATACACGAAGACTTTAAACGGAGTAAGAATCGCACATATGCGAGGAAGGAATGGCATGTCGTCGGCGAAGAGAGATCCAAGTCATGACTCTTGAGTGAGAAAGATATTTTAAAATCTTTGTGGACGCAGAGATGTCAAAACCCAGATCAATGTTTTATTAAATCATGTGAATGAATTAATAGCAAACGAAGCGATTTGGTTTGATTAAACAAAAAAAAGACGAATAAAAGAAATTTAATGACATGTCTTAAATGGTTGAGTCAACGAAGTTAACAAATTTCTTCAAAAGTCAACGAAAACTTTGAAACTTCAATGACATTTGAAAGTTCAAATTTTGTTTTCTATAATTTAAAAGTTCGGGAGTGTTTTGAAATTTTTCTCTTTAAATATATGCCTTGTCAAAAGGAGAAAAAGGCAAAAAAACATTTTTTTGTATATTTGTAGTGGTACGTACGTAGCTCGGTAGCTGTGCCTCGACTTCGATTGTGCTTGACTTTGACGAGCTCTTCTTTGAAGTTCACCGAGAGAGGTGTTGATGGATCATTGGTTATTCGTCTGTAAGAAAACCATGGTCGGTGTGATTAGAGAATCTTTACTACCAATTTTCAACACTTTCTTTAATTTTTAGATAGGTCCATACGATTTTCATCGCTTTCTTCAAATTTACATTGGGTCCATAGACTTAGTAGGTATTTTGTTTCCACGGGGCTTGTATAAACTATATTCGAAATTTCAAAATACCACCTTCAAGAAAACAATTATTGGACGGAGGCTTGTATTACATAATTGTTGTATCAATGTTGGATCTCGTATCATAGCCCAAATTTAATCATGGGAATATATGTGTCAAATGTGAATTGTCGATGTCAAATAAAATTAACGGATAATCGAATAGACTTTTATTCACTTCGTTAATTCTTGAAGAGAAAATTACATATAATGTCACATATTGAGTTTTAATCTCACAAAATGTCACAAGTGAGTTTCACTCTCACAATATGTCATATTTATACAATTATTTCGAAAATGCCCTTGGCATATGTGTGTAGGAATGCTGACACAATTAAATTAAATGTGTCAGTTAAAGTAATATCATTTAATGCTGGAGAGAGAATATGAATTTGTTTCATTTAAAATAATAGCATTTAATGCTAGAAAGAAAACATGTTATTTCCGTACGTACATAGGTGAGGTAAATAATAGATGTACGCGATGGTTGGACTGTGTACACCTTCGTTTGTCGGTGGTAGGACAGTGTACACGGTGACGGTGGTTAAATTGTGTACATGATGACGATGATTGAACTATACACACCGTGTATACGGTGGTGTACCAACATACATCAGTTAGAATTACATTAATTGCTACAAAATTCACAACATCTACAGTTTTTACCAATTTGAAAGAAAAACTAAATCTACGAAACATGTAATATAAAACAAAATTTATAGAACTACATCATACATACACAAAAATTATGTACATTCAAAATAAAATTACACGTACACCAAATCAAACATTGTACATAGTGGTGTGTCGTTAGTCGAACTGTGTACATGATGATTGTGGTTGGACTATGTACACCGTGGTGTACTTGTGGTTGTATAGTGTACACGGTGTTATACAGGGCGCCGGATAATGTACAAGCCGGTATTCGAATGATGTATATGGTGGTGTACCAGTTGTCGGACAGTGTACACGGTGACGGTGGCTAGACAGTGTACGTGTAGTATATACTGTTGGTTGGACTATGTACATATGGTTCTAAAAATAACATTCCTAGCCTCAAACTGTGTACGTAGATATGACAGCTATTAACGTACATAGAAAAATTGACGTATATTTCACTATTTTGCAATGTTGGTGTACGTACATCCTATTGAAAATAATGACAACTCTTACCAGAATAGGCGTGTCGGTAACAACTCTCTATGGAGAGGCGGACCCACCTCTTGTCTAGTTGAAATTTCGCGGTGGAGAGGACCAATCGTCTTTTGTTCTCGATAACAAATTGTTGTGGAAAGATGGATTCGCCGCTTTTTCCGGTGATATCTCATGGATTGGATATAAACCGATAGTGTTGTGTTGGTAACATCTTCGGAAGCTCGTCACATGCCGGATCCACTACAAGAGGCTTTGAATCGGCGGTGACTTTTCCGGTGGAGAGAGAGAGGTTTTAATGTTTGAGAGTGAGAGAAAGAAAGAGAAAAACTTCTTGTGTATGAGACAAAGAAAGAAGAAAGAGAAGGTGTAAGAAACTGAAAAAGTTGCAGAAGAAATTGAAATCATTAAATGAAAGAAACAGAAAAGCTCCCAATATTTGAAATATATTATTCTGAAAAGGTGTAAGTAATTTTCTTACACAAAGCTCGTTGTTTCACTTCAATGTCAGGTGAGTGTTTGTACATTGGAAGGGTAAAATCGTCATAAAATGAGATTTATGACAAAACTTGATAAATCAGTTTTCATGTATGACATATTTGACATTTGAGTTTCATATTATGACTTTTCTGTAATTATTTCTTAAGATTATTGATAAGACCAAAATTAGAAATACCACCTAAACAAGTGTGAATCTAAAGAAATATCACTCAACTAAAGTGCTGGGAGGCGTGTGGTCCTAGTATTAAAATCTAACGACAAATTTCACTATCAAACGAGAGTAAAGCCTATATAAGAGCTTGTGTTAAATTATAACAACCTTTACGTTTCAACTGACGCATTATTGCCTTTTCAATTTGTATTTCATTTATCCTAAACTCTCTATTGACAGAGGAATCAAAAGAGCCTAAACTAATGGAGGAAGACACATTCTCATTGGCCGAGAAGAAGAGAAGATTGAATGCTGAACAAGTCAAAAGACTTGAGGGGAGCTTTGAGGAGGAGAACAAGCTCGAGCCAGAGAGAAAGGTGAGGATTGCGGAAGAGACGGGGCTGCATCCAAGACAAGTGGCCGTGTGGTTCCAGAACCGCCGTGCTCGGGGTAAGACTAAGCAACTCGAAAGAGACTATGAAGTCCTTAAAGCTCATTATGATTCTCTCAAACTTGACTACGGCAATCTTCAGCATGAGAGACAAGTTCTTACCTCAAAGGTATATTTATAGTCACTAAGCTCTAAGCACAAATAACACTAGCTGCCTATTTAGAACTACGTAAATACATAAAATAAAAAGAAACTCTTATAAGACAAATCAAGATATCTAAACTTCTAAGCGTGACCATGAAGACTGTAATATTAATTTGTTTTCTGAAATGGGTATGTGCCTAATGAAATTAGAGATTAAATATATTTTTTTTCAAAAAAAGAAAAATAAATTAAGGAACAGAGCACGTCTCTCACAGAACAGATGGTACCTACGTGTCACAAAGGCTGGTGTTCTTCGTCATGTTCAGGATCAGGATTGACTGCTGAGCCTTGCCGGTTTGGCAATTATCCACATAAAGAAATAAATATGGTGGAATTAGAAGAACTTCGTAATTTAAAATCTCTCGAGTATGATCCCCATCTCCAATGGTAAAATTAATTACACGATTAACGACGTGGAACTTTAGGCAATATTTAACTTAAACGCTATAAGAACAATTTGGGATTGGATTTTGTAGAAATTGTTTCCGAATTACAGTATATCGTGTTTACCAGTAGGCATGTTAACTAAGGGTAAAAATCATTGACAGAAAAGCCACATATATAGGACAATCGTTCCTCTCTCTCTAAAAAACCTCTTCTTTCTCTCCACAAGTTTCACGCATTGATCGTTTTTTCTTTTTCTTCCTTTTTACTTTTTCCCTTTTAGCCGGTGCTTCATATGTGGTCATTGTGTCATCCTTAACCATCTCGGTGGCCGGTCTTCGATGGGGTGGTCTAGATTTATCACTGGCAAGCTTTGCGGATCCGGATCTGATGAAGATAAGATCTGGTAAAGCTTCCTCAAGCTTCTCTATCCGGCGATTCTCGACCAGCCTCTCTTCATAGATTTAGTTTCACGTTCTACGGCGGTTTGGTGGTGGTGGCCTCTGATGGATCGGTAAGTTTGAGCGGTGGTGATGTGTCTAGAGAGCTTGAACCACCGGATGCTGATGAGTAAGGCCTCTTGTTTCGACACATATGATTCTTGAAAGGGGTATTCCGGTGGTGGCTGACTTACGGCGACGGTGCTTGCTTCTCGGCGGCTACTATCATGGTTGTTCTCGGGTTAGTACCGGCTCGGCTCTCTTCCTTGGATATGCGGTTATGTTCTTCCTTTCTACGACGAGGCTAATGGCGGCAGTGTGTACGAGAACAAGGTCTTTTCTCCGTGGAGTGGAGGCTCGGCCTCAACGGCAGCAGAAACCCTTGTGTAGGCGGCGGCACTACTCCTGCGTTAGATCTAGGGTTTTCTTTTGTCTCCGGTTTACATCCGGTTTGTGGGTGTATCCGGTTAGGGTTTTCACTAAACCAGGCCGTGTATTTGGGTTTAATGTGGCATGTTTATTTTGATGGGCTTTTATTAGGTTTAGATGTTCACTTGTTTTTATAAAAGCCCATAGAAAAACACAAAAATATTTCAATATAAAAACTTTTTAACAAAAAAAGGGTAAAAATCATTAAAAAAATAAATAAACTAAGAGTAAATGAACGGACAGTAGCGGATAAAGTTTTACTAAAATAAAAAGAGATAATTACTATAAAGACCTTTTTAGATAGGTGTTTACTCAAACAATCTTTTATTTTTTTAGCACAAAAAATTGAGTTAAAAAAGGTTACAAAGACATTAAAAATATCTCAAATTTGTTTATTAACGAAAATGTCATTATCCTTTGAGGAAAAAAAAACATAAAACCAAAAACAAAAAAATCAGATTTCTACGAAACCTCTTCTTCTTCTCCTCCGGCGACTCCTAGCGATTTCGTCTCTCTATCATTCACGAATGTTTCGAGTTCAGATTTATGAACTTCAATATGTTTTTCGTTCATAGGTTTCAAAATTCCGGCGAAAGAAAGTTCCGATGAGTGTTGTGGTTTCGTTTTCGTGCGTTGTAGAAAGGTAATCTCTTGATTCTAACCAGTTTCGTTTGGGTGTGTTAAAGTTTTGTAAAATCACGTTCTGATCCAGATCTGGATTTTTCTCAGATCTGAATTTTTTCGAGATCTGGATTTTTCTCAGATCTGAATTTTTTCGAGATCTGGATTTTTCTCAGATCCAGATTTCGACGTTATGGTAGACTTATTTTTATGGGAAAAACATACGTTACGGTAGATTTATAATAGACGTTGTGGTAGACTTATTTCTATGAGATACAGACGTTGTGGTAGACTTATTTCTATGAGATGCAGACGTTGTGGTAGACTTATTTCTTTGAGATGCACACGTTGTGGTAGACTTATTTCTATGAGATACAGACGTTGTGGTAGACTTATTTCTATGAGATGCTGACGTTGTGGTAGACTTATTTCTTTGAGATGCACACGTTGTGGTAGACTTATTTCTATGAGATGCACACGTTGTGGTAGACTTATTTCTATGAGATGCACACGTTGTGGTAGACTTATTTCTATGAGATGCAGACGTTGTGGTAGACCTTTCGACTCTTGATCTGCAATGAATGAAATCTTTTTTGACGTTGTGGTAGACTTTTTGCAAAGAGATACAAACATTGTGGTAGACTTTTTGACTCTGAAGCTGCTAATGAATGAAATCTTTTTTGGCTAGTTAGGATTGTGTTTCAGTCTAAGATGTTCTAATTTCCATGAAGGGTAAAATCGATATTTCGTGTTCCCTGCAAATAATTCTACCACTTACCAAATAAGTCTACCACCACTATAGTTTCCTAAACATGAAAGAAGTCTACCACCAAGGACTATAAGTCTACCGCTATCACAATAAGTCTACCAAATGTCTAATGTGAAAAAAAGCCTATCGTAACTAGGTTGGATAAAAAGTCTACCATCACTCGACCTAATAAAAAAAATTTACCACTACAATCGCTACCAACGCATAAGTCTACCACTGTTGGTCTTAAAAAAATAAGTCTACCAGTCAAAGGTTGGTTTCGTTGACCGAAAATATTGAATAAGTATACCGCTCATTATAAATCTACCATTACTACAATAAGTCTACCACACTTATACACAAAATAAATTTACCACCGCCATAAATAAGTCTACCGCTAACTATAACTCTACCGCTACTAAAATAAGTCTACCGTCACCATCCACAATTATAAATCTACCACTACTATGACTAAAAATCTACCACCAAAGAAGACAAATCTACCAGTCAAAATAAAATCTACCATCGAAGAAAAATAAATCTACCGTTCAAAATAAGTCTACGAAAATAAATCTACCATTCGACTAATAAGTCTACCGCAAAAAATAAGTCTACCACTGGGTGAATTTAAGTCTACCGCTCAAGAAATAAGTTTACCGTTCGGAAACAAATCTACCACCAAAGTGACACAATAAGTCTACCATTCAGAAATAAGTCTACCACTCATCAAATAAGTCTACGGACTAAAAAATAAGTCTACCAGATCGATAATAAGTCTACCATCGTTGAGCGGTAGACTTATTATTTTTAGGCGGGAACTTTTTCCGCCTACGTGTCCCGTTTCATTAATGGCATTTTCGTAAATATGTTTTTGTTATCAAAGGAAAAATGGTAAAACTGACTCAAAAATAGCTTCAGTAATTAAAATATAAAAAGGTTGTTTGAGTCAACCCAAAATCTAAAAAGGTTGTTTTAGTCAACTTTCCTTTTTTAAAAGTCTACTTAGCACTGCGGAAAGACCAATTTATTTTTTGGACGAACCTTTGACATATGTTTGAATATCATATCTCTCTTGGAGAAATTTTGTTGCTGATTAAAATGATGGGAACTTAATAAATAACAATAAAATGGTGTAACTGTACTGATCCATAATCTCAGTAATCACAGCTAACTGAAACATGTTCTATACAATTAGGCGTGGGCATCCGGGTACCCAATCGGGTTTCAGGTTGGGTACTTTGGATATCGGGTTTCCAGATTTTTAAATATAAAACCCATACAGGTTATATAGAAATACGGGTTAGGTATTTTCGGGTTCAGGCGGGTTTCAGGTTTGTCATTAAAAACCAAAATTAACCCGATCAAACCTGTAAATTCAAAAGCAATGTGGCAATTAACTCTAAGTTACAAATTGACAAACAAGATAATGTCTAAAACAACGTTTAAATCAAACCAAGACTTCAAATCTATACATAATGTCTAACAACCACATAAACAAAAGCAACGTAATGTCTAAAACCAAATCAAGACTTCAAATATATAATGAAACTAAAATGCAAACTGGAAATTTAAAAGATAACTTTCTCTTGTGATTCTCCATCCTTCCTTGTCCATTCTTGATTCCTCCTATGATAAGTACAAATCAAACAACAAATAGAGATTAGATAATGATTATACAAGTTCATGCGAGAAACAGTTTATAAATCCAAAGCATATTAAACGATTGTTGTATTAGCAAACCTCCTTTATATAAAAGGGGAAGAATTATTGACCTCTAAGGCATGCCACATGGACAAATAAATCTGAATTTTCTCAGCCAATCAACTTGCCATGTCATTGTTTAATTATATACAATATTTTTGTTACATTCAGAACCAACAAAAACAGTCCAAATAAAGCCCAACAAAAATTCAACCTAATTCGAAAGTCATCTTCTTCTTTTTTGGTAACTCTACATCTCCACCACCTTCTTGGCGGTTAAATGTTAACGTTTCCTCTTCATAAACATTGAATACCCCCACCCACCGTTACCACTTCGTATCTTGATTTCTTAATTGTCTATTTACTCATTCCAACTCAAAGCTTATAAAGCACGTCAAACCCAACAATGTGAATGGATATTTTCAGTTGTCAAGGACAAAAGATCTCAACAAATTGTTGTCTTATGTCTAAAGGTAAGACCTACCACCTTCTTTCTCTTCAATCTCTGAATCCTCTGCAAATCTTGGGTTTAATCTTATTGTTTGTTTCGTAGATACGTCTCTTTGCGTCTCTGAAAACTCTTTTTGACGGGTGTTGTTGAGTTCAGAGCTTGGTAATCTTAAAAGGAAAAAACTATGGGTGTCCTATCTTCGGATTCATTGTTTTTCCTCAGTGTGTTATCCTACGGAATCTCTCTCCGTTTTCTGCACTTTCTATTTTCATATCTACTATTATAGTTTCCAGGGACTTCTATACATTATGGTTGTAGTTGCAAATGGTAATATAATTTCGCTTTTAATTACAAAATGTAATGGTACTTTGATTGGTCATGCAGGCATCGATTAGTGCTATGCTGTAATGACCCTCGCTTAGGGCTAAACCGCGTCTCGGCAAAGCCCCGATGCGATGGCCGGATTAGTCTGATAGTTTTTGGCCAAAACCTAGTTAAGCACCTCGGTGACTAAGCTAAGTGTCTGCCTGGTTGGTTAGTCACCAGCGTTACCTTCGGCCGAAGAAACGACAATTACCCTCGGACGAAGAAACGTCAGTTACCCTCGGACGAAGAAACGTCACTTACCTTCGGACGAAGAAACGTCCAAGCTGATCGGGTTTGTCCAAGCACGACAAATCCCATAAGCACGAGGTGTCGCGACCGTGTGGGACGAGTCAGTGGAAGCACGACAAATCCTGTAAGCACGAGGTGTCGCGACCGTATGGGACGAGTCAGCAGAAGCACGAAAAATCGGAAGCACGACAAATTCGTAAGCACGACATGTCGGAAGCACGACAAATCCCGCAAGCACGAGGTATTGCGACCATGTGCAACGAGTCAGCGGAAGCACGACAAATCCTGCAAGCACGAGGTGTCGCGACCGTGTGCAACGAGTCAACGGAATCACGACAAACCGGAAGCACGACAAATCCGCAAGCACGACAAAGCCCTGCTGACTCAGCTGCTTGCCTAAGCTTATATATAGGAAGCTAAGCACCTCCTTTTCTTTCATCCAAAACGTGGGAACCTCTACCAAAATCACTCTAGAAACCACTTCGAACCTCTGTTAAAATCGGTTTAGAAAACCCGAGTTCTTGTCCACATTTTTATCCACCCTTTTCTATCACCTTAGACCATCGAGTAGAAGCAAGATTAGTCGATAATCTAGCCTAAGCTCTGGCCGTTTTTAGAGAAGGAAGATCCGTTCTAGATCTTTAGTCGAATCCAAATCCTAACTGTTCATAGAGTAAAGGTGAGTCACACGTGCTTGTTTATTATTATGCTTTTAACCGTAGAGGTTCATGCTAGGATTTTAGGAATTTAGTTTAAGTGTTTTAATTGATTGTTATGCATGATGTTTGATTGTGTGATTGTGTGTTGCATATTTCTTGTGTATTTTTTGTGTTGTGTTTGTGGTTTAGCGTTGCAAGTGATCAAGAGGGTCATGTAACGTTCTAACTTCCTAACTTTAGTAGAAAGCAGTTGACACTTCCATGTATCGGAGGTCACGGAGGAACGGGATTGCAGCCTATGGCCGTGGATCCGATGTAATTCACGGAGGAACGGGATTGCAGCCTAGGGCCGTGAATTACAGTAGTCGGATTACTTGACTTTTAGCCTTTGTGGTTAGAGTTAAGTGAGGTAAAATAGGACGATGAAAGGAAGTTGTCAATTGGCTTTATTTAGGATTTTGTGTGCTAACATGTTACTTTAACAGAGGACTGCGGTAAGAGGTCCTCTGAGTGTGTTATGTTTTAATTATCATTTCCGCATGTGCATTCTCTGTTTATTATTGTTGATTGCTTGTTGATTGTTATTTTGGGTTTGGGTTGGGAATTTATTTATTGCATGTTAGGGGAGCCTTGACTCATTGAGCAATTAGTGCGCACGACTCATTTGCTTTGCAGGTAACCAATAGTGAGATTTTAGTCGGGCTGGAGGAGCTTAGGAAAGTTGGTGTAGATCGTCTGCCTTTTTGCAAACGTGTATGTATTTAATATGTAGAAATGTTATTTTGAGCATTGGCTCGAAGCCGGTAAATATCTATGTTTTGGTAACTATTGTAAACATTAAGTATAAGTATGTATAAATGAAGTATTTGCTTAAAGCTTGGGTTACATATGATACTAGTCCTAGTCCAGGACGAACCAACTATCGTTCATAAATCGGGTTGAAAAGCCTTGGTTTATGTTCGATAGGAAATGCATACTTGGACGTTTGGTCTAGGGTTCTTTAATGAGTTTTTGGAACCTCGGAACGGACGGCCAAGTGCGCAAACGTAGCATCTTCGGTCGGGTTTTGGGTCAGCGTTGACCTGATCCTGATCGGGGGCGTTACATATGCTAACAGTGATCATAACATGGATGTTGATTGCTACAACTAACAAGCAAGGGAGGATCTCGCTTGATCAATAAGCAAGGGAGGATCTTGCTTGATCAAATATTCAGACGAAGATGATTCTAAAGAAGTAATGACAACAACTAACGTGGAGGTAGGGAAGGGTTTTTTAAATCAAGACTTAAAAAGGTGGGTCTTGGTGTATAGATTTTGCTTATTTGCTTTCATTCTTTGAGTCGAACACTGAAAACGTCTACTATATGATTTCTCCAGAATAAAGCAAGATAAGCCGATTAGAAGGATTTAATTTTCCTGAAACAAAAGGGAGCTCCAATGGGGATCTCGAAACAGAGATAGGGATGGCAGAGATAGTCGTTATGGACCTGATCGTGGTGGAGGACGTAGTCGGGATGGTGGCAGCCGTGGAGGTCCAGGAGGTGACAGGCATAATCGTGCTCTGTACGACCGCCCTAGAGCTGGTGCCTTTAACTACAATTCTACTCCAAAGGGTATGTATGTTTTGAGTTCTCTTTCAGCCAAATATGAGAAAATGGTATACTCCAAATGCAATTGGTTTAAGTGATTTTCCACACATAATTTTCTTTTGGGAATTTTGGGTACAGACAAGGTAAGACTCATGAATTTAGTGAAGCAGAGAAGGACAGTGATAAGAGTACAAGGTTGAGTGATTATTTGAAAAGATGGAAATCAAACAAATCTCAGCCAAATAAGCAATGGAAAATTGTTAACAGATAAATTAAAAACTGTTGTTTTTAAAAGCTAAATAAATAATTTTTGTTGAGTTGATTGAATTCATGTTTTCTTACATATAAAAATCATGTTTAGTTAGTAAACACAAGTGTTCCACCATAACATTAATTTTGATATCTAAAGCTCAAGTCTTCTTAGTCTATAAACAATATGACTTAGACTATGCGAGAAGGATATCATTTCCGGAAGAAATCTTCTTTTCAAGAAAACTATGACAATTCCCCAATATAGAATATATCTCAACTATATATATATTCCTCCATCCATTGACCTTTTTAAAACAACAAAAGTCTACATGCAGTGGCCGAAGATGTTGAGATCATCGTAATATGGGGATTTATAAAAGGTAAACCAAGCGGCAACAAAAAATATTAACATGTGGTATGGGAGCAGATGTGCCATGTTTTGAAAGTAACATGGGAGGTGAAAAGAACATGTAAGGTGATGAAAATATACTGAACGACTTTTGGAAGGTGAAATACGTAGGTGTTATTAAATAAATAAAGTTCTCATTAAAATTACTACAAGAAAAAACGAGGGGATATGAGCGTTACAAAGAGAAGCTTTTCTCTATATAGAGGATTACATACATAATGTTAATTACGTACAATTTAGAAGAGAATGAGCAGTTGATGCTTGGTTGGTCAAAACAAGAAAAAATAAGAGAATGATTTTACATCATTAGAGGAGAGAGCCTGACGAAAGAGTCAGCATAACAAGTACTAAAGACATGTGACGCTGAGGCTAAATCAAGTCGAGTGCAAAAGTCTGAAGTCCTAGATTTGCAGCTTGCTACTATATAAACGAGCTGGTAACTAACAAAAGCCGGGATACAAAAGTTGCAGAGGAACCAAACAAATTGTAACATGAGAAGAATGGGAAACCTGAAAAAAATCCTCGAAGAAAACAATCTTCCATGGAAAATCTCTTCCACAAGAAGAGCACCCCAGAGATTTTGAAATTTCAAAGAAGTTGGAGATAATGCTAATGAAGTCATAGAGTCCGAGTTACCAGCATAATCGCCTCAAAGCAAGCAAAGGGCAGACATACATTTAAGAAGATGATAAAAAAAGTTGATAACAAAGAGCTTCTACCACAAGGTACAAGATGAGAACATTATGGGAGTTTCTACCACAAGGGATAGCGAAAATACTTACTCATTAGAAGTTAAAAAGGATAAAGAAGATGGAGAAAATTGGATTGTATACCCTAAAACTTGTTGAAAATTGGAAAAGTATACCAAATTTTACAACATTGGATAACTACCCTTAATATTGTATAAATTATCATATAAATATGTTGACAATTAAAAATTGTTTATTGTAAATTATAAAATTAAGTTCAATTTGTTAACAACTCATATTTATTTTTTAAAACAAAAAAAACTATACGGTTAATTAATCATAATTTTTGTAACTAAAATTATAATTAAGTAAGTCGATTTATTTTACACACTTGATTTATATTTTTCTTCGTTGATTTTTTGCTCTATTGATTTATTTAAACTACTGACTTATTTTTTTTATGTTCGTCGACTTAATTTTCAGTTTGGTCGACTTATTTTCAACTATGGATTTATAATTGTATTAGTTGATTTTTTTCTTTGTCGGACTTATTTAACCGTTGACTTATTTTTTATGTTCCTCGACTTAATCATCGGATACATCGATTTATTTTCAACTATGGATTTATATTTGTATTGGTTGACTTTTTTCTTTATAACCATTGACTTATTGTTTTCGTGATCGTCGACTTAATTTTTAGATTCGTCAACTTCTTTTCAACTGTTGATTTATATTTGTATTGGTCGACTTTTTTCTTTGTCGACTTATATAACCAGTGACTTATTGTTTTTATGTTCGTCGACTTAATTTTTTGTATTCATCGATTTGTTTTACACTATCGATTTATATTATGGTTCGTTGATTTTTTCTTTTGTCGACTTTTTAAACCACTGACTTAATTAATATGTTCATAGATTTAACAAATTAATTAAACTGTAAATTATAAAATTAATTTTAAATTGCAATATTTAAATTCGTAGTTATTTTATAATAAAAAATAAATAAGTAATTTTATTTAAATTAATACAAAATACCTTATATTTTAAGGTAATTATTAACTAAAATATTTACTAAATCAAAAAAAAATCTAGAAAGATATTTACAAAGATTATATTCCTTTATTAACGTTATTGCGTTGATACTTTTAACAAAAATCGCACAAACCCTAAATTGATAAAGATTTTGTTTTTTTCCATTAATGGTCTTTTAAAACTGATTAAAAAAATTTAGATTGATTAATGATTAATGATTAATTAATGATAAAAATATCATTGCAAACTAAAAATAGGGTAATTTTCAAATGTTAACAAATTTGGTATAGTTTTCAAATTTTCAAATAAATTTAGGGTACTTATCCAAATCACCCAGGAAGATGTCATTGAGTTTGGAGTAGTTGATCATGATTTTGTTGGGGAATGAAGAGGAGATAAATGAGGTAGCCACATCAGAGAAGAAAATTATACTAACTAAAAGTGAAGCTCAGAAAGAATCTAATGAATATCATGTTGAAATTCAAGCTATATCAAATTATAGAAAGAGCAATGGTGATAAGGATTTATGAGCTTACATATTTTTAATTTTTTTTGGAATTTACTATCTCATTACACATCTAACTGGATCTCTTTGTTTTGTTTCTTCTATCGCTTCTTGGAAGAGTTCAAGAGCAGCCGGAATAGAGGAGATTTGTCGTCGAGATGGACTCATCGAAGGCATAAAAGAAGAGTAATTATTGCTTTTTTCATGATCAAAGTTATGTCTTTAAAAATTCTCGTTTTTTTTTTTTTTTTTTTTTTTTTTTTGTCACGAGCGCACTGAAGCCTAAAGATTACAAGAATACAGATGTATCCGTGAACCAAAGAGGAACGGAAGTGCTAATAAAGGAAAACACCGATTGGCGGAGACAAGCATTCTTTGCGAAAAATTCTCGTTTTGATGATCAATGTTGTTAAAGATATATTGTAGGAGTAAAAAGGAATATTAAGAGGGATTTAAGAGAACCAAATTTTATATAAAACTAATGATATTTCAATAAGGTACTAAAAATTTAACCGAATTTGGACAGTGATTGCAAACTCAAAAGCGACGATGGTAAGTGAGGCTTCGCACATGATTTGGGTAAAAAATGCCAGGAAGCAAGGGATTGGTCTCTTGGTAAAATTTCATAAATAAATGGATTGGAAAATCAATCATCTTATGCTGCCTCATTTGCTCTCTAAAATAGTAGGAAAAAGAATTGTGTCTACATGGTGGTTCGAGGTCTCCATATTATTATTGATTTTCAGGATTAGTGCCCATAAGAAATAAAATGTTCAATGTACATACACATTAGTTTAAGAAGTTGCAAACTTGATCATATTATATATGAATATATTGGATACGTCAAAGTTTCGAAATGGATTTATGAAATAAGCTTCTCTATTTTACAGTTTAAACAAATTAAATATAATGTCAACTATGTAACGCAAAACCCACGCGATATCCCCTAGAGAAACCTTAGATTTAATGCTTATACTAATTGAGAAGTACATAGGAAAGTTTTCCTATGAGATGTGATTCTTAAACCTTTTATGGTTATTTTTCTTACTTTCTTTCCACCATCGCACGATGTTTGTCAATCCCTTATTAATTTAGGATCTCAAAATCCTTTAGTGTGATTTTATGGGATTGGCAACTTGAACAATTAAATCACATTACCAACATGGAGATTCATATTCTTCACTTGAGAGTCTTTATTCTTTGATGAAAAATGTGAGGACAGAGATGGTCGATACATAAATAAAAAAGATAGAAAAGAGTATATAACTCTATTTTTGAGATTCTCAGTATTCATAAATTTATTTGATAATCCATTTTTGCAAATGTTAATCTTGACATGAGATTTGGAGATTATAAAGATGATGAGTTACAAATCAGTGTGCAAGTCATACTATGAACGAGAGTTTGGTTATGTTACAAAAGCTTACGATATGTTCAACGATTATAGCAATTACGAAAATATACCCAATTTTGGATATACTACATTTTCACTGTTATTTTTTCTTGAGAAAATTATTAATTCAAAATAGAATACGGACACATAACTTTTTGTATACAATTTCAGTTTTTAAAGAATAAAAATCATAGAAAATGAACATTAAGTTCATTATTGAATAATATCTTCTTAACTTATTTTGATGTAACGTTATATACCTGCCAAATTTGAGGTTTTATCAAATACAAAATTTGTCCTCAAAAGAAACAACTCAAAACAAAAAGAATCTACATAAAAATTAAACAATTCATTACAAAATCTGTCCGTAGGGCGGAGAAAGACCTAGTGATAATATTAATAATCAATCAATTTGGATAACAAGCCTTTTTTTAAAGTATTGATTTTTTTGCTAAAATTACTAGACAAATATTTTGTGAAAAGTTTACCGTTTATCATCACCATCACTATCATATAGAGGATAGACAAATGATTATTTAAGTAAAACAATTTTTGTTCCAAACATCAAACTAAGACCTCTATAATGCTATCCTCTCGTTATAAAACAATTCAGCAGAATTGGAAAATTTGACCAAATCAATTTATATAGAATCTAGGGTTTATATATAATCAAATCAAAGAAATCAAACAATCACCAAAGACAAATCGATCCTCTCCAGAAACTACATTGAATCAAAAACAACAATATATCAGTCACATACATTCAAATGGTTTATAGACTCCTCTGATGGAGGAGACGAATTCCTTAGAAGATTTGGATTTTCCATCTTGAAAATCGAAAAGGAATTATGTGAATTTATAACGAATATCGGTAAATGGGGATTTAGGATTTTGAAACTAGAAACTGAACATGCTAATACGGGTAAGTGTATATTTGTATACATATGTGTTCTTTGGATAGTTTGGGTAACCGTTTTACTTTCGGGTAACCCTAACCCGAACCTGAAATTTTAAATTATAAAACTCATTCGGGTTATTAGGACTACCCGTACTCGTTCCAAATCCTGTTTTTTGGGTCGGGTTCGGATTTTTTTTTCAGGTTCGGGATATATGTCTAGGCCTATATACAATTGTCAGAATAATAATCTTTGGTTAGATTTTGAGAATGACACTTTATCCTTTTTTACTAACCAAAAATAATGTAATTCCCGAATGGACAAATTCACTATTTAGAAATTAGTTTAAAAAAAGGAAAAAGTTTCATTCTCAAAATCTTCCTATATATTTCCATTTTAACTTTTTCCATTTTTTTAATTACGTATGACATAAATTAACAAAAAAGGAAATACCAGATAAAAAACCGTTGTTAACGAGTTAGCCACTCCATAAATAATGGACAACCCCACTCGCTCCTCTCTCAAATATTTTGAGTTTACATGTTTAGTTTCTTTTTCGGTCGATGGCGAAAAGCTTCCACATGTAAGAAAGTGTTGCAGCAACTCCAGTCTCGTCTTAAGCTATTCAAGAACAAGAAATACGCAATTTCAAGACTTTTACGTCACGACATTGCTCTCTTCATACAAATCAATGATCATACACGAGCTCTCCTTCGTACCAAAGAGCTATTCCTTGTCGAAAACTCGATATCCATCTACGATTTGTTGCTTCAATTCTCTGGTTTTATCCTTCTCAATTTTTCGTCCATTAGAAAACACAGGTTAATTCTTTAACAAAAAAAAAAGAAAACACAGGTTAATTAATAAGTTTGTTTTTTTGTTTAATTCTCTGTTTCTATGTGTTGATTTTAAACACTAAATATCAATAAATCTTTACTTTGCAGAGAATTGGTTGATGATGACATTAGCGAAGCGGGTTTCGAGTCTTGTCTTTGCCTCTACGAGTTATGGTGGAGAATTACCTGAGCTAATTACCACTAAAGAGCTCTTTAGTCAACGTTATGGTCAAAACTATGTAACAAAAGCTCTTCAACTTCTCCCTGGAAATCTTGTTAATTTTCAGGTTTCAAAACTTTTTCACTCATTCTTTATTTTTATCCTTTTATTTTTATTTTATATCTCGCATTTTAATTTACCCTAAATATGCAGATCAAAGAGAAAGTGTCCATAACTTCAATATCTGAGGAGTTAACGTCCAAATTATTAGATGAAATAACAAAAGAATCCGGTCTCCGATGTGAGAGTTGATGCTGGAATATACACCTCAAAATTGAAAAACAGGTGAATTTTTTACTTGTTTTTTTGTTTTTATTCCGTTGTTGTATATCTCAAGACTAGTAATGTTAATTCTTGCTATGTATAGGTCATTGAAGAGGAAGAGAAGAAAGTAATGGATTCGGATTCGAATAGTTTCTATGATGATTATTCACCAGAAGTGTGTAAATTTAGTTTGACGGATATGGAGGAAGAGAAGTGCAAGGAAGAGACATCAATGGAGGATGATTTCATAGAGGAAGTTAAAGTGGGAAGAAATCAGAGAGTATTCGGATTCAGAGAAACTAGTGAAGAAGATAGATCATCATCATCGTCACCATCATTATCATTATCAAGAGGGTTTAAGGATATGGAAAGTTCGAGGTACTATCAGAGGCGAAAAAGGATTCATAGAAGGAAAAGATTATCATCATCATCCTCATCATCAAATTGTTACAGTATAGTATACAATGTGTATAGAGTGAATAAGGAAGAAGAAGATTAGTACCTAAACATGTTCATCCTAAGCTTCCTGATTATGACCAAATTGTTGCTCAGTTTAAAGCCTTAAGGACACCAGAACACCGTCTGCATTCTTAATATGTTGGTTCTACTCGAGGCTTATGTTTGTTGGTCCAGTGATGGCGTCTTCAGGTTCTTTGGGAATAGAGCTGTCAAATGGGATGGTCGTCCATTGTCCAACCCAACCCAAAACACTATTGGACAATAATGGTCATGACCAAATGGGAAGGAGCCCAAATGGGTTCAAGTTCAAAGCGGGTCCGACTAAACGGTCATTGGTTATCCAATGGACAAATAATTACCTTAAATTTTGAATTTTATTAATTTAAGTAAAAAACAAAATCAAAACTATAATTATAATAAAAATAAATATAGATCATTTTAATAATTAAAATGCAAATTCCCAGTTTTTACGGAAAAAAATATTTTTATTGTTTTTCACGGAAAATGTAAATTTTTTTTTTGGTGGGATAACGTAATTTTAAAATTTTGTTAGGAAAACTTCAGTATTGCGGTTTTGGCCGGAGATAAAGATTTACGAATTTGGCGATAAAAATATAAATATACAGTTTTGGCGGGAAAATACAGTTTTGGCGGGAAAATCAAGAATTTCACGGTTTTAGCGGAAAAATATAGTTTTGGGGGGGAAACTATAGTTTCGCGGTTTTGGCGGGAAATACAGTTTTACGAATTTGGCGGGAAAACTACAATTTTGCCGTTTTGGCTGGAAAACTACGGTTTCACAGTTTTGGCGGGAAATACAGTTTTACGAATTTGGCGAGAAAAATACAATTTTGTGATATTGGCGGGAAAATACAATTTTGGCGGGAAAACGATAGGTTTTCGGTTTTGGCGGGAAACACGGATTTACGAATTTAGCGGGAAAACACTATTTACGGGTGTGGCGAGAAAAATAAAATTTTGCAGTTTTGGCGAGAAAAACGTAATTTTAGGGTTTTATGGGAAAACATAATTTTACGGGTTTAGCGGAAAAATAAAGCTTTATAGTTTTGGTGTTATCTAAAGAGACAATAACCAATTTAAAATATTATCTAAAATTAAACTAAAACATAATACAACTAGTGAATTATGTTGGTCATTTTTGGAACCCATGGACAAACCATTTGATCGCGGTCATTATTGGTCATGGTCGTTGTTGGTCATAGTCATGATTTGACCAAATAAAAATTGTCCAGCTGGACATGACCATATGGACGATGGTCATCCCATTTGACAGCCCTATTTGGGAATATGCATTGTTGTATTTCATTTCGGCGTTTCAATGTTAATGGCTAGGATTCTTTTTAATTTTAAATCAGTCCATTTTTCCGGGTTTTATACCATGAGTGTAAGTTCCTTGGACTTTGTAACGAGAGACCATAAATAAATTTTTCTTTTTTAGGCAAGACATAGTTCAAGGAGTCCATAGATCTCCGAACGAGGGGAAAAATACCTCGTCGACTTCGTTGGAATCTTACTCCCTTCGTTGCAAAATAATTGTCATTCTAGACTTTATTTTTTGTTTCAAATTAATTATCGTTTTACATTTTCAATGCATATTTTCGCTTTAAATACCAAATTTAGCCTCAAGTCTTATGACGAATAGAGAGAGTCAAATTCATTATTAAGGCTAAAACAAAAATTCTAATATATTTTCTTAATATACATAAAATCATCTAGAATGACAACTATTTTGCAACGGATGCAATAATAATTATGTTGTACCAACCTGGAGTTCGAGAATCTATCAAATTCCCCTTGTCGGTTTTCAATTCTTTCTAGGACCCATCAATCTCCTTTATATAAAGGAGAAGAATTGGAGAGCTCTTAGAGCATCCACATCAGCCAAAATGCTAAATTTTCTCAGCCTATCATTTGGCCATGTCATTCTCTAATTACTCCTTAATTTAAAAACCACATATAAAAATCCCAATTAAAGAAGTTATACCGTAGAGCATCTAAAAAAATGCCTCTACGCCTTCTCTTGCTAAAAACGTTCTGCATTAAATCATCGTCTCTGCCCACGACCTCTTCAAACTTCCAAGCCTTCTCATCTTCCATAGCTTCTTGATCTCTCATTTTAAATACCCATCAAAATACCTAATCATAGACCCACCATTTGAAACCCTAATCAATTTCTAGATTCAAATAACTCTGCTTATATATCAAAATTCATAATTTATCATTGTTTCCTAGAATTTCATCGACTTTGCATTCTTCAGAAACTATCCGAGATTAACTCTCAGGGGCCAAGCCATGTTATTCAGCTTATGATGATGGGTCGTGCTGCTAAGGTTGATTCGATAGGTCGATGTGGTAGTATGGTACAAAATTCTCTGCTTTGATTTTATTGGATTTCAAGGACTCCGAGTTTGCTATATGTTCGACGAATTGCTACACATGGATATGTTTTCGCAATTACCCAAAACTCTTTTCAATTACTGAATGATGGTAGGAAAATTTCAATTTTGTTTGTACACGCTTGTTCTGTTTTTTTCCTTCATGTATTTCTCATAGTTTCTTTGCGGCATGGATTAGGATCGTAAGGCCTCAACTAGAAGTTATTAACAAGAGTGAGAAGCTATTTGGATGCATGTTAGGTACAAGTTATAACACGAACATGTGAGGAACATCGACCCCACTAATGTTGTATGTCTCTGAATTTTGTTTCAATTTCTTTTGCTCTTTCTTTTGTTTACAAGCTTATATTTGAATACGATTTGGTGCATTCATAGGGAGCTATATGTTGGAATTTTGATAACTGTTGTTTCGTCAAATTGGTGTTGCAATGTTTGATGTTTCACACACGTAGTGCCTCTTCTTGAGAGCCTTATTCATGTAAATACCACAATGTCGCCTTTTAGTTTTGTACGTTGTAATGATGTTAATTTGTGCTTTCAAATTTCATCTTTGAAATGATTTCATTCCGAAGCGATTACTATATTTTCCCTCTTCGTATCTCCGGAGGTTTAAATATCAAGGATCAAAGCGTTCGGTGTTTAGAATTGCAATTATTTCACACTTTACATTTGTAGGCAATTATTTATCATCGTCAAAATCGGAGATCCCTCAGCTATTAGATAGGTCTTTATCAAGTTGCATTTTTGCTCTGTTATAAATTTATAATCCATCGTTATTTCAGAAACACTTTCTGTCTCTCTCAAGCAGCTTGCTTCGACCAGGTGAATTTCGAATGAGTCATTCACTAACGACCTCTCACACGAACTATTCTGCATCAAGAGATTTCTTTTATGGAAGAAGTTTTTCTACCAGTTTCATCTATTGAGCTAAAAATGTAGGAGACGTGATAGGAAAAGATCATCAAAGGAGGTAACAAAGACATTTTATTCCATTTATGGGAACTCATTTTCAATATGTGAATGTTGAACTAAATATTAAACATGGGTTTAACAAGCTTCGTATTTTAGGAGCCAATTCCACCTACAAGGTAGACAAACTGTGGTTGTTGTCTGCACATGCTTGAATCTGAAGCTTCTCGCAGGTGACTTTATAAACAATATCCGACCTAAATAATAATTAGGGTTCTTAGTTATAATAACCCACCAAATAAGACGACCCCAATTTATCCAGAGGACTGTTTATATCTCTTATCTTGATGAAAATGTTGACATTTTGCACCATTTTTTCAAATAGGATTGTTCCAAGACTTAAAATGTAAACACTTTTTTCCCTATGACTCTGTGTTTTTTGGGTGTTATAGGTCACTAAACCTCTCCTTGCTGGTTTGTTTATGAGTTGTGGAGAGGTTGCAAAAGTTTAATCCAAGAGAAAGGTATGGGAGAAAATGATTAACCAAGAAAAATTATTTCCAAGCCTAACCAAACTTTGTCGATTGTGCAGTGTGGCATGACAGAGTCAAATATTATTTGATTCTCATCTAAGGGGTAAACCACCAATCATGATGTGTCTATCAGAAGTAAGTAGCTAACTTTTAGCTACACGATAACGTAGGAATTTAAAAACATAAATAACTTTATAGTTTGGTAAAACATAAGCCTCATATTATAGTGTTCCATCAAGCACTCACTGTTTCTAAGAAGCTTTAAGATAATGGTGTTGAAGACAAAACAATTTCAGAACTTCCATTGCAATCTCGAAAAGCTAAAAAGAATACCAGCTGGCCTCAGAAGCAGAGGTAGGTTTCTAAGTTTTTGCTATTCGAGAATTTGAGATTTTTATTAACATTGGAAATTTGATAATGTGGTATTACATAAGCTTGATACAATACTGTTGGACCAGGTACTCATCGATTCTAAGCGGTAATCTACAGCATAGATTGGTATTTTAAGCCACTCGATTGGAACAAAACGGTTTTGTTTTAGTCTCTGGAGTAAAATATATAAAGTAAAGCACAAACCAACAGAATGAAAGAACTTAGGGATGGATTCTAGGTTTTGCTACTCTAAGGAAGTTTTTCTCCTTTGAGACTATCACATATCCATGATGATTATCTTTGAAACGAGCATATTCGACTCTCCTCATTTATAAATCCATTATTCACAACTGGTTCGTTCATTGTTCCAACACCCCTTTACTTTTTGTTCAACGGGGAGTGATTGTACCCTTTAACTATCTTCACGTTTTTCCTTTTGGTTTATAGGTGTTCGGGTGATTAAAACATTTGTGGTGAGCTCGTATTTGCATAAAAGAAAAAAGCAAAAGGCCTTGGAAAATATGTAGAAAACTTGGGACCATGTGATGATTACTTACAATTTTGGTACCCAACTTGTGATTTTGTTGTAGACAATCTTATATAAATTTTAATACAACTTGTTGCTTTTAGCCTTTTAGGTTCGAGAAGCAAGGGCAGGCTGAGAAAGCGCAGCAATTGCGACAAAACGTAGCCGCAAGGAAACTGACAAGTTGAAACAGGAGGGCTCATAGTAACAAAATCGTTGTATGGTGACCTAAAAGTGTTGAATGGTGACCCAAAAGAGATAGAGAGAAGACATGAAGAAGGAGAAGTGGTTTCAAAAGTCATTAACATTGCCAATGAAGTTCTTTGTGAGTAAGTTAGGGCAGCTCAAGCTCCACGAGGGAGTGAAGAAATCAGGGATCACAGGCTTTTGCGATCTGTGGCATAATTATAATGACACAAATAATATATCAGTAATCCGAGATTACGAGTACACGTTCAATACTATTCTTATGCCTTTCCAAATTTCTTATCTACATATACATCGGCGTACTCTCACAAACCAAAACCCAATATCAAAAATTCTTTACAATAATATATTACTATATGATTCAACCTCAATATTAAGTGCAAATAATAATTAAGACCCAAAGGAAGTGCAAATAATAACTAAGACCCAAAGACCAAAATAGAAGAAGACATTTATAAAACATCGGCTAAAACTCAGAGAAAAATAACATACATACATTCAATTCCAAATCAAAACTATACCAAAAGTAAACTCAACATATATAGCAATATTAATGCATTGCTAACAAAAAAACACAAATATAAAAAGCACTATCTCCTAAAAAAAAAAACAATTACATCACCAACTAACCAAAAAACAAAAATTACAAAGAATCCGCGCGAACGCGCGGAGAAACCCCTAGTATACCATATAAAAATCGCAATACCCAGGAGCTCTCTAGGACTAATATTTTCATTGTATACTACATCCGCTCATTGGTCAGTGTCCAGCTTCCTAGTGGGTGATATCAAGAGGTAAGTGATCCTTATTGCTAAAAGGTTTATTTTTTATTTTTTAACAACAAACAAAATTGTTAAAAAAGTTTATTGTTTTTTGTTTCCCATATCTATATATCACATGATTTATCGATATGCTTGGAGTATCTCGTGCAAAATCCTTCGAGTTGGTGGTATTCGCCAAAACAAATAATCCACATTCTTTTAAAAATTCTCATTCGAAAACTTATTTGGTAAAAAAGAGATGTTCGATAGCGCCCAATATTTTGACATACTAGTGAAAAGAGCATGAATCATAGAGTGAATGGGTTTAAAATATTTTATTGTAGTTTTTAGAAACAATATAATAGGAATTTATTTTTTCTGTTAACTTCCTAATTATATCTTTTTGTTATTGTACAAAAATTTCCCTAAAACACTAAATGTATTTTTTAGGGTTAATTTGCTCAACAACTAAAAAAACAATTAAATAACTAACAAAAATTGGTATGTGTGGTAAAATATTGACCATTAAATTTAGAATAATTAGTTTTTTTTGTTCAGAAAGAATAAATAGTTAAGCTTTTAGTTATTTTTTTTTCTTAACTATTGTACACAATTTCCCTATTTTGTATTGGTAATGTAAACAACATGTTATGATTAAACATTTAACAACAAAACAAAACACAATATAGGGTCTGACTGGTTTAGCCGCAGCGGGTGCAGAAGTTTGCGAAAGCAGGCAGTAGCAGTTTCAAGCGTTATTGAACGATTCATACGACTGGCGCAACAGTTGAAAATTATTGCTTTTGCGGGATATTTATGACTGGTGAACTAGTAAATGCGGTAATGGTTAGATAATAAATTAACAATATACAAACATTACATAATTATTCTACTGCCCATAAAGCTTTCCTAGCAGCTATTACTTCCGTTCATGAGCCTCATGACTACAAAGAGGCTGTCCGCGACAAGATATGGCGTAACTCTATGGGTGATGAAATTCAAGCCCTTGAGTTAAACAATACTTGGGATATTGTGGACTTACCACCTGGAAAACGCGCTATTGGGAGCAAATGGGTCTATCGCATCAAGTATCATTCTGATGGAACAATAGAACGGTACAAATCTCGTCTTGTGGCGTTAGGTAATCGACAAAAGGAAGGCCTTGATTACACATACACATTTGCACCAGACGCCAAACCTACTGCGGTTCGTATGTTACTTCAATTAGTTGTTGCGAAACAATTGGAGATTCATCAAATGGACGTACACAACGCCTTTCTCCACGGGGATTTAGAGGAAGAAGTATACATGAAGCTCTCTCCGGGTTTCGAAACATCTGCTCCTACTAAAGTATGTCGTTTACGAAAAGCTATTTATGGTCTTAAGCAAGCACCTCGTTGTTGGTTCCCTGCAAAGCAATGCGCACACTTCTGTAAGTGTAAACCGGAGATACCTGGAATAGTCTCCTTCTTTGACAACACAAACAATCCTTTCTCACTCATATGACCGAGTCTCTTATGCCACAACTCTATGGCATCATCATTCTCCACAGCATTAACAATGTCTTTGGAGACCTTAGCCTGCATCCAATAGAAAGATGAATGCTTATCACCTCGAGCCATCACCATGGAACCTCTTGTGAGTTTCCATTTACCTCCTCCAAATAAACTATAAAAACCCTCATCATCAAGTTTCCCTGTAGAAATCAAATTCAACCGAATATCTGGGACATGCTTAACTCCCTTAAGCAAAAGTCTAGTACCAGTACTAGTCTCCAAGCAAATATCACCAATGCCAGCAACCTTAGCTATAACATCATTACCCATCTTCACAGAACCATAACTACCTGGAGTATAGGTAGTGAACAAATCCCGCTGTGATGTAGCATGAGTAGTAGCTCCACTGTCAAAAATCCAACTGGTGTCCTGACATGCAAAATTAATGGCATCACTCTCAAGAAGAATAAGAAACTGATCCTCGGTAACAGTCAACCGATCTTCACTATCTTCTTGTTTATTTCCAAGTTTGCTTTCTTTTTTCAACTTCCAGCAATCCTTCTTCAAGTGCCCTTTCTTATGACAATAGTGACACTCCAAATTAGCAAATTTATTAGATTTGCTTCTGCTCTTGTTCTTGTTATTCTTGGGCTCTCTGAATGAACTCCTCCCCCTCGACTCAGAAACCATTAAATCTGAACGCGAGAAACTAGGACTAGACTTCCTCCTTACTTCCTCATTCAAGACACTGTTTTTCACTAAGTCCATCGAAATAACACCATTCGACGCGGAGTTACAAAGAGACATTGTAAACACCTCCCAAGAATCTGGTAATGTACCAAGAAGCCATAGACCGTGAATCTCATCTTCAAACTTGATTCCCATGTCAGATAATTTATTGAGCAATCCCTGAAACGCATTCAAGTGATATGCCATCGGAGTTCCCTCCTGGTACTTCAGCTCAATCAACTTCTTGATCATGTACATCTTATTATTCCCGGTCTTCCGAGCAAACAGCTGCTCCAGCTTCAACCACAAAGAACGAGCATGAGTCTCATTTTCAATATGATTCCTCACATTATCATCTACCCATTGTCTTATCAAACCACACACTTGGCGATGTAGCAATTTCCACTGATCTTCAGTTTTATCCTCAGGTTTTGCTGTCTCAAAAACTGGACAATGGAGTTCTTTCACATAAAGCAGATCTTCCATCTTGCCTTTCCATACATGATAATTAGAACCATCCAAGCTGATCATCCTGCCCATATTTTCCATCGCTCACAAAAGCAAACAACCAATAACCCAAAGTTATCAAACCACAAAGCTCTCAAACCTGAAGCCCTTAAAACCTCAAGCTCTGATACCACTATGTTGGGAAAAACAAGCACCAATGGCACAACGGAATAAAGTTTCTCACACTTATGTGAACCTGTGAAAAAAATATAATTTGAGAGCAACAACTCAAAACAGTAAAGTAAACGAGACACAAGTTATTTTACGTGGAAAACCTTCTCAAAAATTCACTATATCAATTAATTGAGTTACAACCACGTCCTCCAGAGACTAAGACTACAAAGAGCAATCTCCAACACAAGAAACACCACAAGAGAACAATACAAGAGCTTAGAAATAAGGCAGTCCCATAACGACCCTAAGTTCACTAGGATTCCGGTCACCAAATAAGATCTCCACCGTAAAAACCCTAGATAAGCAAGTCAAGAACACCTCTACAAAATTTCAGCTCAATCGGAGAAGAACTCACCGTCGGATTTCCCAAACACTCAAGACAACACAACCTGAAATCTGCACTCGCAACAGATGCGAACAGCCACGCTAAAACTCAGATATGCGACGAACCAACCGTTGAAATAGAATCTCCACCGTTGAATATCAAGACCACTGAGTCACGAAGCTAACTCCAAAATTTCAGCCAAATCGGAGCACGTTTAAGCCTCCAAACGTTCTCTTGAATAAACCCTGACAAAACTGTTTTCTCCTGCGGAAATTGCCTCTCTTCTCAAAGTTTATCTTCTCCAAAACTAGATTATGACTAGTTTATATAGTCTCTCATAACCTCCTTAAGCCCAATAACAATCTCATGGACTATATTAGGTCCAAGTTTGGTTTTTCTTTAAACCAAACCCAAATTGGTTTCCCCACTAGGAGGAACACCAACATACTACACATACGTCCATGATTATACCTAAATACCAACCAATCTAAAGAATTTTATCTCAAATTCTTTTAAAATTAGTGTTTTCGGTTGAAATGGTGAGGAATTCTTTTCTAGACAATGTGTTTCGAGCGAAACACAATCCATGGAACAAAAATGTCAACACAAACACAAAAATGAAGGTGAAAAAACTTGTGAACCAATTACGTTTATTTTGTTTTTATTTTTCTTAAGTACACGATAATATTTTAGTTAGTTGGTATAAAAAAGGGCAACTCTTGTCCAATAGCACATGACCCATAATATTTTCTTAAACTTGAGATTTTTTTGTTTGTTTAAAAGACAAAATTCAGCAATTTGCATAAATATTGATGAAAATAAGATTTTTAAAATATTTTATTATATTTCTAAGAAAATTCAAGTTATAAATTATTATTTGTGTAATTCTGTATTTATAACATGTATTTCATAAATCTCATTTTAAAGATAAATTAAATCATTATTGTTAAAATTATTTGTCTTTAATTTTAGAGGAAATTTGTAAAAATATTACCAAATTTTTTGTTGTTTTGAAAACTAATCCGTCTTTTCAAAATTTTGAAAAATAATCTTTTTTATATTAATAATGTTTTAATAATAAAAATCAATGATAAAACGGGGATAAAATAGTTAAAAAAATTAATATTATCTAATTAAAAATATTATATTAAATCATTAAATCTTAAAAATCTAAACTCTAAATCCCTAAATACTAAACCCTAAATCCAACATACTAAACCCTAAACCCAAAACCCAACAAACTAAACCCTAAACCCTAAATCATATATTCTAAACCCTATACCCAACATATTAAACCCTAAACCCAACATCCTAAATTCTAAAGCCTCAATCCTACACTCTAAACCCCAAATAATAAATTGGGTTTAGGGTTTATGATTGGGGTTTAGGGTTTAAGATTTGTGGTTTAGTGTTTATTATTTGTGGTTTAGAGTTTAATATTTGTGGTTTAAAGTTTATTATTTATGGTTTAGGATTTAGTATTTAGGGGTTATGGTTAAGATTTAGGATTTAGGGATTAATATTTGGGATTAGGGATTAATATTTGGGGTTTAGGGTTTAGTATTTTAGTTTAGGGTTCTAGAAAAAATTAAAACAAATCATGAGAATTAATTTCGAAAAAAGATATTTTCAACAAAAATGTAATTTTTCAAAACATTCAAAACAAGGGTTAGTTTTCAAATTTTATAAATGTTTTGGAATATTAAATCAATCCTCCCTTAATTTTACTAGTCGGAAATTTTAATACAAAAGAGTGAAACTAAAAGTTAAAATAATTTAATCTTTAATAAACAAAACTTTATATTTAATCGTTTTGGATTTCTAAAAAATCATCGAGAAAGTAGCAGTGTATATCAAATGGTGTGGCATCATCCCCTAGATATTGATTTCAGCAATTATTAATATACATCTGTCATCAGCGGTCACCGCATTTGGTTGATTCGAAAGTCTCCAAAGCTCTTGGATCAATCATACTTGGTGTTGTTCGAAATCTTGTGATTATACACTCAGGTAAGCCAACAATCTTTGAATCTTACTGGGCAATTCTCCTTTCTTTTTCCCGATTGATTAATTCTGTGCAATTGCTTTGAATCGTTGTTATAGTTTGAGTTCTACAAGGAACTTTTGTTGGTAAGCTAAACGTGAGTGACTTTCTGTTTTCTTGCTTTTAACGAAACGGTTAAGAAAAGGAAAACCCAATTTCCCATAATCCCTTTTGCTTTTGGTATAGCTAACTTTCCTTGCCTGAAGATTGACTGTTCGGTCCGAGCCACTAGTGTCATTTTCCTGCATACATGTTCCTTTGATCGAGCAGTTTGATGAATGTGATGGCTACTAATGTATTAAATCATCCACTGCAACAATCAGACTCTAAGGAGATTTCTGATGAAGATAATGGTGAGAAAGCATGTTTATTGCAAACTTCTGCTTCGGTATCCACTGCTCCTGGAGATTCTGCTCGTTCTTCTGACTGGCGTCGAGGTTAGTACCTCTATTCTACTTTCTCTTATCACACTTTCTTAACAATATGTTATGATTCTGTGGAAACATGTTGAAATTGGTAATAACCACTGATCAAGATGTATGTTCTTCAAGGACTAGACCACTGCGAAACTGCACCTGTTGGTCTCTATGGAGATGTGTTAATTGACGACCATGAAATCAAGTACTCTCGATCCTTGACAGAGAAAGAGTCTCCTCCGTTTCATAATCTAAAACTGGATAGATTATCGGAGCGTGAAAAGGTAGTAATCTATACCTTTATGCCCCCAGTTCTCTCTATGGCAATGGAAACATTTTGTTCACATGTTTTTTGTTACCAGCTATTACAATCTTTGCCTCATTGTATTAATTTTGGGTATTTTCAAGTGAAGATTCTCTTTCTCTGCTGTAAAAGTCACTAGGACATGTTTCTCTACTGATTTACTTCTTTGCATTGAAGACCTGATTATATTCTCATGCTTCTTTTTTGATAACATCTTGTGCTTCCAGCAAAAACTCATTGTTGAGCTAGTCAGAATACAAAATGACGGTACTGTGGAAGTTGATATAGATAATGGTACTCCAGTCCCGGAGTTATTGGAGTTTCAGCAGACCAAAGGGCAGTCCACAATCACATATGAAAAGTCCTTTGCGGATTCCTTCAGATCCATTCCAAGGTTAAAAATTGCTATACTTGTGGTTGGAACTCGAGGTGATGTGCAGCCTTTTTTGGCCATGGCAAAGCGGCTCCAGGTAATTTTATAACTGTTTTCTCATTCCTTGTATCATATTCTGAACTTATGATTTGTAGAGGGAAGCATTGTGACAGTAAATATGTATGTTTTTCATGGTTGCATATAGTAAGCTCCAAATAAACAGGCTCATATTCAAGCGCTGGCATGGGTCTATATCATGTGCTCTCATCTTTTTAATTTAGTTTGATTTCTTCATTCCCATCCTCATATATGTTTCTGACGCATCTGAAAGTTATATATTGTTTCCCTCTGTTGCAGGAGTTTGGTCATCATGTTAGGTTGGCAACTCATGAAAATTTCTGCTCTTTTGTACGGTCTGCTGGAGTAGAGTTCTATCCCTTGGGTGGTGATCCCCGAGAATTAGCTGGATGTAAGAATCCTCCACGAATCGATTCATTTATATTTTAGTTTCTCGCCCTTTTGTTCTCATATGATAGCCTCATGGAAACACGTATAAGCTGTCAGAAATTTGTTCGTTAGCTTCATTTGAATATGTCTACTGGTAGAAGCCTTTCGAGAAGTATCATAGTTACGGGTATTTTTCAATGTAGATATGGCTAGAAATAAAGGTCTCATTCCTTCTGGGCCTGGTGAAATATCAAAACAAAGGAAACAGTTGAAGGCTATTATAGAGTCGCTTCTTCCGGCATGCACAGAGCCTGATATGGAAACTGCTGCCTCTTTCAGAGCTCAAGCAATAATTGCAAATCCTCCTGCTTATGGTCAGTCCTTCACCGGACTTCAATTTTTTTTGATTCATCAGCACCTCATTGTGTCTAAATTGTTGTTGAGTATATTTACTAGGTTGTTTTCATTTCTCTGATGAAGCTGATGATATGGTTTTGGTTCTTATTGCAGGACATGTGCATGTTGCTGAAGCTCTTGGAGTACCTATTCACATTTTTTTCACAATGCCTTGGACGTGAGTTGACTTCTTTTCTCTTTAATCTCATCAAGGTCAGAGCACCTGCCTTAACATGTTATTTGTTGTCGTGTTTTCTTACATCCTCTTCCTGTAGGCAGGCCAACCCATGAATTTCCCCACCCTCTAGCGCGTGTTCCTCAGAGTGCTGCGTATTGGGTAATGTTAACATTATTTTTCAATTCAGGCTTTACATATTCTTTCTTATGACTGTCCACACTCTCAGTATTATTTAGAGGGATTAAGAGGCTGATTTTGTCACAACATTTTATTGTCTCAGCTATCATATATAGTTGTTGATCTGATGGTATGGTGGAGCATAAGGACATATATAAATGATTTTAGGAAGAGGGAGTTAAACCTTGCACCTATCGCATATTTCAGCACATACCATGGCTCAATTTCGCACTTGCCTACTGGTTACATGTGGAGTCCCCATGTTGTGCCAAAACCAAGTGGTATGAGCACAGCTTATCCCCAATACTTAATACCCTGTTGAGGTTTATCATATGTTTCCGTGCTTCCAGTTTGGAATGTACATTCTTGATTTTGTTCTCAAGGCTCAAGTTCTTCTTCTGCCTATGGCAAGACCATAATGTGTGGTCATTTTTTGGATGTATAACATTCTTTTAGCATGAGCTCTTTAACTTTTCTTTGATATTTTGCTTTTGTTTGACTCATTTGCAGACTGGGGTCCTCTAGTTGATGTTGTTGGGTATTGTTTCCTGAACCTTGGATCGAAGTACCAACCTTGCGAAGAGTTTAGCCAATGGATAGAAAGAGGTTCACCACCCATATATATTGGTTTTGGAAGCATGGTAAGCTGCAGACCTTTAATAGTCAGAAAATGTGTTTCTTTGGTAATATTTAGTGTAGAGCATAGTATTGATATTGGATCTTGACATAATTGGTTAACCATCAAATCGAAATCTTAGATTTGTGTCAATTTATGCACAAAAGCTTGTATCAACTTAAAGAGCATCATAACAGCCGTCTTGTTTGTTTAAGTGATGATGTGCTAGTTAGCTCACAGTATTGTTACTTTATTCTTTCCTCTCCTTTACGCAATCAGCCTCTTGATGATCCAAAACAAACAATGGACATTATACTGGAAACACTGAGAGATACAGAACAAAGAGGGATAGTGGATCGAGGTTGGGCTGGCCTCGGAAATCGTAAGCAGCTTCTGTACCTTCTGTTTTGGCATTCCGGATTTAGAATTCATTTTTATCTGGTAACATCTTGCAGTAGCTGAAGTTCCTGAAAACGTATTCCTCTTGGAGGACTGTCCTCACGATTGGTTGTTTCCTCAATGTTCAGCTGTGGTACGCTGGCTTTGGATTTTCAATGTATTACTGCTTTACTTGAAAGACTTTATCTTCTAAATTAAGGCTGTTTCTTGTGTTGTGGATTTGAAGATTCATCACGGCGGTGCTGGAACAACAGCAACAGGACTAAAAGCTGGGGTAAAACATTTTAATTTTGCATCTTCATACTTTCATGCCCATCACCAAAGTGTCTGTGGTGGAATCTTATAAGTTTTCCTGACCACATGGAACCTAATGGTTCCTACTATATTCTTTTGGATTCCATTTATGTCTGCAGTGTCCAACAACGATTGTGCCGTTCTTTGGGGATCAGTTCTTCTGGGGTGACAGGATCCATGAGAAAGGACTTGGTCCTGCACCAATACCGATAGCTCAACTCAGCGTTGAGAATCTCAGTAATTCCATAGGATTTATGCTTCAACCAGAGGTAAATAAACTTGATCTCTTATTTCGTATATTTTTCCATGCTGAGATAAGGTGTTAGAGTATCACGAATAGAAGTTGAATCCAAACGGCTCTCCTTATTCCAAAATGAAACGAACCAAACAAAACCCAAACTCTAAAAGCTTTAAGCCGATGAACAAATCTCGAAACTTTTCCCCGTTGAAAACTGAAAAAAATCTCTAAAGCTCTCTATAGTTTGATGTATGTTACAAGTGAGACCTCATCAATATTTGTACTTAAAGATACAAAAGCGAAGCATAGGACATCAATTGTGCTCTTTCAGGTGAAATCACAAGTGATGGAACTAGCGAAAGTACTGGAGAACGAGGATGGTGTAGCTGCAGCAGTTGATGCATTCCACAGGCATTTGCCACCAGAACTGCCATTACCCGAGTCATTGCCTGAGAAAAAGAATGATGGCGATCGACCAGACTTGTTACAGTGGTTTTTCATCCAGATTGGCAAAAAGTGTTGCCTTCCATGTGGTGGCGTGTGATATCAAAACTTAGATGTTTTAACTTGCATTCAGCAGTTCAATTCATTTAATTCAATGGTCAAGAATGTGATAGCATTTTACACATATTGCATAGAATGAGTATAGGAAAATAATTAGGATTTGTTTGGGCATCTTTAAAAGTTTGTTGTGCAACGAGAATGAGATTATAAGCGTATGAGTTTGGACACTCGAGTGATATTGTTTATGGACTCTCGACTGTACGGATTATATTGTTTTTAGGTTCATTTGATCTTGATACGTAGGCATGACCAAAATCTAACCGTAACCGTATTTCTAACCGTAACCGTATCGTTTTAAACCGTAACCGTATAAAACGGTTAAAAACCGTAACCGTTAACCGTAAAAGTACATTAGTTATGGTTAAAGTTAATTGTTAACCGTAACCGTTAACTAACCGTAACCGTATGAAAACCGCCGGTTAACCGTAAGGTTAAAAATTTAACCGTAACCGTTTTAAAATCAAAATTAAAATTGTATATAATTAATTATGTATGGTAAATTTGACATAGTAAAATTACATATGATCAATATTTATAGATTGTAATTTTATAATACTTAGAAAAATTAAATCAATAATAACTAAAATGTAAAACTGAATGTGTTAAAATATAATTGATTGCTTTCTTACTAATATAAATAATATTTAAAAACCTCAAATTTAGAATAAATTTAACTAACATTAATTAAAAAAAGGATCGTGGATACAAGTTGCAACCGATTAAAAAATGCCTACTATTATGGATTCTAACTAATTTTATTAACTAATTTTATGAGAAAATTGTAAATTAAGCTATATTTTAGTTAAACTTAAATTTATTTAAGTTTGAAATAAATATAGCCGTTTGTTTAATTTATCTTACATAAATAAATAATTTTGATTAATTGTAAATAAGTAGCCGTTGGTTTCTAAAACTGTTTTAGAAAATTTCAAAGATTTATTTTGTTTGGTTACCACATTTTTAGGAACAAAGTCTTTTATAAATTTTGTTTCTTGCATCAGTGCATGCATGCGTTAGTATTTTATTACAAAAACAAACCTCATCATCAATCTTGCTTCTTGTCATCTTTACTCTAATTTTTATTTTATTTTAAACTTTTGTATCATAATGTCTTTCGGTTCAAATCTTGACACTGAAAGAGAAGCTGCTCATCTACCAACCATCAATACTCAAGAAAGTGCAACTCGAGAACAACCCAACAGAGACTCTGAAAAACAACGTCAAAATGCTTCCGATATGTTTAAGGTACACTTTCGAAAAGAAAATTTAAATGGAGAAATGAAAGCATGTTGCAATTATTGCAATAAAGATTTTTCTTGGAAAACAGGTTCAGGATATGGAACATATAAATATCACTTACTTAAAACTCATCCTGAAAAGCTTGATGCTACTCATAATGTTATTTCTAACATTTCATCTTTTCATTATTCTGATAAAAAAAATCGAGAAGAATTAGCAAAATGTGTTGCGGTTGACCATCTTCCATTTAGTTTTGGTGAAAAGTTGGGTTTTAATAATTATTGCAAAAATGCTTTAAATCCTCAAGCTAAGAGAGTTCCACGAACTACACTTACTCGTACTTTAAAATCACTTTATCGAAAAACAAAAGATGATTTACAAAATGTGTTTTCTAATTTTGATAATAAAGTTTCGATATGTTGTGATATTTGGAGTGATCAATGGCAAATTCATCATTATATGGGTATTACGTGTCATTGGATTGATAGTGATTGGCTTATCCAAAAGAGAGTTATTTCTTTTAGAGTTTTTGATGAAAGACATACCGCTGATAATATTTTAAAATTAATAAAAATTATTTTACAAGAATATAATTTAACTACCAAGATATTTTCTGTCTCATTTGACAATGCAAATGCTAATACGGCTTCCATTGATGATTTAATAAATAATTGTAGTCCTATTTTAGGAGGAAAGTATTTTCATGTTCGATGTATTTGTCATGTTTTAAATTTATGTGTCCAAGATGGTTTATTAATTTCTCAAAATAATATTGTTTCACCAATCAAAAAAGCTTTGAATTATTTATGGGGGCATCCACAATTGATGAAACAATGGTTTAGATTTTGTAAAATGCATAATGTACGTCCTAAGAGGTTTTCTCGAGACATTCCTACTCGTTGGAATTCAACTTACGATATGCTTGTTGATTCAATTGGTCATAAAGATTTATTGTGTAGTTTTATTCAGCAAAATTGTAGTTCTTTAACTTTATGGCCAAGTCATTGGGATGATTGTAGTGCGCTTTTAAAATTATTAAAATGTTTTAATGATGCAACATATTTATTATCGGGTGTTTATTATCCTACTAGTCATTTACTTTTGTATGAATGTGTTAATATTGCTGATGTGATGCATGAACATGAAAATAATATTGTTTTGTCACTATGCATTGAAAATATGAGAGAAAAATGGTTAAAGTACTATAAGGAAATTCCACCTCTTAATTTGCTTGCATCTATTTTAGATCCTAGAACTAAATTAGATGGTTTATCTGATTATCTCACCACATATTATTATTTATTACATTTATCTGATAGTGTTAGTGTTTCAAGCATTATTTCTAGTTCAAGAACAAACATAGAAAATTTATATGATGAGTATTATAGAGTTCATAGGCATGTAACACCACAAGTAATTGAATCATCTATATTAAATGATATGTCATCAACGTCTACACTAAGTCTTGCAGAAAGGATGAGGCGACAAAAACGACAGCGACCATCAGGTAATCGTTCAGAACTTGAAAACTATTTATCTACTAACTTTGAGTTTAGTGATGAGGTAATAACTTTGAAATCATTCAATGGTGGAAAAACCATCAATCTCAGTATCCGATTTTAACTATAATTGCGAAAGACGTTCTTTCTTCACCAGTTTCTACAGTTTCTGTTGAACGTGCTTTTAGTATGGGAGGTCAAATTTTAGATGAAACTCGATCAAGAATGAGTCCAGATTCTCTCGAAGCTCAAGCGTGTCTAGATGATTGGACTAGAGCCGAATATAGACAACAAGAATACATTCGAGACAATGAAGAAGAGCTAGAAGATGTTGATAGCGATGTATCTTCAACGAGGTCGTATGATAGTGATTAATATTTTATTTGTTATTAATTTTGTAATCCCCTTTCAACAAATGGGAAAAGTGGCTCGATTGTACTCTTTTTTCCTTGTCAAGTTTTGTCCCAATGGGTTTTCTTGATAAGGTTTTTAGTGAGGCAATGGTTTCATTTCATCATTATCCATTTGTTGAAACATATAAATTATTTTACACCTTTTTTTTAATTATCTATTTTAGCTTACATATGAACTATTTACCGTATTTAGTATTAGTTATTTTTTTTTTATTTTTTAATTATGATTTATTCTTACATGAATTGTCAACAAACTGTTTCATGATAGCAATTTTTAATTAAGTTAAATATAGTGTTAAACTATTACGTCTACAATATAAAGTGTTCGGAAGAAAAAAAATTCAAATTTTAAATAATAGAAAACTCATAGAGCTAAATTTAGATAGTGGAACCAAAAAAATTCAAAATTTTGAAAATCTAGTATTACTGTTATTCCTAAATAAAAAAAGAAAATTTTTCTTTGAATTTAATTTAAAACCATTCAAAAATATAGCGTACGATCATGACTTTTTAAAATATATTTTAAATTTTAAATAATATATTTTCAGACTTATTTTTTTGTTTAAATATTTATTTTAAAAAAATTACGAAGTTGTATAATTATAACCTAATATCACATTCAATAAAAAATATAATTGTATCTAACCGTAACCGTATTAACCGTAACCGTATATAACCGTAACCGTTTTAACCGTAACCGTTTTAACCGTATATTAAATGGTTAAGGTTAAGGTTAACAAAAATTCATAACCGTAACCGGTGGTTAATAAACCGTAACCGCAATAACTCTAACCGTGGTCATGCCTATTGATACGTTAATCTTTTGTAGAAAATAATGAAACGTTAATGTCAGTAATAATGAAATAGTCGAATTATCTACTAACGGAAACATTTCAGCTTAATATACCTCCGGTAGGATAATTGTTTTCTCCGCAGATTGTGTAGGTAGTCTGGGTGGAAGAATTAGAAGAAACATGTACTGTATAATACAAACAAAAAAGTAGAAAATGTTATAAAAAGAATGGGAACTTATTATATCAGTAATTATAAATAAAGACGAAAAGATTTATACCCGATGAGAATAGTATACTGAGAATTATAAATAGAAAGAGAACGTTCGAGATTTGATATTCAGAAGAGAAAGTTGTGAAAAAATGTGTTTACATCGAACAATAACGTTCGTATATATAGAAGTGAAAAAGCAAAGTTACTATGTTCGCATAGTGACGATGGGCTCCATATGAAATTAATTTTTACCTATTTCACTCATCTACTTCTTGACTTTTGTGTGTGTATTTCATGACTTTTGTAACACTCCCCCTTGGAGACCAGTGTCACTATTGTCTTTTGCTTAGCGTCCTTGTTGCCTCATTGAAAACCTCTCCAGAAAAACCCAATGGGAAAAACCTTAGTAAGGTAAAAAGAGTACAACCGTGTAAGCTCCCCCTCGAATGATCAGGTGTCATCTTGTTGATGACGCATTCCAATGTTATGGACATGTTTCCTGAACATAGTGGTAGGTAATGACTTTGTGAAGAGATCTGCAGCATTATCACATGATCAAACATACTTGACTTCAATGACTTTAGCCTTCTCAAGTTCTTGAGTGTATGAAAGAATTTCGGAGGGATATGATTGGTTCTATCACTTTTGATATATCATTCCTTTGTTTGAGCGACGCATGCATCATTGTCTTCATATAGGATAGTTGGTTCCGTGTTTACGTGGATCCCACTGCTTGATTGGATGTGTTGGCTTATTGACCTTAACCATACACACTCTCTACTTGCTTCATGGAGTGCGATGAGTTCAGCATGATTGGAAGAAGTTGCCACGAGTGTTTGCTTCTGAGAGCGCCAAGATATAGCAGTGCCTCCGATCGTGAAAACGTATCCAGTTTGTGATCGGGCTTTATGGGGATCTGACAAATATCCTGCATCTGCGAAACCAATCATTTGACCGTTTGAATTCTTAGGATATAATAAACCTAAATCAATCGTCCCTTGAAGATAGCGGAAAATATGTTTGATCCCATTCCAATGCTTTCGTGTAGGAGACGAGCTGAATCTTGCGAAAAGATTTACGGCAAATGATATATCAGGTCTTGTACAATTTGTAGGTACATAAGGGCTCCGATGGCACTCAGATATGGTACTTCAGGACCAAGTATCTCTTCATTTTCTTCATGTGGTCGGAATGGATCATTTTCAACTTGTAGTGATCTAACGACCATAGGAGTACTCAAAGAAGTTGCCTTGTCCATGTTGAATCTTTTTAACTCTTTTGGTATAGGTAGATTGATGTACAAATATACCCTTTTGAGAATGCTCAATTTGTAAACCAAGACAATACTTTGTTTGTCCGAGATCTTTCATCTCAAATTCCCCTTTCAAATAATTAGATGCTTTCTGTATTTCATCCTGAGTTCCAATTATGTTTAGATCATCAACATATACAACAATTATCACAAATCCAGATGTTGTTTTCTTGATGAAAACACATGGGCATATGGGATTGTTTACATATCCTTCTTTTGTTAAATGTTCACTGAGATGATTATAGCACATACGTCCAGATTGCTTTAATCCATATAATGATCTTTGCAATTTTATTGCACATAACTCTTTGGGTTTGGAACTTAATGCTTCTGGCATTTTAAACCCATCAGAAATTCTCATATAGATATCAGTATCTAATGATCCATACAGATAAGCAGTAACAACATCCATGAGGCGCATTTCTAGGTTTTCACCAGCTGCTAGACTCATCAGGAATCTAAACGTTATTGCATCCATAACGGGAGAATAGGTTTCCTCATAATCTATTCCAGGTATTTGAGAAAAGCCTTGAGCCACAAGGCGAGCTTTGTATCTCATAATTTCTTGGTTCTCATTTCGTTTTCGGACAAAAATCCATCTATATCCAACATGCCTTACATCTACAGGTGTAAGTACTATTGGTCCGAATACACTGCGTTTGTTTAGTGAATCGAGTTCGGCTTGAATGGCTTCTTTCCAATCTCTCCAGTCATGTCTCTTTTGACATTCATATACAGACTGTGGTTCTGGATCTTCGTTTTCCTCATTTATTTCTTTCGAAACCAGATATGAGAAAACGTCATCCACAACAGCATTTCACTTCGATTCCAAACCTTCCCATTATGAATATAGTTTATGGAGATTTCATGATTTTCTTCAGGTTCATGATGCTCTGCATCATTATTCGTTTCTTGATGTGATTCTTCCAAAATATTTTCTGTTATTTTGGGAACATCAGACTTTTCAGATTCCTTACGCTTTGTAGGATTTTTATCCTTAGAGCCAACAGGTCTACCATGCTTCAAGCGTGTTCTAGACTCACGTGTATCATCTGCTTTTCCTTGTTCTTGTGGAATTTCAATCCGAGTAGGAACATTTGCAGCTGGAATATGTGACTTAGTCACCGTTTTAATATCTACAAAAGCGTCAGGTAACTGATTTGCTATACTTTGCAAATGCATAATTTGTTGAACTTCTAGCTCAGACTGTTTTGTAGGAGGGTCTAGGTGTAATAAAGATGGCACACTCCACTTTATATCCTTTCCTACTTGTTTGTTTTCTCCCCCTAGAACTGGGAACTCTTTTTCATCAAAATGACAATCGGCAAGCCGTGCCGTAAACATATCACCAGTTTTTGGTTTTAGGTATCGTATGATTGATGGAGAATCATAACCAATGTATATTCCCAACCTTCTTTGTGGTCGCATCTTTGTACATTGTGGTGGTGCAATAGGCACGTATACCGCACAACCAAAAATTCTTAGATGGAATATATTCGGTTCTCGACCGAAAACTAATTGTAATGGAGAATATTTATGATATGCACTTGGTCTTATCCGAATGAGTGCTTCTGCATGTAAAATGGCATGTCCCCATACTGAAGTTGGAAGTTTGGATCTCATGATCAATGGTCTTGCAATTAATTGCAAACGTTTAATTAATGATTCATCCAAACCATTTTGTGTGTGAACATGAGCTACCGGATGTGAATTCACCAACATTATCTAATCTAACTCTCTTAATGGGGTAATCAGAAAACTGAGCCCTTAGTTTGATTATCTGAGTTATAAATCTCGCAAATGCCATATTTCAAGATGACAATAGACATACATGTGACCATCTGCTAGATGCATCAATCAACACCATAAAATAGTGGAACGGTCTACATGATGGGTGTATTGGTCCACAAATATCGCCTTGAATTCGTTCAAGGAACTTTGGTGATTCTTTATCGATTTTGGTTGGCGATGGCCTTATGATCAATTTTCCAAGAGAACATGCAACACATGTCTTTCTATTTCCCTGATATATCTCTTGGATTTAAAGTGAATGACCATGTGAGTTCTCAATAATATTTCTCATCATTGAGGTGCCTGGGTGACCGAGGCGATCATGCCAAAGTGTGAAATCTTCCGGATTTCTTTTGATCACTATATGTGATTCGATTGCACTTATATGAATTTGATGCAATCCTGAAGGAAGTTTTGGAAATTTTTCTAGTATATGCCTTTTTCCGGACTTTTCAGAAGTTATATACATATACTTCTTTCCATTCTCAGTTGCAGACTGAGTGTTATATCCTTGAAGATATATGTCATTAAATGTCAACAAATTCCTTTTAGAATTCTGGGAAAATAAGGCATTATGTATGGAAAACTTGGTTTCATTCGGCAACGTAAAGTTGGCTTTACCAGCTCCTTCAATCAAGTCTGCAGGACCCGATATTGTGTCAACTGTGATTCTTGTTGGTTTTAAGTCAGAGAAATACCTTTTGTGTTTCAGAATAGTGTGTGTTGTTCCACTATCAGATATACAAATTTCTCTAACGTTTCCCTTTGATACTGTTTCATTCGTATCGTTGTCTATTTCTCAAATTAAGATAAATATCAATAAAATAAAAATAAAATTCATTCATAAAAGAGAAAACACACAATAATTATACATTTTGTTGTTAACACAACATTATTCATCAATAAAACTGAAAACATAATATTATACATGACATAAGTAGAGACTATTCAGTAGTCTCACTACAAGCATTTCAATCTTTTGTAAGGTCAGTCATTTTGGTGTCATCCTCAAAATCCGAGGCATCGAGATGGGTATCACCTTCAGGGTGTTCCATTAGGTTCACCTCCTTCCCTTTGCCTTTAACAGACTCTTGGTACAACTTGCAAAGATGTAAAGGAGTTCGACACACACGGGACCAATGTCCTTTCGATCCACATCTGTGACAGATTCCGTCACGCTTCTAGGTGACATTACTTTTGGTTTCCTTGCCTTTAGAATTCTGTTCAGAGCGAACCCATTTAAATGACTTCCGTCCTTGCGGGTTATAATACTTTCCACGACCTCGATTGAATCGACCACCACGACCCCGATAAGTTTGACCGCCTCTTTTTGGATTTTGCACATCCGTTTTCTCCGGATTTTTCACAACCATAGCATTCACTTCAGGGATCGCTTTGGTTCCTACAGGTCGAGCGTTGTGGTTTTTGATGAGAAGTTGACTATTCTTCTCCGCTATTTTAAGTGCCACAATCAGCTCAGAAAACCTTCGGTACCTCCAGTTTCTGTATTATTCTGCTAGAACATAGTGTTCCTTATGGAAAGTGAGGTAAGTCTTATTGAGCATCTCTTCTTCACTCACATGCTTACCGCAATATTCCAACTGGGACACAATCCTTAACATGGCAGAATTATACTTTTCTACCGACAGAAACCTCAAATTTGCCCACTCATCAAGAGCATGTGGGAGAGTTATTGCCCTTTGGTTATCAAACATTTCTTTTAGAGCTTGCCACAACTCTGCAGGGTCTTTTACTTTCGCATAATCATGTATTAGATTTTCATCTAGATGTTTCCTAGGAAAATGATCGCCCTTGATTTCTCATGGCTAGGCGATTCGTTTTCCTCTCTTATAGTATTCAATGTATTCATTTCATCTAGATGAAGTTCAACATTCGTGGACCATGCTATGTAGTTTTCTCCAGTGACTTGGAGAGCTGGAATCTTAAGCTTCTCGATATTTGCCATTTATTTCTAAGACAAGAATTATTAAATATTATTAGAATTTCATTAATTAAAATCAACCAAGAAGATTAATAATAAATGAAATTACAAGAAATGTTAACGCAACATTAGAGTATAACTCATGATGTACTACTCCGGAGTATAGTCACCAATGGAAATACCGTAAATACAAGCAAAAATTACAAATGTTATAATAATCAACAAAAATCGAAACATTTTCTTAGTTTGAAAAGATGAGATGAAATCGTGAATGAAATGAAATGATGAAAGATAAGTGTATTTATAGATTGAAAAATCACTGTTCATAGTCGTTTGAAAAAGTAGATAAATTTTGAAATTTTTTTTTGTGACCGTTGAAGGTAAAATATTAAAACAAAAATCAATCTGAAAAAGAAAAAAACTTTAATGAGCAACTAGTTAATTTACCAATTTCATATAAAATTATATACAGGTGACTAAACCTCCTATATAATGATAATAATGTAAGCAAATATTTAGCAGTTATATTATAGTGACAAAGTCATCCACATAATATAAACGAATATTTAACGGCGATATTATGGTGATCGAATCATCCACATATAAACAGTAAATAAATTATATGGTGCATTTAGCAACCATGTATAAATAATGAATAAATTATATGGTGCGTTAGGCAACCATGTATAAATAATAAATAAACTATATGGTGCGTTAAACAACCATATTTAAATAATAAATAAATTATATGGTGCGTTAAGGAACCATGTATAAATAATAAATAAGTTATATGGTGCGTTAAACAACCATATATAAACAGTAAATATATTACACGGTGCGTTAAGCAACCATATATAAAAACAGTAAAATAATATCGAGGCGAAAAACCGCCTACAATATAATCAAATGAATAGTGGTGCTTTAAACAACTACTAGAAAGTAATTGATATTATAGAGGCGGCATGCCGCGCACTATAATAAATTACACAGTATAACATATATTTATAAATATATAGCATAACGGTAGAGTGATCGTGCTGATAACGTGTTATAAAAAGAATGGGAACTTATTATATCCGTAATTATAAATAAAGACGAAAATATTTATACCCGATGAGAATAGTATACTGAGAATTATAAAGAGAAAGAGAACGAGAGAGATTTGATATCCAGAAGAGAAAGTTGTGAAAAATTGTGTTTACATCGAACAATAACGTTCATATATATAGAAGTGAAAAAGCAAAGTTACTATGTTCGCATAGTGACGATGAGCTCCATTATATGAAATTAATTTTTACCCATTTCACTCATTTGCTTCTTAACTTTTGTGTGTGTATTTCATGACTTTTATAACAGAAAATAATTAGTTTCTGCGCTCAACATTTTTTACATTTCCTCTATTATTTTTTTAGAGTAACCATTCTAAAACATATAAATACAAAAAAAACATATAATTTTTTTTCCAGAGTTTGAATAAAGGATTAATTTACCCAATAGCCATAAAAAAAATTATAATACAATAAATAACCAAAACCCCTAAATTAAATGGTTGTAAATGTGTCACATATGATAGTTTTGGTTATAGTTTTGGTTACTTGCTTCATTATAATTTTTTTTTATGACTATTGGGTTATTAACCCTTGAATAAATTTAGGTTTGCATACTCAATTCTATAAAAACTATAATATTCCACTTTTTTTTTACATCTTAATTGCTCATATTAATAACCGAATAGAAATAAAAACAGAATATCCAAGCCGGACAGGGTAAAACCCAACCGTAGCATTGTCAAAACAGGCACAAAGTTTAGAACCAATAGCCCAAAAAGGGAAACGAGTTCTAACCCAACCTGATAGACAACACATAAACAAGGGATCTCAACGCCAAGAAATACAATTGGTCATACACTGGAGAACATAGAACGATACAGAAAGCACACTAGCTGACCAATACCAAAGGTACACGACTGAGCAGATTGAACCAAGGAAAAGTAGCCACTATATCCACCAAAGATCGAAGCTGTAACTAAGCAAAAATTGGAAGACACCGTGAAAACCCTGAAGAAAACAACCACCAACAAGAGAAAGAATCAACCAAACACTCGAGGAGTCACCAAATGGTATTCAACAAAACCCCTCTAATTTAATAGAACCGGTAAGCTGTTGATGCACACCGCCATTGGAGAATTATTCTGAAAAACGAGTGACAAGGAAGCCAATCTGCCGGGCGAGGGAAATGAGTCTCGAACGCATCTTCTTAAAAATAAATCAACCACTACGCACCCCATAACAGACCAATCATGTCTAAGACCAGATAAATGATAGCAATAACATCAATCCTCCAAAACGAAAACCGGAGGCAACTTGGAAAGATCAGCTAGAAACCCGAGGAGACCAAAAGCCAAAACCAGAGGCCCCTACACCATACCTCAACTTTGGAGCATCATCAAGAGTCTAACCATCTTTTGTAAAAACAACAACAAGAGCAAAAACAAAGAAAAGAGACAGAAAAAGCCGAACCAATACACTCCAAAAGACTTGACTTGCCTCACGATCCAACCAAAAGTTCCAGATCAAAACCGAGCAAACTAGACTTGCCAAGACACAAACCACAACAAGATTTATGTCCAAAGAGAGTGAGACAAAGCCATCTCTATAAACCACCAACAAAGCCAACACAAGAGGAGTAAATAAACGGGATAAGAGACGAGAGGATAAGAGGGCGGTGAAGCATTGTCGGAGAATATAAACATCCATTCCAGAGCCACCGATATCTTTAAGTCGGTGATAACACCCTTAATAGATGCTCTCCAACACACCGTGACCAACAAAACATCAATCAACAAACCCTCTAGAAGAGCCTTAACCACCTATGAGGCTCTGAAAATCAAGATCTAGCCTCTAACAAATCTGGCGAGGAGAACACAAGCAAATCTACTCACAATACCAAAAACTGACCTCATGGATCTGGCTTCTGGAGCAAATCCGCCATGTACCCTCCGAGCAGACCACCTTGAGCCATCACCGAGACTCATCAATGTCTTCCCTAGACCAAGAAAGGCCACAACAACGATGGAAACGAGAAGAAACAAATCAAGCCGGAGCAATGTTGGAGAAAAGCAAAATAGAGAGGAGACTCCTCCCCGGTGCCGACTGGAATTTTTGGCCACGAGAGAGAGAAACGGAGATGAAAATTTAAGTGCAGCGGCTAGGTTAATGGCTTGGGAGAAGAAAGCCTCTCAAAGGCGGCAAGTGTTAATATTCCCCCTTTATTTAACACTTTTGTGCTATTCTCATCTTTCGTGTTTTAAATCCACAATATTATAAATAAGCGACTTACCTCATTTTCTTAGTTTTTACAGTACACACAATATAACTAAGCAATCCATCGTCACTTCTTAGTTTTCCCCTAGTTACAACTTGTCGGCTGAACTCTCACCATCCCGAGCCCTTCCAACCAATATCTTTGTACTACTAGGTTTTCGTGGCACTTTTTCAAGTCAAACACAAACAAGTCAGCGATCATGTACCCATACACATGTCTCTATGCCATATATTTAAATGTGGTATTGTAAACCAAATTTCCTAATAATTTGTATAATTTTAACTACTCTAGACTATTTTAAGGTTCACAATCATGCATATTACTTCTTAATTAACATAGTCATATAATAAACGTTCTCAAGCAATAGCCGAAATACTTCAATCCATGATTTTGTCCCATGTGGTCGACCCTAGATATGCATAGCCACATAGCTATCCCAATACGTGGTCATATGGTGACCATCCCTAAAGAAATACACACATAGTATGGTATATGTTAGAGGTGGAAAGAATCAAAATCTAACGTGGGCTAAGAGCAGTCCAACCTTCACATGTCCTTCCTTTAACCCTGAAGTCGTATGAGTCTTATGTTCGAGTTCGTCAATCCATTTTGGTTCTCCCGTACTAGTGCTCATTTATAGATCTTATATTGGGTTGACTAAAGAATGACCGAATAATAATAACATTTACTTTAGTAAAATTTTGTTTGGGTTTGCGGGCTATTATTATTGGGTTGCCAAATCCGAAAAGATAATTTCTCTCGAGCAAGACTTCCACCTCATCTTTACTTCATCATTTAATGAGGTTCTTTTAAGCAACATTTCAATTTGTTCGGGTAAATTCTCATATATCTCACAAAAGCCTAGTTTTTGAGTAATCGGATCAACAACCAAGTAACCTTTGTGTAAGTTAACCTTGTTACGAGTAATATCTTCACCATATTTTTATTTCACGATTTAATGATGCTTACTCGAACAATCTACTAATTTACTCGACTAACTTCTTTCAGCCCATGATATCTCCCTTCCGAGAGTATAGTTACGCCGATACAAGACTCAATCATATAGTATGCCCTCTCATTTTGATATTTGTAGTCCAACAAAAACTCTCGAATTACATATATATATATTTTGAATTAATGTATAACGAAACTTTTAGTATTTTCATAGTGTTTTAAAATAAATTGAACAATTATAGAGAACATGAAACAAAGTAGTATGTAAAGCATTTGAAAGGATAACTAACATTATGTAAAAAACGCGAACATATCCAACTTCATAATTACAAAATGGAGGGAGTAATTAGTTAACAGTTTGCAATAAAGCAAGAAAAATTAGTTAATTGTAATGAATTACCAGGCGTAAGTGACAATTAGTTACTAATTTCGGACAAAGCTTGATTTATACGGAGTGACACTTTCCCTTTAACCAGTCTTAGTCTGACTACGACCACGAGTCAACAAGCATCGCCGAATCCGAAATCCGCCATGATGCGGCTACCGTCGGTCGCCGGACTTGGAATCGCCGCTATGTCATACGTAGCGGTTGACTATATGCGTTACGTGTCTCCGGTGTGGCATTCTCGTCTTCAGCCAGTTCTCTGGTCACTCCTTGCTCTCGCGGTCCTCACTCGCGTCCCTTTCTACAAGCACTGGTCTTCCGAGTTCCGAGCAGCCATACCTTTCCTTGCTTCCATTGTCTTCATGCTCTCTGCTCTTCTCTTCGAAGCTCTCTGTGTCCGCTCCGTCACCGCCCTTCTCGGCTTAGATTGGCACCGGTACTAGATCTGACTTCTCTTGTGTTACTCTAATCTCTTTTTTTAGCTCATTTTCTGCTACTGGATCTCAATTTTGGTTTGATTTGAATCTAGAATCTTGAAAATCTTGTTTCATATGACAGTGATACGGCTCCACTACCTGACACAGGCCAGTGGTTTCTACTTGCACTTAACGAGAGCCTTCCTGAGACGATTGTGGAAATCTTGAGAGCTCATATCATTGGCTTGCACCATTTTCTTATGCTTTTTGTAATGTTGGGTTTCTCGGTAGTATTCGACTCTGTTAAAGCTCCAGGTCTTGGATTAGGTGCAAGATACATGTTCACCATGGGTTTGGGACGTCTTTTAAGAGCTATAACCTTTGTATCTACTATCTTACCTTCAGCACGACCTTGGTGTGCTTCAGCTCGCTTCATTGATGTCCCTTCTCATCCTCATACTTGGCTTCAGAAATATTATGTCCCCTATGCTAAAGATCCTGCTGCTATAAGGCAGCTCCTCGGTCGAGATGCAGCTTACGGTAAGAGTCTAGTCTCAGCTACTTACTACTGCAGCCTTAACCTACCTGGTGTGTAAGTGATTTTAACGAATTATTGAGAAGTTCCTTTTGTATTAACAGCTGTTCCAGGGAACTACAATGCTGACTACAGAGCTGACTGGGGTTCAATGAGCTTCCTCAATGACTTCTTGAGACCGAGTTACTCTGAAGGGTCTTCATGGTTTGGTTTACTAAAGAAAGCTGGAGGTGGTTGTAACGACCTCTTGTACAGTGGCCACATGCTTGTAGCTGTCCTTACCGCTATGGCTTGGACGGTATTATACCGTTTTCTTCCTTTTTACATAAAAGTCTAGCACTTGTCAGCTATAGGAGGATTTTGTTTGACAGATTTATATGGTGACTTAACCATTAATTATGTGGTAAAATCATAAACAGGAGGCTTATGGAGGTTTCTCTTCAGCGTTGATATGGTTGCTCGTGGTGCACAGCGCGCAGAGGGAAATACGAGAGCGCCACCACTACACAGTAGACTGCATTGTTGCGATTTACGTTGGTATCCTTCTCTGGAAAATGACGGGTTTTATTTGGTCAGGCAAGAGAAAAACGAAGCAGACAAAACTAGAGAAGATTCAGAACAGGCTGATTCATGCAGCAAAGGATTCGGACATGGAAGCTGTCAGAAGACTTGTGGAGGAGATGGAGGTAAGCTTCGGGGTGGAGAAGGAGGCTAGAGTCTCGAAAAGGACAATGACTGTGTTTGCCTGTGCGACAGTGATCACAACGCTCACAGTAGTGATTTTGGCGTTGACTTTGACAAGCGATGGGTAAAATAGTCTCCCATGAGGGTTTAGATTTTAAATTGTATTTGGATGTATCTTGGGTTTAACATGATACTATGTATCCCATAATGGGATATAAAAATTCAGATTACTTTGAATTACATGATACTTAAATCATACTCAATTTTCAAAAAAAGTGCAAAAGTATCCTATGTTTATTAGATACTAATGGGATAAACCCGTTCCTCTAGTTTAGGAAAAATCCCTTATCTCTTAAAGTCATGTATTTAAAAGCTTTTAGTAGTATTCACTGTTCATAAAAGATAAAAACTTTACAAAAAAATGTTGCTCCAGAAAGATAGAGTTTTTACTGTTTTTTATGCACTTTTACAAATTCCAAAACAAATACTGAAATACTATTGGTTAAACTTTATTGAAAACTGTAAATCGTAGAAATCAATGCGTTTTCTTAATAAGTGTGCATAACCTTAAACATCTATCTTTTTAGAACGGAGGGAGTGGTAAGGTACCAACCATATAGAGTTACATATATAAATTATCATAATAAGATTTATAAAGGATACAGTATTTGATGGTTTAACACAAAGTATCGTAATAACTAAGTGAAGTTAAACACGAATAAGACACAAATTCCAAAAATTTACCTTATTCTCCAGAGAGAGATTATAGATTCCGATAACTAGAGCTCAGGCCAAAGCTTTGGCTCATAAAATTTCTTCTCCTCTCAATAGTTTGCCGCTTTGTCTGGGAGCATATCATCGAGACTCATTTCAAACACACTTGTTCTCCTCTCAATAGTTTGCCGCTTTGTTTGGGAGCATATCATCGAGACTCATTTCAAACACACCACTGGAAGGAATCATGACTCACATGTTCTTGAACCCAACATAACAATGATAAAAAGATCCAGACAACATGCATGTCATATTTTTACTTTGAGATTAACCATTTAGTTGGAACAAGCTTATAGAGCATATACATGGGCGAATTGTAGGTAAGGAGTGGGAGGGGCACTTGCCCACCATGATTTTTTTTAAATTAGTGTATTTGTTTAAAGATTTTTCATGATGTCCCCTCTTGATGTATTAATTTATGTTGTAAACTTAATAAATTTTATTTTTGCACTGGGTGAAAATGATTTCTAGATCCGCCACTGAGCATATATATATAAGAAATAGCTTAAAAATATACCATGGTTCAAATGATATATAAGCATTCAAGACTAGTAATCTCATCGTGAGAGTTAAATTTGGGAGCAAAAGGTGCTCCCTGAAAATAGATAACGGGGTACGTGCATTTACAATTTTGGGAAATTAACCAAGAAACATCTATACTATCATTTTTGCTGGACACTCTCCAGCTGAGTGCCACGTGGCGGGCTATATTGTTGACACGTCACTCTTTTTTCATTAAAAAAATCGAATTTTTCGGCCGTTTCACCTTTCACTTCTTCGGTTCAAGAACTTCTTGCAGTTTTTATCGAAGTATATTCAATGATCGAGCAAGCGCAGAAGCTGAACCATCAGAAACCGAAAATCGCTACTATAAATTCCTAATTCATGCTCTCATTGAATCAATTTCCCTTTCTATTTTCTTCTTCCCTTTCAATTACCCTTTCTATTCCTAATTCATGTAACATAGGAGGACCTGGGATTATATGAGGCCGAGTTTCGCTTGCGTTTTGTTAACGCGTTTAACTAAAAAAAAAACAGTGCTACTCCTACAATGTGCCACGTGTCTCATAGATGGAGAGTGTTGGCCAACTTTTAAGGTATAGATATGAGACAAAGGAAATGAAATCAAGTCACACATTAAAGGCTTGACAGCATTGACTTCATATCGGTTTCAAAATCTATAATTTTGTTTCTTTTTTTCTGCTTATGCATAGCATATTGTCTTCTTCCCAACAAATTTTGGAGATGCGAATTAATACTAAATGGATTTTACTTTTTTCAACCTCTCTTCAAGAAAAGGATCCTCGATGAACTCTGAAATTCATTAGTAGACATCACAAAACCTTTGAAACTAAAGTAGGAGAATACAAATGGGTTCATAAGGTAAATTCTTGCATTCACATGTTGGATTCTCTTTCAAATTCTACTATCCTCTTTGATTATTTGTTTTGGTTCGCTTCTTTTGGTGTAATGTACTTTGAAATGAACAGTAACAAGAGTTTTTTGAAAATTGTTTTCTAAAGAGTGGTCTTTCATTGCCAAAGAAAAAGTAATGTTTAAGTTTTGTCACTTTCAAACAGAGAGTGAAGAAGACACTGATGATAGACAAAGAAGGTGGATTGGGAAAGTATTTAGGACTTCCAGAACACTTTGGGAGAAAGAAAAGAGACCTCTTCACATCCATTGTTGATAAAATTCGACAAAGAGCTATAAGCTGGCCGGCTAGATTCTTATCAGGGGCTTGGAAGATGGTTATGTTAAAAAGTGTTCTATCCGCAATGCCAACTTATGCGATGACATGTTTTAAACTTCCTGGATCACTTACAAAGAGAATCCAATCAACCCTGACAAGGTTTTGGTGGGATTCTACTATGGACCAAAGATAGATGTGTTGGGTCTCTTGGGAGAAGCTATCTCAACACAAAACCAAAGGAGGATTGGGTTTTAGAGACATCACAAGCTTTAATGATGCTCTCTTAGCCAAGCTTAGTTGGAGGATTCTCATGAACCCACAGAGCCTATTAGCACGAGTATTGATAGGTAAATATTGCTTGACTGAAAAGTTTGAGACTGTCTCTTGTGCACCATCAGCATCCCATGGTTGGCGCATCATCCTAATAGGCAGAGACTTGCTAATCAAGCAGTTGGGTTGGGCAATAGGAGATGGGAACTCAGTGTTCCTTTGGAAGGATTTTTGGCTCTCGGTCACAGAGCCCCTAGCTCCTCTCGGTCCTGCTTGTGAGGGGGATTCAGATATGAAAGTGGCAAAGCTCATGAATGCTCACACCAATGATTGGGACCTCAGGAAAATAGAAGAACTGGTCCCGCATCTTGAACATGAGATAAGATGCATCAAACCAAGTACACAAGGAGCAAAAGATAGAAGAATTTGGTTGAAAGATAAATCTAGAGTGTATACAACAAAATCAGGATATTATGTGGCATAAGAAGTGCTGAACCAAGCTCAGGTACACAGCTCCATCAAGTGGCAAGCTGACATTTGGGCCTTGGAAACAGCTCCCAAGGTCAAGACCTTTCTATGGAAAGCTGTTAGTGGTGCACTACCTGTGGGACAAAACCTAGTTGACAGGATTAAAGACATTAGCCTCCTTTGCCCAAGGTGTGGGGATAAGGAGACGGTGACACATCTCTTATTCAACTGCCCTTTTGCAAGGAAAGTCTGGGAGGAGGCCCCAATTTCCCAGTGGAATCAGCTCACACAAGTGGGAGAATTTGAAGATATATGGCCACAGAGGAAGATGCTGGAGTGCCTCCCACCAACAGGACTCCACAGAGGTTTGATAGCACCATGGATCTCATGGAATTTGTGGCTTGCAAGAAACAACCTGGTCTTTCAAAAGACGGAGACTGAGACAAGAGATGTGGTGTCAAGGGCTATACAAAATGCTAGAGAATGGCAATATGGCCTCTTGAATAAAACCAAGAAGAAGAAGAAGACCCCTCCAGGGATTCCTCGAGAGACAATGGGAGCAGACCGAGAGAGAACAGGGGTCCCTATTTGTAAAACAGATGCGGCTTGGAACGAACAAACAAGGTGTGCAGGACTAGGATGGTGTATCCATTCTCCTTCAAGTGAACTGATAAGCAAACTCGGACAGGGACAAGATTATGTTAACTCGCCTCTTATAGCAGAAGGACTTGCAATCCGAGCTGCTTTGCTATATGCAATTGACAAGAACATAAGGATCTTAGCGGTTGAATCCGATTCCTTAACCCTCATTAGAGCCATTAACAACGGCTCAAACATCTCTGCCCTCCATGGATTACTAGCTGATATTGCTAGACTATCCAGTAGCTTTGATGTTATCACGTTTAGTTTTATCCCAAGATCAGAAAACAAGCTAGCAGATACCTTAGCTAAGGAAGCTTTGCTTGCTCTGAATGTAATAGAATAGCTTTTTTTTGAATGAATGAAATCAAAATGCGTCTCAAAAAAAAAAAAAAAAGTTTTGTCACTTCATCTTCAAAAACTTTGAATTTTTGTAGTAAGGTTTGGAAACAAAACTTGGGTTTTCATTGTTTTCTATGTTATTACTTCATTTGGTAAGTCAAATCATTTGTTTATTTCTTCTGGTTTTAATAAATTAAATGTTTAGCTGTAATTGCTTAGTTAGATCATTTGGGGTATATGGGTGAAATTATTAAAACTTGATTTTGCATGTTAATTTTGTGGTATCAGTCGCCATGATAGCTCTCGCCTTGCTTGGGTATGTCTTTGGGTTTTCTTAATTTTACACTCTACAAGGTACCACTTGAACCGTTTTCTGTCTTTGATAAGTAATATCGTGCATGCAGTGAAATGTAGGGGAAAGATTAAAATGATTTTGAAATCTCCACTCGTCTAATTTGTTATAAGTTCTCAAGTAGGATGTCTGGTTGGAAAATGTGGAGCTCTTATATCCGACATGAAGAGTGTTACAAAAGAGAATATACGCATTTTCAAGATGAAGATCTACCACAAATTGCTCGCGAGGAAGAGATAGTTCAAGTAGCAAAATCTTAACCCTTTATCACCTAATGCGTCTGCATATTTGGTGTTAGAGAGGCTTAAACCATGTTTGTTTTATTCTTGTTAGATATCAAGAAGTCTTAATGCAGCAATCACGGCTTACGAAAGTGATATTCCGATTAAGAGCCAATGTATTTCACTTGCTTCAGCCATTCTTTCATTATTTTTTTCAAACGACATAGACTTTAACCATGTCTTAGTAGAGAAAACGTGAGAACCATTCTAACGTTTCCATTGAAGTTGTTAGAATTGAAGACTTTGATAATCAAATAGTGCTATAATTCTTTTGAATTCTTGTCACCGAATTTATATGCAGTTTTCATTTTTTTTTATGATTTCTTCATGTCTTTTGACAGCTTAAATTGTCTTAGGAGACCCCGCTTTCTGAGACGACATCTTGAGAGAGCTTCATCCCAACAATATTTCATTTATCGTCGGAAAATTTAAAATATTTTATTTATCGTCAGAAATTTTAGATAAATTGTCTCAAATGTCATGTGCATTTCTTCACCCTAAATGAATAGTTGATTACAATGAAATGTATGCTGGTTTTGAAAAAAATATTGTTCTTTAATAAAATGAAAAACGTAATAAAAGTGGCTATGTACAAGCTGACCTCGAGAAGAGTTTATGGTGAGCTTTCGCTGATTTTGGTTTTAGTTTGTGAGATTTTGTCTTTGTTTAGCTCATAGTTTTGTGCAACGAGCCACTCTCACATGACCCGAGAAGAGTATGTGATCGAGAGTTGTGTCGCCGCTACCGTCGACAAAACTTTTACGGTCCTCTATCAAAGACTTTTTTTGCTTTGGACCTTGGTAAGTAAGGCTTGTGTGTATGCCTTGGAAGCTTCATCTCTCGCAATTTATTTGGGAAGAATGAATACATCGTCATCACTTCATTTAGCTTCATGAAATTTTGTATTTCTGTCGAGCTACGGACTAAAAACTTTATAAATATATCAGTACTTTTGTTCTAGATTTTGGAAATCATTGAGCTAAAAAGTAGTTTTTTGAAAACAAGAACCGATAAAGTGAATCATCTTTCCCTATCCAATTAAAAGCTTGGTATAGAAGTTTGTTGTTTTGGTGTGTATACGTGTTTTGAAGATTTATCAAGAATGCAATACGTGTTTCGATCGATCATCAAGTCCCTGGAATTTTCCGGCTGTTAATTTAATACAGTGATCGATGAGGTACACGATCATTCACTTTTAATTTCGGGCTTGTTTTTTTTCTTCTTCCTGAAACACTATGTAAACACGTTTAGAGTAAAAAAAAAATTAACTAAATTTTAAATTTTTACCAGTGGGTTGCCTTCCACTAAACGCTTTCATTTTAAAATCATTTAGCTTGACTTAGATGCCCATTTTCTAGGCATGATGAGTATTATCAAAAGAAATGGGTATTTCTTTAGCTTCTTCTTTGTTACTTACTACTGGATCATGAGGCTTCTAATCAACAATGAGTTCTCTACGAAATTCTCCTTTGATTGTGAAGTTAGGATCCCCATTAAGTATGTCAATATGTTCATCTTTTTCAGCATGCTCTTCTTCTTCTTGGATGTCTGTGTCTTGATGTTTATGAGATCATGAGACTTTGATTCAATGGTGAATTCCTTTTTGAGTTCTCCTTTTCCGGCAAAACTTGGATGATCAACTCCTTAGAACTAATGGACTAAGTCTGCTAAGTCTCATAGTTTAACTATAAACCCTAATCGAGAGATGAAGCACCACAGCCGAAGGAGAATCTCTCCGTGAAACTAAAATCTAATGGCTCCAATAGTCACCGGCTTGGACGGTGAACAAGGTTTCAACACTATCCATGGCCAAGGCTGCCCCGCAAAGAGAAAAAACCCTAACCACGATCCTCCTAGACGCACATGGGAGACACCAATAACCAAACATCAAGCACAACAACATACCAAAAGAAGGAGGATGGAGCAGGATTCCTCATAACCTAAAACTGAATCGAGATCTAAACAAACTTGATCCACCATCAAAACTTTGAACTACATACCAAAGAAGTAGTGGAAGTCTTAACCCAATAGTGAAGAGAGAAGCTTTACCTAAGCCGACAAGCAAAAAAATAGAAGAGGGAGAAAGGACTCATGAAGGCCAAAATAGTCGAGAAAACTCTAACATACGGCAAGATCTGCCGGATCGAAGAGACGTCCGATAATGTGGTGTTAAAATGTAAAAAAGAGGGAGTTGGAAAAAAACCCCATTATACACATAGTTTTAGAAGATTCTTTTTTTCTTGTCTCAAATCAAATGTTATTTTGTAATGTTTGACGGTAGATGTGAAGCACCACATAAACTAATCGAACATGCACGGTTCAACCATTGAAAGCATGTTGTAGTCAAATCAAGACTTCCATGTAGTATGATTTGCAAACTCTAACTACAAAAGAGACTTATGTGTACTTTGTAAAATCCAGATACAAAGTAAATTTGTATGCTAGTATGCTTTGTAAAATTTGTGTAAATTTATGCACGTACAATGTAGTCCAATGACAAAGCAGACTTCCGTGTTAGATTGAATTGCAAAACCTAGATACAAAACCGATGTCTACATTAGATTGCTTTCTAAATTGTAGTCAAAGCAAAATTTTGCGGTAACATTACTTCATTAACTTTAAATAAATACATAGTCGACTTACGTAGTGACCACGTAAAATCTATATAAGAAATAAATTCTCGTAGGTAAAATGTTTTAAATTTTTTTTTGCTTAAAATACTGTATTTTAAATATTTGTTTTCAAAAATGTCATCACTAATTAAATGTTTCAAAAATACGATTTGAGCTGGTTTTGCAACAAAATTTAGAGAGAAGTTACATAAAATTTTAAGCAATTCTAGGGAACCTTCCGTGAGGAGTAGAAGGTTATTGTGAAGTTGAGCCCTACAATATGACAGAGAATAGGGTTAGTCTAAACAAGATATATATACAGATAATATATTAGATAGGGTTAAATCCTTTCATCGATCTTCACCTACCTACCTACCTACCTACCTCTCTCTCTCTCACAGGCCAGGCGAGTTGGAGATCTTTTCCATGTTTTCTTGTATACAGGTCTGATTCGATTTCTTCCTCTTTCTAATGTAAATGTTCTCCGACCAAGCCATGCGTTGTTATCTGTTGTCTTGATCCATGTTTGGGTTTTGGGCGGACTTCGCTACCATTTCTGCTTTCTGAGAATGGCCTACTAACATCTAAGAAGGATACTGTTTGCAGAAGTATAACGCTGACTCCTAGAATTATTGCTGACGCTTGGATTGGATTACCTTGTGATCACAATTCATTATCAGATTTGGTATGTGTTATGTCAAAGGTTGACGTTTGTGAAATTGTTGCAGAAGGTACGTGGTGCCCTTCATGTTAAGTTATGTTCTTTGGCTCTCTCTCTCTCTCTCTCTCTAGTGATTACATATTTTCAAGTGATGCTTACATATTTATCTTTTGTTTCTTTGCAGATTCAGATGCCTTGGATGGGTTTAAGGCATTTGTTGATGTGATTGATCAGTTTTCTTTAGTTGATGAGGAATCAAAACTGTTTGTGTCTGATGTTCCTCAGTTTCTTCATACGAAGATGCGTCTAAAGCAAGAGCCTGCAATTGCACCCCTTGAATCTTCCACAAGCTGTATAAAATTCAGATTTTGTCAATCATTTGACAACAAAACTGCATGGGTTAGGGAAAGATCCTAGACCCCTGCCATCCGGACCAGTACTGCTGGCGGATATGAAATTTTTCTGCTCTGGAGAACTTAAAAATAGTTTCCCTATGAGCTTGGATGTTCAAGTTTTCGAAATTGGGCTATTCATTGCTTAGTTCAGTCATGATAGCTAGATGCACCAGTGCGTATGGGTATTCTTCAGCTTGTGATGCTCCGGGCAAAGAACCAGGTCTCTAAAACCCCAACTCCATGCGGTTTCTATCTACTTCTTTTTGGGGAATTACTCCTTTAACATGTTGTGTTTTTTCTTTTGAAGGCTCTTCTCCAAATGCAAGATGTTTCTTCAACAACCATTGCTCTTCAGTTTCTTACATATGTGCAACCAACCATCAGGTTTGTGACCATAAAACTCCTTATTCTTCTGCCTTCTAATTGCTATAGTCGAAAAAGCACGTCTCTAGTAAAATATAATTGAACAATAAGAGATTGTATATAAAATATAATTGAAATAAACGACATTTAATTATCTTATTTAAATCAACATTAATACAAAGGAAAAACTAAAATCTTGATAAACAATAAATACATGTATTTTGTTAATACATCGATGGTCAAAAGAAGCTTGATCCGAGTTTTGATCTATCAAAACATGTTATTTTGCTTTTATCAAAGATAACGAAGATGAATTATGATTTGTTTGACATGATCTTAGTACCCCTCGCCTCCGGCTCTCGTCGTTGTTTCTTTTTTTCTCTCTATAAAATTACAAATCAAAAAGACACTAATTTTTTTGGATCTTCATACATTTTATACGAAAGAGAGCCTTCCCTTCCAAATTGAACAAATAAAATCTACAAAACCAAATAGAATAGCCATTAAAAAGCATTAAAAACCATACTATTTTTTACATGGAATCTTATTTCTTTTCGTTGAAATAAAAAATATACGTACAAAACAAATCTTATAACCAAACAAACAACAGAAGACTTAAAAAAAAACAACTTAAAAACAAACGAAAAGACACAAAGAAGAAAGAATCAACTTTGATAAACGAAAAGAATTTCTTACTCAAACAAAAAGTTTATCTAAAAACAAACAAAAGTTCCTATTAGAAATGAAAAATAAAAGAATTAGGAATTTTACTCAAGAATCTCAATTAGAGAAAATAAAATCACTTGTCGATTTTGCTGTTCAGAAAATCACAGAAAAAGAAAATTCATTTAGATTGTTTCTTTAGATTGTGTAATATAAATATATGATGGTTTCAAATCAGCATGGTGTACTATATAGAGCTTTGTGTTGTAATGTGTTGATTGTATTGATATGTATACAATTATAAGAACAGAAAACACAAATTAAACAAAACAAACAACAAAATGATTTGTGTGAAGATAGGTAAAAAAAGTTAAGCTTATCAAGCCTTGGAAAGCAAACCGGCACAACCGATGTTCTTCTTGATCACCGAGATCGTGAATGGATATAAAAGAGAGTTAGGGTTAATATTAGAGTTTAAAGATTCTATAATATTAGGGTTAGTATTAGAGTTTAAAGATTCTATAAAATCAAACCTTGAAAAGCACGGTGACGGACGCCGACATAACCGTTGTCTTTATCTCCACCATCTAGCTTCTTCTTGTTACTTTTTTTATTTTTTTTGTTCATATATGAAGAAAAGAATGTAAACATACAAAACCTATAAAATATGCAGGAAAAAGAACATACAACAAACCACCACTGCAAATATATGGTAGGAAACAAAATAATAGTAAGATCATACAACAAATGAGAAACGTACCATGAAGTCTTCCACTTATAGATGATATCAACAAGTACACGAAATCTTTATATGCATATATTTGAATCACCTTTTTGATATAAAAAAATGGAGAAAATAAGAGAGAAAATATATAAAAAGCAATGAGGTTTCTTATGGCCGACTATACCGAATATAATACAACGCAAATATAAACTAAATCTAAAAAAGTCTAAAATTGAATCATAAAAACTATTTAATTATATGAGAACGTAATTTGATTATTTAAGACAATTAAATACAAAACAAAATGTAATACGTATAAACTCCGAATATCTAAATTTATTATTGTTAGTATTCTTTTTTTTTGCTAAACGTTTTAAATTATTATTGTGTGTATCTTCTGTTTAGATATTTGGTTGAGTTGGTTAAAATATTGCAATATTTAATCCGAATAATTTTTTTGAATTGTAAGACATTATATTAAAATTAAAATCTGAATCATAACAATTGATTATCGAGATTACAAATCTCTAAAAATGAAACAACCATAATAAAAGACTAACACGAAAATAATTCGTTTGTAACTACATTATTTCCGATCAATAGCAAATCGAACTTTCACAAGTATCTTCTCACACCGTTCAACACCTATAAATGGAGTCATTAGCTTTCTAAACTTGGAACAAACATCTTCAGTAGACCAAACAACCAATTGTAGGATACCATCAACATGCTCATCATCATCATCCTCTATCAATCCAGATGCATAACATGCATCCTTAAACGTAAAATAGATGATTCCACGAGCAGTCCTTATATCTTCAAATTATTTTGGGCCTCTACTAACACCAAGCATTACCCGAATATAATAAGCCTCACCGATTGACATAGGAATATACACTAACCTCAAAAACGTGCAAACAATATCCCTAGGTATCCATTGGGACACATCATAATCCCATTTGTATGAAGAACCATATTCCACATAAGTTAATGATTGTGTATCCGAATTTAGTTTATTATAGTCTAACTAATCCATGAAACTAGTTCTTTGCGTAGGAACACAAGGTATTATATGGCTAATGAGTCCACGATCAACATATACATTTATCTTCGGAATTGGTAGATGAAAAGAAATAACATCATTTGTTGATTGCTATACACCACCAAAATTATCGATATGACCTGAACAGAAAGAAAAAAACTATCATTGAACAAACCTAATAAAACAAAACAAAGGTGTACTATTATAAGTATTAGTGTATTTACCATCAATCTTTTCATTCGATTCGCCGTTATTCTTCTCTTAATTTGATGACATAATGACTTCGTTGCTAAACCTACAAAAAAGTATAGACAAACTGAAGATCAATAATCTTTTCAAGAACGAATAACAATATCGAAATATAAGTGAAGTATATGACCAAACTTACACTGTTTATAATGAAAAGGATGATGAAGTTAATATGTTTCATGATGAAGCTTACATATATATATATATATAAACAGAAGGTTAGGGTTTATGAAAAAAGTTAATAATAGAAATTATGTAAAACTAATATCTCAAAAATAGGAAATATTATAACAAAATATTCACAAATATTTGAATTAATATAGTAGAGGAGAGTTAATTAACTAATAATATCTTTCAATAATTGATTTTTTTTGTATTAACTAATTTATTGCTTCGTTAAATCCAATAAATATTACTTAGAAAGACTAACAAAATATTCGCAAATCTTTCAATTAATATAGTATAGAAAAGTTAATTAACTAATAATATGTTTCAATAATTGATTTGTTTTGTATTAATTAATTTATTGATTAGTTAAATGAATAAATATTACTTACAAAGACTATATCTTACCATATGGGCAGAAAAATTACAAACTGTAAAAATAATTTAAATATATAATAATTCATATATATTTATATTGATGACATATGGATATAACAGAATATGCCAACATAAATCGACTTATATGCTAACACCAAGACTCATTAATGTAACAATTGATACTTGAGGAGTTTTGGTCCGAAAAAGCGAGCTTCTGAGCTGGTTGAACAATTTTTAAAATATGTTGGCAAAACAAACTCGAAATTGAGTTCATGGATTTTCAAATTGACCAGTTTTCTTTGAAAAATCAGAAAACTTATTGTATCTGGATCCTGGATTAGTAAAGTTATACACGGATATAGTTATACAGCCGTGCCATTCAAAACACTTCTCAATTTGATTAGGACGTGGATCATTTCAGATAAATATAATTGTAATAGTAATGATACCGAGAAAGAAACTGGGTTTAAAGTGTTTTCGATGCCACAACTGCAATTAAATTGAAAACTATGTATCATCATTCAAATACTCCATTTTGTAAGATTTGTCAAATGTTTCATTTATTTTAACTAACCTATTGAATACAATGGTTTTCTAAGTACATAAAAAAATTTGAAAGTGCAAGTAAATTACAAATAAGTATATATAAAAATCTGAATAACTAAAATAAGTTTCAAAAATTACATAAGAAGAATATTAAAAATAAATAGATTATAGGTATTGTCTATACTTGATGATTTCCACAATATATTTTATATAGATTTGCTTGATGGGAACCTGAAAGATGAAAACAATATGATTATGAGAATAATTATTAAACTCAGAAATTAAAAATGAGTGGCAATTAATTACTTGGTGCGAAACTTTCTAACTTCTGGAATATCAGCATCGGAATGAATTTCGGATAAAGGTCCAAAGGGCTCCACCTGTAAACGACCTATGTTCAGACATAACAAAATTTGAAACGTTACATGAGTAAATATGATTTTTACATCATACAATAGAAAATGTTAAACATACACTAACCTAGAGGATAAGATAATCTCCAAAAACTCAACACACAAATTGGTATATCTTCATTACTACATATAAACTTCTCTAGAAATTCATCAGCAAGTATCTCATACACATAGAATTCGATTTCCTTGTCACTATAAGATAAGAAAATGTTGATAAAAACCAATAAGTAATAAACTTTACCGCACAAATATTTCATGAATTAAGATTGAAGATTTAACACTTATAACAAATTAGTAAGCCAAAAGTGAACTTCTGACATATTTCTCCAAAACAATTCCTCCAACGGATCAATTTTGGTTATATCGCGAGGAACAACTTTGGTAATGGCACCAATAACATCTAACTATTAAAAGGAAAATATTCATAACATCAAAAACTAAGTGTCACCAATCAGCAATTAAGTATACGTACCATTTGGATATTTATTATCTATATGATACGTACCATATGCATAGTTTTAGATCTACATTCCGATTTATCAGACGTTGAAAATGAATGAAATCCATGAAATGATCATCTTTAACAGTGAAACTGTTTGACACAGTCGTATGATCAAGAACATTGACATGCCAATTGCTGAATGTGTTCTTAGGTTCAGCATAAGCTTCAACGACACTGAAATCGTTGATAAGTTTCCATGTTCCTTCTTTTAATACATGATTATACTGTTCAACCAAATGAGAAGGAATAGTTGCTTGAATTTTATAGCCCTAATCAACAACACGTACGATAAGATATTTTGCAAAGTACAAATAAATATAAATTATGCATTTAGATAATTCACTTACATTTCTGTCCATGAGTATCAGATGTAAACGTTTGAGGCCAGTAGTAGGCGTACTTAATGTCTACTTATTGATGATCTTAACACGGATTTGCCAATCATCGCTCTAATTATGCAAATAGTAGAGTAATGTGATCTTAACCATAACTTTTGCTAATATGAAAGGATAGCCTTGAGATAATTGTATAGTTATGAAAATGAAATATAAATGATAAATATACTAAATATGAGATTGTAACATTGGTGATTGTTCACTTAACAACGTTTAAGTAGAAAACCCTTTTGGGTATCATCATAAAGTAAACTGCCACTTTTAGAATGTATATTACATTGAATACAAATATACGCTTATCCTAAATTATCTTGATGAGCGTAAATGATGGTTTAAGTCTATGTATATGGTATATGATAATGGATATATGACAAGAAAGTATTTTAAATATGTACAAAAGAAAGAATATAAAATGTTTGTTAAACGGGGCAATTAGTACATTAGAATCTATTCGTATTTTCGTTAGATACTTTGAATTGATACAACCACATCAATTTAGAGCACCTCATTAATAGTATATATTTGACTAATTGAAACACGTTTCATAAATTTAATTTATTCATTTCGAATAGATATTTATAATTGATGTTAACATAAATAATAGTATAGATTAGACCGGATATATAGTTAATTACCATAACGCAACTAAGTATTAATAACTTACCATACAAGGTGCCTTTGTTTGATGATTAACTAAAGGGTCAACTTTGAAAAAAAAACATCATCATGATATAGCAAATTGTAGATAGTTGGAGTACAAAACTATTCATAGACTCTAAACTAAAGAGTTCTACATTACACCAAAATAAATAGTTAAACATTATAATCTTGATCTACTTTAAAACCATATGAAATTTGCACAAAGAAAACAAATTGTAAGGCAACTTTTTAGTACACACCAATAAATTTCAAAAAGAAATAGGACACTGTCATGAACTTTGAATTGAATTGCATTGCTTCTTTTGTCCAAGGATTCACGAAAATATTAGAACCATTAGATGCATTTGTCATACTGATTTGGCCTAATACAACATATCAATATCACAAGAATTAGATAAATGTAGAATATTTGGATAAAGAAATAACGAAGAGCATTAACATAAATACAGAAACAAACTTACTCCCTGATAAAAAAATCTTCCAAAACCGGAAGTAACACAACAAAAAAGAACCTCTCTTTTTGTCACAGAACTGTAAAACGTTGTGGATATATTTCCCACACGTAAAGAACTCGATCTCTAGATTACTAATTAAGAACATTGCAATTATAAGCTATCGAGAATATTCTATAAGTAACCGGAAATATATACAAACAATACTGTCATAAGTTCATAATACATTTACTTGACATATTGGACATAAAAATGGAGAAACTCGTTCTCACTTGATGCACAATCTTTGTTCTTAAACGGGTCAACCCTTAATATTACACCAAATACATCAACTACACCAACAAATAACAGTTTATGGTTAATTAGTCATCAATTACAACAAAGAATAATGTACTCCATTTACAAAATACATACCAACTTGATGGATTACTAAGATGGAACCACTTAGAATGTATTCATTAGGTGAGTATGATATGAGATCAAGCTAGTCAAATTTAAAGATACGTGTAATCTCTGTTTGAAAACTAAAACGGATCTTGTACATGTGTAATGTATACCACAATACTATACAACTTCAATCAACATCAAAAACCATGATTTTATACCAATTATACTCTTCAAGCTCTTTCCTAAATTTGGTAACATAATCTCCGTAGACCACTCCCATAATCTTTGAACCCTAATTTAACAAAAAACATATTGATACTAATAGAAGCATAAAATCTACGGTTTATTTTTACAAAACTAACAAATAAAGTAATACCTCTTCATCTACGAGAATCAAATTCACTGAAGATCAATTATCGTCAGTCCATATGCGAAGAACTTAAACAAAAATATGCCAAAACATATTTTGTTTCGTTTAAGTCAGAGATCTTGTTGATTGATTTTGTGGCGGGGGTGAAAATAGATAGGGTTTTTCGGAGAGAGGAGAGAGAAAGATAAAGGTAATATATTCAAGAGATTATTCTTTAGAAATCGAAAACCAATGTCGCTTAGAGACATAATACTAGGAGAGGCAGTACAAGTTAGCATCATGATGTATTTCGACCTACTCTAGTGTGTAAGGCGATGCTTTGACTTATACTGTGTAGTTCAAAATCTAATTTTCCTCAAAGAGTTTGAGAAGCAAAGAGGGACACACCCACTGAAACTACAAAATTACCGAAAAAGAGAACAATAACCACCTGCAACTGATAATATCTGTCACTGTAAACTTCATGATAATAAGAAAAGTCTTACTTGTCAGAATAACTGTAGAGATCACCAAAGATGTGGTAGACAATACTCATCACTGTCAATTGAATTGTCGTCTTCTTCAGATTCAAATTCTTCCTCGGATTCTTCTTCATTGGTCGAAGACTCTGTCTCTGTTGCCAGAACACCACACTCCTCAACAAATACGAGTTCGCATATGCTTGAAGCTCGAGAAGAAAGTGTCAACTCCTTGATCATCTTCATGTTTGGTACAAAGAGTGTATCAGCCACGATTGTCGCCGTCTTCAAGTGACAAGCGTTTTTCAAGATATAAACCGCAATATCTCTGTCTGGTTTTCTCCCAAAATATCGTGACCAGTTGAATATTTGTAAACTCGTCAACAAGCATTCAGGAATAGTACTCGGTTGATTCCAGTGAACCCTTTTAATACGTTCATCATGCTTATGACACTGTCACAACGCAAATGAATTAGAATAAAGACCATACTGCGCATTAGAGCCCGAAAATAAATTTAATTTATCGAAAAAACTTACTTCTAAGTGAGAGATGTTTAGTACTTGTAATTTAGGAGAATCTTTGAGCAACTGGACAAGAAGATTTGATGATTCCTTATTGCACACACATAGCTTCAGATTTTCAAGCTGATTGAAAACAACACCGCCACCATCCACATCCTCCCCACTTGTTTTTAGCATCTGTATCCAAAGCAATACTAAAGCAATTAACAAACGATTCTATTGACAAATCGAAGACTTGCAAAACGATAAATGAAAACTAATTACCACAGAACATAATGTAAGACGCTTGACAGATGTGATGGATCCCATAACACTTTCAAGAATATGGTACTGAACATCGACATATGCTTCCCTCAGGTTAGACATATTCTTAATCTCAGAGTATTGTGTAAAATCATTCCAATCCTCAAGTTTGAAATACTTCAAAGAAGGAGTATCTATCTTTTACCCAACTAATGAACAATCCTCAGGTATAAAGAGTGTTAAACTCTGCAAAGACGGAACGACAATAGTGAAGTCTTCTTATATTACATCATCATTTTCAACAAAACACACCGATAGCTCTTCAAGAACTGGACAAATCGATAGAAGTTGTTGCAGAGATGCTTCATGTGTGTATGTCACACTGTTCAGTTGCAAAGTTTAACAAACGGTTCTATTGAAAAGATTGAAGACTCGCAAAACATAAATGAAAACTAATTACTTGTGGAAGACATGTTTCTGAGTAGCTTCTGTACCTGCAAATTGCTCGTGGTCTTGAAACTCAGTCACATGACTCTCGTGGAAGTTCCTGATATGGCTTTTCTTCATTCTCTGAAAACTTTGCAACTGAACAGTGTGACAGACACAGATGAAACATCTTTGCAACAGCTTCTATCGATTTGTCCAGCTCTTGAAGAGCTATCGGTGTATTTTGTTGAAAATGATGATGATAATATAAGAAGACTTCACTATTCCCGTTCCGTCTTTGCAGAGTTTATCACTCTTTATACTTGAGGATTGTTATTTAGCTGGGTATAAGATAGATACTCCTTCTTTGAAGTATTTCAAACTTGAGGATTGGAATGATTTTACACAATACTCTGAGATTAAGAATATGTCTAACCTGAGGGAAGCATATGTCGATGTTCAGTACCATATTCTTGAAAGTGTTATGGGATCCATCACATCTGTCAAGCGTCTTACATTATGTTCGGTGGTAATTAGTTTTCATTTATCGTTTTGCAAGTCTTCGATTTTTCAATAGAATCGTTTGTTAATTGCTTTAGTATTGGTTTGGATTCATATGCTAAAAACAAGTGGGGAGGATGTGGATGGTGGCGGTGTTGTTTTCAATCAGCTTGAAAATCTGAAGCTATGAGTGTGCAATAAGGAATCATCAAATCTTCCTGTCCAGTTGCTCAAAGATTCTCCTAAATTACAAGTACTAAACATCTCTCACTTAAAAGTAAGTTTTTTCGATAAATTAAATTTATTTTCAAGCTCTAATGCGTAGTATGGTCTTTATTCTAATTCCTCTGCGCTATGACAATGTCATAAGCATGATGAACGTAATAAAATGGTTCACTAGAATCCACCGAGTACTGTTCCCGAATGTTTGTTGACGAGTTCACAAATATTCAACTTGTCACGATACTTTGGGAGAAAACCAGACAGAGATATTACGTTTTATATCTTGAAAAACGCTTGACACTTGAAGACGGCGACAATCGTGGTTGATACACTCTTTGTTCCAAACCTGAAGATGATCAAGGAGTTGACACTTTCTTCCCGAGCTTCAAGCACATGCGTGAACTCATATTTGTTGAGGAGTGTGATGTTCTGGCAACAGAGTCTTCGACCAAAGAAGAAGAATCTGAGGAAGAATCTGAATCTGAAGAAGACGACAATTCAATTGACAGTGATGAGTAACGGCTACATCTTTGGTGATCACTACAATCATTCTGACAAGTAAGACTTTTCTTATTATCATTTTGAAGTTTACAATGACAGACATTATCAGCTGCAAGTGGTTATTGTTCTCTTTTTCGGTAATTTTGTAGTTTCAGTGGGTGTGTCCCTCTTTGCTTCTCAAACTCTTTGAGGAAAATTAGATTTTGAAATACATCACGAAGCTAACTTGTTGCCTCTCTCAGTATTATGTCTCTAAGCCACACCGGTGAAACTATACATTAATTTTGTTATGAGAGTTCCATCAAACAAAGGCACCTTGTATGGTAAGTTATTAATACTATGTTGCGTTATGGTAATTGACTACATATTCGGACTAAAATATACTAATATTTATATTAACATCAATTATAAATATCTATATACGATTTCGAAAGGAATAAACTCAATTTATGAAACGCGTTGTCCAATTAGTCAAATCTATACTATTAATGAGGCGATCTAAATTAATGTGGTTGTATCAATTCAAAGTATATGATGAAAATATGAATAGATTATAATGTACTAATTGCCCCGTTTAACAAACTTTTTATATTTTTTTTCCGTACATATTTAAAATACTCCCTTATCATAGATTTAATATCATATACCATATACATATATTTAAACCATCATTTATGCTCATCAAGATAATTTAGGATACACGTATATTTGTATTCAATGTAATATACATTCTAAAAGTGGCAGTTTACTTTATGATGATACCCGAAACGGTTTTCTACTTAAACGTTGTTAAGTAAACTATCACCAATGTCACAATCTCATTATTTAGTATATTTATCATTTATATTTCATTTTCATAACCATAAAATTATCTCAAGGATATCCTTCAAATTGGCAAAAGTTATGGTTAAGATCACATTGCTCTACTATTTGCATAATTAGAGCGATGATTGGCAAATCCATGTTAAGATCATCAATAAGTAGATATTAACTACGCCTACTACTGGCCTCAGACGTTTACATCTGATACTCGTAGACAAAAATGTAAGTGAATTATCTAAATGCATAATTTATATTTATTTGTACTTTGCAAAATATCTTATCGTACGTGTTGTTGATTAGGGCTATAAAATTCAAGAAACTATTCCTTCTCATTTGGTTGAACAGTATAATCATGTATTAGAAGAAGGAACATGGAAACTTATCAACGATTTTAGTGTCCTTGAAGCTTATGCTGAACCTAGGAACACATTCAGCAATTGGCATGTCAATGTTCTTGATCATACGACTGTGTCAAACAGTTTCACTGTTAAAGATCATCATTTCATCGATTTTATTCTTTTTCAACGTCTGATAAATCGGAATGTAGATCCAAAAATATGCATATGGTACGTATAATGTAGATAATAAATATCCAAATGGTACATACACTTAATTGCTGATTGGTGACACTTAGTTTTTGATGTTATGAATATTTTCCTTTTAATAGTTAGATGTTATTGGTGCCATTACCAAAGTTGTTCCTCGCGATATAACCAAAATTGATCCGTTTGAGGAATTGTTTTGGAGAAATATGTCAGAAGTTCACTTTTGGCTCACTGATTTGTTATAAGTATTAAATATTCAATCTTAATTCATGAAATATTTGTGCGGTAAAGTTTATTACTTATTGGTTTTTATCAACATTTTCTTATCTTATAGTGACAAGGAAATCGAATTCTATGTGTATAAGATACTTGCTGATGAATTTCTAGAGAAGTTTATATGTACTAATGAAGATATACCAATTTGTGTGTTGCATTTTTGGAGATTATCTTATCCTCTAGGTTAGTGTATGTTTAATATTTTCTATTGTATGATGTAAAAATCATGTTTACTCATGTAACGTTTCAAATTTTGTTATGTCTGAACATAGGTTGTTTATAGGTGGAGCCCTTTGGACCTTTATCCGAAATTCATTCCGATGCTGATATTCCACAAGTTAGAAAGTTTCGCACCAAGTAATTAATTGCCACTCATTTTGATTTTCTGAGTTTAATAATTATTCTCATAATCATATTGTTTTCCATCTTTCAGGTTCCCATCAAGCAAATCTATATAAAAGATATTGGGGAGATCATCGAGTATAGACAATACCTATAATCTGTTTTATAACGCCTTGACCGCCCTTCCTATGGGCCCCAAGCCCACTCTCGGCCCGCAGGCTGAGGTTTCTCCGACGGTCGGTGCATTAGTCCGGGTGTCTAGAAATGCATGTTTATAAATCTTATATAAAATGTATATTATAAGGTTTTTGTAAAGTTTATAAGGTATTACAAAAATTGATAAATTTATTCTTATTTTTTGTCATACATAACTACTTATAAGGTTTTTGTAAAGTTTATAAGGTATTTAAAATGTTATAAATTGATCTATAAGTCTTTCTTTATAAGACTTTTGTAAAGTTTATAAAGTATTTAAAAAATTGGTAAGTTTTTTCTCATTTTTTCATCTTGCACTACATCTTATAAGGTTTTTGTAAAGTTTATAAGGTATTTAAAAGGGAGAATTAGCTGAATAATATAATTTTGGACAAAAATTAGGTAAATAACATGTCCAAAACTTTGAAAAAAAAAAAAAAAACATGTCCAAAACTATATTTTGTAATACCTTATAAACTTTACAAAAACCCTTATAAATACATTTTTATAGATTAATTGATAACCTTATAAATTTTACAAATATATTATAAATACAATTTTGTAGATTAATTAATAACCTTTCGAATACTTTATAAACTTCAGAAAAACATTATAAATACAATTTTAGAGATAAATTAGTAATCTTTTTTAATACTTTATAAACTTGACAAAAATTCGCAACTATTTGTGTATGACAAAAAATGAGGATAAACTTATAACTTTTCAAATACTTTATAAACTTTATACATCGTTTAAACAAACGAATATTCAATTGTTATGAAGTGCAGATCAATCTGTTTTAGACTAACTCTGTACCTCTATCTTCCAATCAAAAGAATATTTAATTCTAGAGTTCATATACAAGCCGTGACTAAACAAATGGTCCATAAAAAATGAAATCACTTAGCAAGATAAAGATACTTAAAAACATGAATATTGGTGAAGGTCTAGTGGACACGGAACACCAATTTCTCCCAGGCACTCGATTAATCAAAATATAATTTGACTTTCTTTTGTTTGTTACACACTAAAAAATTTGGAGGGAATGAAGAAACATCTGATCAGTGTATACAATTAGTTTTTCTTTTTATTATGGAGAAGAAGTTCATATCCAAATGGTGTGCAATCCAGAAATTTATCATACATCTATCCTCTACAAAGTTCAATCTATAAGAAGAAAACAAAAAGAAGATCTTTACCAGCAATGGACAACCGAAATGGTCCTCATCAAGTGTTTCATGAAGTTGAACATGAGTAAAGGACTGAAAAAAACTTTTAACTTTAATCACACAATGAGCAAATTCTCTTGGAAAAGATCCAAAGAAGTAACATAAATCGTCAGAGCAAGTAAATCTCCCATTACCAAAAGTATCTCTTCCTTCAACTTTAACCTTTCTCACATTTCCACCTTGAAATTCACCACCGTGCCTCACTTTCTTCGTCTCTAAAACTCAACTGAGTTACAATTTCTCTCCTCATCTATCAATTCCTCACTTAAAAACGAAATCATAGCCTCCGCATCATCATGACAGCTTCTACCACATACTTCTTCGGAAGCCCTAAGCCTAAATCCCCTATTTCTTCTAGTACTACCGAATTAGATTCTGAGTTCGCTTGGATTGGCTTTGATTTCTTCATCCCAAGCATGAACACACGAAGCATAGTGGGTGATTTCAAAATCGATGTTGATAATTGAGAAGTTGGAGCTTAACGGAACAAGTTTGTTCTATTTCGTAAACGGTGGTTCCACTTCCTCAACAATTTGTCCCTTGAAATAAACATCATCGTCAAGGTATGGATCTTTCCAAAGACCAGTCACAATCTTCTTATGAAACGGCTACAACGCATAAGCGACGGTGAAGACGACGACAATAGAGATCGAAATCGGAATTGACAATCATCAATGGAGAGAGAGATAAAAAGGGCGAGATCTGAGCTTCGAGAAACAAAATCTTCTTTTATATGAAGGATAAAGAGGAGGGAATGTCTGTAAAGCTCCTGTTGACCAAGTCAACGTCTAAGATACTCTCCTAATTACAAGAATTATTGTGATTTATTTTTAATTGATCAGTTATTGAGTAAATGACATCAAACCCACCTTGGTGGACAAATTTACTAACCCAACCACGAATTACACCCAACTTGAGTGGAACGGATCGAATTCGGGTCCAATTCGAATTGAATAAATAAAGAGGAATGAAATTGGATCTTTCCCCAAATTAAACCCTATCATCTCATCTTTTTTCATCTCCCTCCTCTCGATTCAAAAACGCTACGACGAGAAGAAGACTAACTCGGACAACAACCAATCAAAATCGAAATCGATGAAGACAAGGTGGGGAAATCCGAATAGATCGAAGAAGACATCATCAAAGAAGACAACATCGAAGAAGACAACATCGAAGAACGATCCTTCTCCACAGGCATCTCCTTCTCCATCGAAAGTTATAGCAGAAATTCTAGAAGAAGTTATGGATGAAATAGAAGAAGAAAAAGAAGTTATGGAAGAAGTCGACGAAGATGGTGATAGAGAGGAAGAAGAAGCAGATGAGGCCGAAGGTGGTGGTTCTGGTAACGGAGAGGAAGAGGAAGTAGATAAAGCCGAAGGTGGTGGTTCTGGTAACAGAGAAGAAGAGGAAGCATATAAACCCGAAGATGGTGGTTCAGGTAACGGAGAGGAAGAGGAAGTAGATAAAGTCGAAGGTGGTGGATCTGGTAATGAAGAGGAAGAGGAAGCAGATGAGGCCGAAGGTGGTGATTCTGGTAATGGAGAGGAACAAGAATCAAATAGGGCAGTGGCTGAGGTAAGTACATTGTATAACTCTTGTATAAATTGGTATGGTTATGCCTTAATCAGATGAGACCAATGGAGATGTGCATTCTTTAAATTGGTATATTGTGCATTATTTCCCCTATGTTGTAGCAACTGAAGTAATGCAACCAATGGAGACGTTCTTTCCTAATACTGAGTATGGGAAGCCAGTGAAAATTGTTACAAAGTGTTATGTTCAGAAGGCCATTGCGACTATAAATGATGTGCTTGAACCTGAGGAGTTGGAATGGTTCCATCAACACCCGCTACTCTGCCATTTCTTTCACATGCCGAAGGATAAGAACCACATGACGATGGGAATGTGGATGCTGATTCTCCGTAAGGCCAAAACAGAGAAGAGAAAAAAGCTTGGTTTGTCATCAATGGGGTACCAATCATATATTCTCCTAAGGAACATGGTTTATTGTGTGGTTTAAACTATCACTCATATCCACTAAATTATAGATCATTTGGCAATTTGAGGTTTGTTGAGAAGCAATTCAAAAAGGTAAAACCAACCTATGCAGCTGTAGAGAAGAAGTTTAAGACAATGAGAGAAGGTCCGGATAGATTGAAGATTGCTGTATTGTACTTCTTAGCGAGCATCATCATTGGAAAGGAGAAGGCTGGACCCGGAGCACCTCCAGTAGAAGAGTTGTTAATGAGAGCTGTTACAAATCTTGATTGGTGCAAAACCTTCCCATGGGGTCGGTTGTCTTTTGAAAACACCATGGATAGGTTAGTACAGATGGTGGACAAAGGTAAAGGAGTGGCGAAACTATATTGGGGCTTTCCAAATTTCATCCTTCCTTTGGAGGTAAGTATGAGTAAATGATTTAGTGTGATAATATAATTATGTGATTATGTGAGTATTTGTTATCTTTACATATGTAGTTTCTAGCGTTTGAAGCAATCCCTAGTTTAAAGAAACAATTCAGAGAAGAGGTTAAAGGCGCATTGAGTGAGTGCCCTAGAATGTGCAAGTCCATCTTCAAATCAACAAGTATGAGAGGTTATCCTCTTTCTAATATTAATGATGCACTCGGAAGCACAAAGGTTTGAAATGATTTTAGTGTGAATTAGTTACATTTTACCATATTATAATTGTTTAGATTTCTTCATCCCAAGCATGAACACATGAAGCTTAGTGGGTGATTTCAAAATTGATGCTGATAATTGAGATGTTGGAGCTTAACGGAACAAGTTGGTTCTATTTCGGTAAACGGTGGTTCTGCTTCCTCAACAATTTGTCCCTTGAAGTAAACATCATCTTCAAGGTCTGGATCCTTCTCTGGCAGATCCTTCCAAAGACCAGCCACAATCTTCTTATGAAACGGCTACAACGAATAAGCGACGGTGAAGACGATGGCAATGGAGATCGAAATCGGAATTGACAATCATCGATGGAGAGAAAGATAAAAAGGGCGAGATCTGAGCTTCGAGAAACAAAATCTTCTTTTCTACGAAGGATAAAGTCGAGGGAATGTCTGTAAAGCTCCTGTTGACCAAGTCAACGTCTAAGATACTCTCCTAATTACAAGAATTATTGTGATTTATTTTTAATTGATCAGTTATTGAGTAAATGACATCAGAACCACCTTGTTGGAAAAATTTACTGACCCAACCACGAATTACACCCGACTTGAGTGAAACGGATCGAATCCGGATCCAATTCGAATTGAATAAACAAAGAGGAATGAAACTGGATCTTTCCCCAAATTAAACCCTATCATCTCATCTTTCTTCGTCTCCCTCCTCTCGATTCAAAACCGTTACGAAGAGAAGAAGACTAACTAGGATAACAACCAATCAAAATCGAAATCGATGAAGACAAGGTGGGGAAATCAGGATAGATCGAAGAAGACGTCATCAAAGAAGACAACATCGAAGAACGATCCTTCTCCACATGCATCTCCTTCTCCATCGAAAGTTATAGCAGAAATTCTAGAAGAAGTTATGGATGAAATAGAAGAAGAAGAAGAAGAAGTTATGGAAGAAGTCGACGAAGATGGTGATAGAGAGGAAGAAGCAGATGAGGCCGAAGGTGGTGGTTCTGGTAACGGAGAGGAAGAGGAAGTAGATAAAGCCGAAGGTGATGGTTCGGGTAACAGAGAAGAAGAGGAAGCAGATAAACCCGAAGGTGGTGGTTCTGGTAACGGAGAGGAAGAGGAAGTAGATAAAGTCGAAGGTGGTGGTTCTGGTAAGAAAGAGGATGAGGAAGCAGATGAGGCCGAAGGTGGTGATTCTGGTAATGGAGAGGAACAAGAATCAAATAGGGCAGTGGATGAGGTAAGTACATTGTATAACTCTTGTATAAATTGGTATGGTTATGCCTTAATCAGATGAGACCAATGGAGATGTGCATTCTTTAAATTGGTATATTGTGCATTATTTCCCCTATGTTGTAGCAACTGAAGTAATGCAACCAATGGAGACGTTCTTTCCTAATACTGAGTATGGGAAGCCAGTGAAAATTGTTACAAAGTGTTCTGTTCAGAAGGCCATTGCGACTATAAATGATGTGCTTGAACCTGAGGAGTTGGAATGGTTCCATCAACACCCGCTATTCTGCCATTTCTTTCACATGCCGAAGGATAAGAACCACATGACGATGGGAATGTGGATGCTGATTCTCCGTAAGGCCAAAACAGAGAAGAGAAAAAAGCTTGGTTTGTCGTCAATGGGGTACCAATCATATATTCTCTTAAGGAACATGGTCTATTGTGTGGTTTAAACTATCACTCATATCCACTAAATTATAGATCATTTGGCAATTTGAGGTTTGTTGAGAAGCAATTCAAAAAGGTAAAACCAACCTATGCAGCTGTAGAGAAGAAGTTTAAGACAATGAGAGAAGGTTCGGATAGATTGAAGATTGCTGTATTGTACTTCTTAGCGAGCATCATCATTGGAAAGGAGAAGGCTGGACCCGGAGCACCTCCAGTAGAAGAGTTGTTAATGAGAGCTGTTACAAATCTTGATTGGTGCAAAACCTTCCCATGGGGTCGGTTGTCTTTTGATAACACCATGGATAGGTTAGTACAGATGGTGGACAAAGGTAAAGGAGTGGCGAAACCATATTGGGGCTTTCCAAATTTCATCCTTCGTTTGGAGGTAAGTATGAGTAAATGATTTAGTGTGATAATATAATTATATGATTATGTGAGTATTTGTTATCTTTACATATGTAGTTTCTAGCGTTTGAAGCAATCCCTAATTTAAAGAAACAATTCAGAGAAGAGGTTAAAGGCGCATTGAGTGAGTGCCCTAGAATGTGCAAGTCCATCTTCAAATCGACAAATATGAGAGGTTATCCTCTTTCTAATCTTAATGATGCACTTGGAAGCACAAAGGTTTGAAATGATTTTAGTGTGAATTAGTTACGTTTTACCATATTATAATTGTTTAGATATCTTCATCCCAAGCATGAACACACGAAGCTTAGTGGGTGATTTCAAAATCGATGCTGATAATTGAGATGTTGGAGCCTAACGGAACAAGTTGGTTCTATTTCGGTAAACGGTGGTTCCGCTTCCTCAACAATTTGTCCCTTGAAGTAAACATCATCTTCAAGGTCTGGATCCTTCTCTGGCAGATCCTTCCAAAGACCAGCCACAATCTTCTTATGAAACGGCTACAACGAATAAGCGACGGTGAAGACGACGGCAATGGAGATCGAAATCGGAATTGACAATCATCGATGGAGAGAAAGATAAAAAGGGCGAGATCTGAGCTTCGAGAAACAAAAGCTTCTTTTCTATGAAGGATAAAGTGGAGGGAATGTCTGTAAAGATCCTGTTGACCAATTCAACGTCTAAGATACTCTCTTAATTACAAGAATTATTGTGATTTATTTTTAATTGATCAGTTATTGAGTAAATGACATCAAACCCACCTTGTTGGACAAATTTACTAACGCAACCACGAATTACACCCAACTTGAGTGGAACGGATCGAATTCGGGTCCAATTCGAATTGAATAAATAGAGAGGAATGAAATTGGATCTTTCCCCAAATTAAACCCTATCATCTCATCTTTTTTCATCTCCCTCCTCTCGATTCAAAAACGCTACGACGAGAAGAAGACTAACTCGGACAACAACCAATCAAAATCGAAATTGATGAAGACAAGGTGGGGAAATCCGGATAGATCGAAGAAGACATCATCAAAGAAGACAACATCGAAGAAGACAACATGGAAGAACGATCCTTCTCCACAGGCATCTCCTTCTCCATCGAAAGTTATAGCAGAAATTCTAGAAGAAGTTATGGATGAAATAGAAGAAGAAAAAGAAGTTATGGAAGAAGTCGACGAAGATGGTGATAGAGAGGAAGAAGAAGCAGATGAGGCCGAAGGTGGTGGTTCTGGTAACGGAGAGGAAGAGGAAGTAGATAAAGCCGAAGGTGGTGGTTCTGGTAACAGAGAAGAAGAGGAAGCATATAAACCCGAAGATGGTGGTTCTGGTAACGGAGAGGAAGAGGAAGTAGATAAAGTCGAAGGTGGTGGATCTGGTAATGAAGAGGAAGAGGAAGCAGATGAGGCCGAAGGTGGTGATTCTGGTAATGGAGAGGAACAAGAATCAAATAGGGCAGTGGATGAGGTAAGTACATTGTATAACTCTTGTATAAATTGGTATGGTTATGCTTTAATCAGATGAGACCAATGGAGATGTGCATTCTTTAAATTGGTATATTGTGCATTATTTCCCCTATGTTGTAGCAACTGAAGTAATGCAACCAATGGAGATGTTCTTTCCTAATGCTGAGTATGGGAAGCCAGTGAAAATTGTTACAAAGTGTTATGTTGAGAAGGCCATTGCGACTATAAATGATGTGCTTGAACGTGAGGAGTTGGAATGGTTCCATCAACACCCGCTATTCTGCCATTTCTTTCACATGCCGAAGGATAAAAACCACATGACGATGGGAATGTGGATGCTGATTCTCCGTAAGGCCAAAACAGAGAAGAGAAAAAAGCTTGGTTTGTCATCAATGGGGTACCAATCATATATTCTCTTAAGGAACATGGTTTATTGTGTGGTTTAAACTATCACTCATATCCACTAAATTATAGATCATTTGGCAATTTGAGGTTTGTTGAGAAGCAATTCAAAAAGGTAATACCAACCTATGCAGCTGTAGAGAAGAAGTTTAAGACAATGAGAGAAGGTCCGGATAGATTGAAGATTGCTGTATTGTACTTCTTAGCGAGCATCATCATTGGAAAGAAGAAGGCTGGACCCAGAGCACCTCCAGTAGAAGAGTTGTTAATGAGAGCTGTTACAAATCTTGATTGGTGCAAAACCTTCCCATGGGGTCGGTTGTCTTTTGAAAACACCATGGATAGGTTAGTACAGATGGTGGACAAAGGTAAAGGAGTGGCGAAACCATATTGGGGCTTTCCAAATTTCATCCTTCCTTTGGAGGTAAGTATGAGTAAATGATTTAGTGTGATAATATAATTATGTGATTATGTGATTATGTGAGTATTTGTTATCTTTACATATGTAGTTTCTAGCGTTTGAAGCAATCCCTAGTTTAAAGAAACAATTCAGAGAAGAGGTTAAAGGCGCATTGAGTGAGTGCCCTAGAATGTGCAAGTCCATCTTCAAATCAACAAATATGAGAGGTTATCCTCTTTCTAATCTTAATGATGCACTTGGAAGCACAAAGGTTTGAAATGTGGTGGATCTTGTAATGAAGAGGAAGAGGAAGCAGATGAGGCCGAAGGTGGTGATTCTGGTAGTGGAGAGGAACAAGAATCAAATAGGGCAGTGGATGAGATAAGTGCATTGTATAACTCTTGTATAAATTGGTATGGTTATGCCTTAATCAGATGAGACCAATGGAGATGTGCATTCTATAAATTGGTATATTGTGCATTGTTTCCCCTAGGTTGTAGCAACTGAAGTAATGCAACCAATGGAGATGTGCTTTCCTAATACTGAGTATGGGAAGCCAGTGAAAATTATTACAAAGTGTTATGTTCAGAAGGCCATTGGGCCTCTAAATGATGTGCTTGAACTTGAGGAGTTGGAATGGTTCCATCAACACCCGCTATTTTGCCATTTCTTTCACATGCCGAATGATAAGAACCACATGACGATGGGAATGTGGATGCTGATTCTCCGCAAGGCGAAAACAGAGAAGAGAAAAAAGCTTGGTGTGTCGTCAATGGGGTACCAATCAGATATTCTCTCAAGGAACATGGTCTATTTTGTGGTTTAAACTATCACTCATATCCACTAAATTATAGATCATTTGGCAATTTGAGGTTTGTTGAGAAGCAATTCAAAAAGGTAAAACCAACCTATGCAGCTGTAGAGAAGAAGTTTAGGACAATGAGAGAAGGTCCGGATAGATTGAAAATTGCTGTATTGTACTTCTTATCGAGCATCATCATTGGAAAGGAGAAGGCTGGACCCGGAGCACCTCCAGTAGAAGAGTTGTTAATGAGAGCTGTTACAAATCTTGATTGGTGCAAAACCTTCCCATGGGGTCGGTTGTCTTTTGATAACACCATGGATAGGTTAGTACAGATGGTGGACAAAGGTAAAGGAGTGGCGAAACCATATTGGTGCTTTCCAAATTTCATCCTTCCTTTGGAGGTAAGTATGAGTAAATGATTTAGTGTGATAATATAATTATGTGATTATGTGAGTATTTGTTATCTTTACATATGTAGTTTCTAGCGATTGAAGCAATCCCTAGTTTAAAGAAACAATTCAGAGAAGTGGTTAAAGGCGCATTGAGTGAGTGCCCTAGAATGTGCAAGTCCATCTTCAAATCAACAAGTATGAGAGGTTATCCTCTTTCTAATCTTAATGATGCACTTGGAAGCAGAAAGGTTTGAAATGATTTTAGTGTGAATTAGTTACGTTTTACCATATTATAATTGTTTAGATTTCTTCATCCCAAGCATGAACACAGGAAGCTTAGTGGGTGATTTTAAAATCGATGCTGATAATTGAGATGTTGCAGCTTAACGGAACAAGTTTGTTCTATTTGGTTAACGGTGGTTCCGCTTCCTCAAAAATTTGTCCCTTGAAGTAAACATCATCTTCAAGGTCTGGATCCTTCTCCGGCAGATCCTTCCAAAGACCAGTCACAATCTTCTTATGAAACGGCTACAACGCATAAGCGACGGTGAAGACGACGGCAATGGAGATCAAAATCAGAATTTACAATCATCGATGGAGAGAAAGATAAAAAGGGCGAGATCTGAGCTTCGAGAAACAAAATCTTATTTTCTATGAAGGATAAAGTGGAGGGAATGTCTGTAAAGCTCCTGTTGACCAAGTCAACGTCTAAGATACTCTCCTAATTACAAGAATTATTGGGATTTATTTTTAATTGATCAGTTATTGAGTAAATGACATCAAAACCACCTTGTTGGACAAATTTACAGACCCAACCACGAATTACACCGGAGTTGAGTGAAACGGATCGAATCCGGATCCAATTCGAATTGAATAAACAAATGAATAAACATAGATGAATGAAACTGGATCTTTCCCCAAATTAAACCCTATCATCTCATCTTTCTTCGTCTCCCTCCTCTGGATTCAAAACCGTTACGAAGAGAAGAAGCCTAACTAGGATAACAACCAATCAAAATCGAAATCGATGAAGACAAGGTGGGGAAATCAGGATAGATCGAAGAAGACGTCATCAAAGAAGACAACATCGAAGAACGATCCTTCTCCACATGCATCTCCTTCTCCATCGAAAGTTATAGCAGAAATTCTAGAAGAAGTTATGGATGAAATAGAAGAAGAAGAAGAAGTTATGGAAGAAGTCGACGAAGATGGTGATAGAGAGGAAGAAGCAGATGAGGCCGAAGGTGGTGGTTCTGGTAACGGAGAGGAAGAGGAAGTAGATAAAGCCGAAGGTGGTGGTTCTGGTAACAGAGAAGAAGAGGAAGTAGATAAACCCGAAGGTGGTGGTTCTGGTAACTGAGAGGAAGAGGAAGTAGATAAAATCGAAGGTGGTGGTTCTGGTAACAAAGAGGAAGAGGAAGCAAATGAGGCCGAAGGTGGTGATTCTGGTGATGGAGAGGAACAAGAATCAAATAGGGCAGTGGATGAGGTAAGTACATTGTATAACTCTTGTATAAATTGGTATGGTTATGCCTTAATCAGATGAGACCAATGGAGATGTGCATTCTTTAAATTGGTATATTGTGCATTATTTCCCCTATGTTGTAGCAACTGAAGTAATGCAACCAATGGAGATGTGCTTTCCTAATACTGAGTATGGGAAGCCAGTGAAAATTGTTACAAAGTGTTATGTTCAGAAGGCCATTGCGACTATAAATGATGTGCGTGAACCTGAGGAGTTGAAATGGTTCCATTAACACCCGCTATTCTGCCATTTCTTTCACATGCCGAAGGATAAGAACCACATGACGATGGGAATGTGGATGCTGATTCTCCGTAAGGCCAAAACAGAGAAGAGAAAAAAGCTTTGTTTGTCGTCAATGGGGTACCAATCAGATATTCTCTCAAGGAACATGGTCTATTGTGTGATTTAAACTATCACTCATATCCACTAAATTATAGATCATTTGGCAATTTGAGGTTTGTTGAAAAGCAATTCAAAAAGGTAAAACCAACCTATGCAGCTGTAGAGAAGAAGTTTAGGACAATGAGAGAAGGTCCGGATAGATTGAAAATTGCTGTATTGTACTTCTTATCGAGCATCATCATTGGAAAGGAGAAGGCTGGACCCGGAGCACCTCCAGTAGAAGAGTTGTTAATGAGAGCTGTTACAAATCTTGATTGGTGCAAAACCTTCCCATGGGGTCGGTTGTCTTTTGATAACACCATGGATAGGTTAGTACAGATGGTGGACAAAGGTAAAGGAGTGGCGAAACCATATTGGTGCTTTCCAAATTTCATCCTTCCTTTGGAGGTAAGTATGAGTAAATGATTTAGTGTGATAATATAATTATGTGATTATGTGAGTATTTGTTATCTTTACATATGTAGTTTCTAGCGATTGAAGCAATCCCTAGTTTAAAGAAACAATTCAGAGAAGTGGTTAAAGGCGCATTGAGTGAGTGCCCTAGAATGTGCAAGTCCATATTCAAATCAACAAGTATGAGAGGTTATCCTCTTTCTAATCTTAATGATGCACTTGGAAGCAGAAAGGTTTGAAATGATTTTAGTGTGAATTAGTTACGTTTTACCATATTATAATTGTTTAGATTTCTTCATCCCAAGCATGAACACAGGAAGCTTAGTGGGTGATTTTAAAATCGATGCTGATAATTGAGATGTTGCAGCTTAACGGAACAAGTTTGTTCTATTTTGGTTAACGGTGGTTCCGCTTCCTCAAAAATTTGTCCCTTGAAGTAAACATCATCTTCAAGGTCTGGATCCTTCTCCGGCAGATCCTTCCAAAGACCAGTCACAATCTTCTTATGAAACGGCTACAACGCATAAGCGACGGTGAAGACGACGGCAATGGAGATCAAAATCAGAATTTACAATCATCGATGGAGAGAAAGATAAAAAGGGCGAGATCTGAGCTTCGAGAAACAAAATCTTATTTTCTATGAAGGATAAAGTGGAGGGAATGTCTGTAAAGCTCCTGTTGACCAAGTCAACGTCTAAGATACTCTCCTAATTACAAGAATTATTGGATTTATTTTTAATTGATCAGTTATTGAGTAAATGACATCAAAACCACCTTGTTGGACAAATTTACAGACCCAACCACGAATTACACCGGAGTTGAGTGAAACGGATCGAATCCGGATCCAATTCGAATTGAATAAACAAATGAATAAACATAGATGAATGAAACTGGATCTTTCCCCAAATTAAACCCTATCATCTCATCTTTCTTCGTCTCCCTCCTCTGGATTCAAAACCGTTACGAAGAGAAGAAGCCTAACTAGGATAACAACCAATCAAAATCGAAATCGATGAAGACAAGGTGGGGAAATCAGGATAGATCGAAGAAGACGTCATCAAAGAAGACAACATCGAAGAACGATCCTTCTCCACATGCATCTCCTTCTCCATCGAAAGTTATAGCAGAAATTCTAGAAGAAGTTATGGATGAAATAGAAGAAGAAGAAGAAGAAGTTATGGAAGAAGTCGACGAAGATGGTGATAGAGAGGAAGAAGCAGATGAGGCCGAAGGTGGTGGTTCTGGTAACGGAGAGGAAGAGGAAGTAGATAAAGCCGAAGGTGGTGGTTCTGGTAACAGAGAAGAAGAGGAAGTAGATAAACCCGAAGGTGGTGGTTCTGGTAACTGAGAGGAAGAGGAAGTAGATAAAATCGAAGGTGGTGGTTCTGGTAACAAAGAGGAAGAGGAAGCAAATGAGGCCGAAGGTGGTGATTCTGGTGATGGAGAGGAACAAGAATCAAATAGGGCAGTGGATGAGGTAAGTACATTGTATAACTCTTGTATAAATTGGTATGGTTATGCCTTAATCAGATGAGACCAATGGAGATGTGCATTCTTTAAATTGGTATATTGTGCATTATTTCCCCTATGTTGTAGCAACTGAAGTAATGCAACCAATGGAGATGTGCTTTCCTAATACTGAGTATGGGAAGCCAGTGAAAATTGTTACAAAGTGTTATGTTCAGAAGGCCATTGCGACTATAAATGATGTGCGTGAACCTGAGGAGTTGAAATGGTTCCATTAACACCCGCTATTCTGCCATTTCTTTCACATGCCGAAGGATAAGAACCACATGACGATGGGAATGTGGATGCTGATTCTCCGTAAGGCCAAAACAGAGAAGAGAAAAAAGCTTTGTTTGTCGTCAATGGGGTACCAATCAGATATTCTCTCAAGGAACATGGTCTATTGTGTGATTTAAACTATCACTCATATCCACTAAATTATAGATCATTTGGCAATTTGAGGTTTGTTGAAAAGCAATTCAAAAAGGTAAAACCAACCTATGCAGCTGTAGAGAAGAAGTTTAGGACAATGAGAGAAGGTCCGGATAGATTGAAAATTGCTGTATTGTACTTCTTATCGAGCATCATCATTGGAAAGGAGAAGGCTGGACCCGGAGCACCTCCAGTAGAAGAGTTGTTAATGAGAGCTGTTACAAATCTTGATTGGTGCAAAACCTTCCCATGGGGTCGGTTGTCTTTTGATAACACCATGGATAGGTTAGTACAGATGGTGGACAAAGGTAAAGGAGTGGCGAAACCATATTGGTGCTTTCCAAATTTCATCCTTCCTTTGGAGGTAAGTATGAGTAAATGATTTAGTGTGATAATATAATTATGTGATTATGTGAGTATTTGTTATCTTTACATATGTAGTTTCTAGCGATTGAAGCAATCCCTAGTTTAAAGAAACAATTCAGAGAAGTGGTTAAAGGCGCATTGAGTGAGTGCCCTAGAATGTGCAAGTCCATCTTCAAATCAACAAGTATGAGAGGTTATCCTCTTTCTAATCTTAATGATGCACTTGGAAGCAGAAAGGTTTGAAATGATTTTAGTGTGAATTAGTTACGTTTTACCATATTATAATTGTTTAGATTTCTTCATCCCAAGCATGAACACAGGAAGCTTAGTGGGTATTTTAAAATCGATGCTGATAATTGAGATGTTGCAGCTTAACGGAACAAGTTTGTTCTATTTGGTTAACGGTGGTTCCGCTTCCTCAAAAATTTGTCCCTTGAAGTAAACATCATCTTCAAGGTCTGGATCCTTCTCCGGCAGATCCTTCCAAAGACCAGTCACAATCTTCTTATGAAACGGCTACAACGCGTAAGCGACGGTGAAGACGACGGCAATGGAGATCAAAATCAGAATTTACAATCATCGATGGAGAGAAAGATAAAAAGGGCGAGATCTGAGCTTCGAGAAACAAAATCTTATTTTCTATGAAGGATAAAGTGGAGGGAATGTCTGTAAAGCTCCTGTTGACCAAGTCAACGTCTAAGATACTCTCCTAATTACAAGAATTATTGTGATTTATTTTTAATTGATCAGTTATTGAGTAAATGACATCAAAACCACCTTGTTGGACAAATTTACTGACCCAACCACGAATTACACCGGACTTGAGTGAAACGGATCGAATCCGGATCCAATTCGAATGATAAACAAATGAATAAACATAGATGAATGAAACTGGATCTTTCCCCAAATTAAACCCTATCATCTCATCTTTCTTCGTCTCCCTCCTCTCGATTCAAAACCGTTACGAAGAGAAGAAGCCTAACTAGGATAACAACCAATCAAAATCGAAATCGATGAAGACAAGGTGGGGAAATCAGGATAGATCGAAGAAGACGTCATCAAAGAAGACAACATCGAAGAACGATCCTTCTCCACATGCATCTCCTTCTCCATCGAAAGTTATAGCAGAAATTCTAGAAGAAGTTATGGATGAAATAGAAGAAGAAGAAGAAGAAGTTATGGAAGAAGTCGACGAAGATGGTGATAGAGAGGAAGAAGCAGATGAGGCCGAAGGTGGTGGTTCTGGTAACGGAGAGGAAGAGGAAGTAGATAAAGCCGAAGGTGGTGGTTCTGGTAACAGAGAAGAAGAGGAAGCAGATAAACCCGAAGGTGGTGGTTCTGGTAACGGAGAGGAAGAGGAAGTAGATAAAATCGAAGGTGGTGGTTCTGGTAACAAAGAGGAAGAGGAAGCAAATGAGGCCGAAGGTGGTGATTCTGGTAATGGAGAGGAACAAGAATCAAATAGGGCAGTGGATGAGGTAAGTACATTGTATAACTCTTGTATAAATTGGTATGGTTATGCCTTAATCAGATGAGACCAATGGAGATGTGCATTCTTTAAATTGGTATATTGTGCATTATTTCCCCTATGTTGTAGCAACTGAAGTAATGCAACCAATGGAGATGTGCTTTCCTAATACTGAGTATGGGAAGCCAGTGAAAATTGTTACAAAGTGTTATGTTCAGAAGGCCATTGCGACTATAAATGATGTGCGTGAACCTGAGGAGTTGAAATGGTTCCATAACACCCGCTATTCTGCCATTTCTTTCACATGCCGAAGGATAAGAACCACATGACGATGGGAATGTGGATGCTGATTCTCCGTAAGGCCAAAACAGAGAAGAGAAAAAAGCTTTGTTGTCGTCAATGGGGTACCAATCAGATATTCTCTCAAGGAACATGGTCTATTGTGTGATTTAAACTATCACTCATATCCACTAAATTATAGATCATTTGGCAATTTGAGGTTTGTTGAAAAGCAATTTCAAAAAGGTAAAACCAACCTATGCAGCTGTAGAGAAGAAGTTTAGGACAATGAGAGAAGGTCCGGATAGATTGAAAATTGCTGTATGTACTTCTTATCGAGCATCATCATTGGAAAGGAGAAGGCTGGACCCGGAGCACCTCCAGTAGAAGAGTTGTTAATGAGAGCTGTTACAAATCTTGATTGGTGCAAAACCTTCCCATGGGGTCGGTTGTCTTTTGATAACACCATGGATAGGTTAGTACAGATGGTGGATAAAGGTAAAGGAGTGGCGAAACCATATTGGTGCTTTCCAAATTTCATCCTTCCTTTGGAGGTAAGTATGAGTAAATGATTTAGTGTGATAATATAATTATGTGATTATGTGAGTATTTGTTATCTTTACATATGTAGTTTCTAGCGATTGAAGCAATCCCTAGTTTAAAGAAACAATTCAGAGAAGTGGTTAAAGGCGCATTGAGTGAGTGCCCTAGAATGTGCAAGTCCATCTTCAAATCAACAAGTATGAGAGGTTATCCTCTTTCTAATCTTAATGATGCACTTGGAAGCAGAAAGGTTTGAAATGATTTTAGTGTGAATTAGTTACGTTTTACATATTATATGTTTAGATTTTTCATCCAAGCATGAACAAAGTTAGTGGTATTTAAAACGATGTGATAATTAAGTTAGCTTAACGGAAAAGTTGTTCTATTGTAACGGTGGTTCCGCTTCCTCAAAAATTTGTCCCTTGAAGTAAACATCATCTTCAAGGTCTGGATCCTTCTCTGGCAGATCCTTCCAAAGACCAGTCACAATCTTCTTATGAAACGGCTACAACGCATAAGCGACGGTGAAGACGACGGCAATGGAGATCAAAATCAGAATTTACAATCATCGATGGAGAGAAAGATAAAAAGGGCGAGATCTGAGCTTCGAGAAACAAAATCTTCTTTTCTATGAAGGATAAAGTGGAGGGAATGTCTGTAAAGCTCCTGTTGACCAAGTCAACGTCTAAGATACTCTCCTAATTACAAGAATTATTGTGATTTATTTTTAATTGATAAGTTATTGAGTAAATGACATCAAAACCACCTTGTTGGACAAATTTACTGACCCAACCACGAATTACACCCGACTTGAGTGAAACAGATCGAATCCGGATCCAATTCGAACTGAATAAACAAAGAGGAATGAAACTGGATCTTTCCCCAAATTAAACCCTATTATCTCATCTTTCTTCGTCTCCCTCCTCTCGATTCAAAACCGTTACGAAGAGTAGAAGACTAACTAGGATAACAACCAATCAAAATCGAAATCGATGAAGACAAGGTGGGGAAATCAGGATAGATCGAAGAAGACGTCATCAAAGAAGACAACATCGAAGAACGATCCTTCTCCACATGCATCTCCTTCTCCATCGAAAGTTATAGCATAAATTCTAGAAGAAGTTATGGATGAAATAGAAGAAGAAGAAGAAGAAGTTATGGAAGAAGTCGACGAAGATGGTGATAGAGAGGAAGAAGCAGATGAGGCCGAAGGTGGTGGTTCTGGTAACGGAGAGGAAGAGGAAGTAGATAATCCGAAGGTGGTGGTTCTGGTAACAGAGAAGAAGAGGAAGTAGATAAACCCGAAGGTGGTGGTTCTGGTAACGAGAGGAAGAGGAAGTAGATAAAGTCGAAGGTGGTGGTTCTGGTAACAAAGAGGAAGAGGAAGCAAATGAGGCCGAAGGTGGTGATTCTGGTAATGGAGAGGAACAAGAATCAAATAGGGCAGTGGATGAGGTAAGTACATTGTATAACTCTTGTATAAATTGGTATGGTTATGCCTTAATCAGATGAGACCAATGGAGATGTGCATTCTTTAAATTGGTATATTGTGCATTATTTCCCCTAGGTTGTAGCAACTGAAGTAATGCAACCAATGGAGATGTGCTTTCCTAATACTGAGTATGGGAAGCCAGTGAAAATTGTTACAAAGTGTTATGTTCAGAAGGCCATTGCGACTATAAATGATGTGCGTGAACCTGAGGAGTTGGAATGGTTCCATCAACACCCGCTATTCTGCCATTTCTTTCACATGCCGAAGGATAAGAACCACATGACGATGGGAATGTGGATGCTGATTCTCCGTAAGGCCAAAACAGAGAAGAGAAAAAAGCTTTGTTTGTCGTCAATGGGGTACCAATCAGATATTCTCTCAAGGAACATGGTCTATTGTGTGATTTAAACTATCACTCATATCCACTAAATTATAGATCATTTGGCAATTTGAGGTTTGTTGAAAGCAATTCAAAAAGGTAAAACCAACCTATGCAGCTGTAGAGAAGAAGTTTAGGACAATGAGAGAAGGTCCGGATAGATTGAAAATTGCTGTATTGTACTTCTTATCGAGCATCATCATTGGAAAGGAGAAGGCTGGACCCGGAGCACCTCCAGTAGAAGAGTTGTTAATGAGAGCTGTTACAAATCTTGATTGGTGCAAAACCTTCCCATGGGGTCGGTTGTCTTTTGATAACACCATGGATAGGTTAGTACAGATGGTGGATAAAGGTAAAGGAGTGGCGAAACCATATTGGTGCTTTCCAAATTTCATCCTTCCTTTGGAGGTAAGTATGAGTAAATGATTTAGTGTGATAATATAATTATGTGATTATGTGATTATGTGAGTATTTGTTATCTTTACATATGTAGTTTCTAGCGTTTGAAGCAATCCCTAGTTTAAAGAAACAATTCAGAGAAGAGGTTAAAGGCGCATTGAGTGAGTGCCCTAGAATGTGCAAGTCCATCTTCAAATCAACAAGTATGAGAGGTTATCCTCTTTCTAATATTAATGATGCACTTGGAAGCACAAAGGTTTGAAATGATTTTAGTGTGAATTAGTTACGTTTTACCATATTATAATTGTTTAGATTTCTTCATCCCAAGCATGAACACATGAAGCTTAGTGGGTGATTTCAAAATCGATGCTGATAATTGAGATGTTGGAGCTTAACGGAACAAGTTGGTTCTATTTCGGTAAACGGTGGTTCTGCTTCCTCAAAATTTGTCCCTTGAAGTAAACATCATCTTCAAGGTCTGGATCCTTCTCTGGCAGATCCTTCCAAAGACCAGTCACAATCTTCTTATGAAACGGCTACAACGAATAAGCGACGGTGAAGACGACGGCAATGGAGATCGAAATCGGAATTGACAATCATCGATGGAGAGAAAGATAAAAAGGGCGAGATCTGAGCTTCGAGAAACAAAATCTTCTTTTCTATGAAGGATAAAGTGGAGGGAATGTCTGTAAAGCTCCTGTTGACCAAGTCAACGTCTAAGATACTCTCCTAATTACAAGAATTATTGTGATTTATTTTTAATTGATAAGTTATTGAGTAAATGACATCAAAACCACCTTGTTGGACAAATTTACTGACCCAACCACGAATTACACCCGACTTGAGTGAAACGGATCGAATCCGGATCCAATTCGAATTGAATAAACAAAGATGAATGAAACTGGATCTTTCCCCAAATTAAACCCTATCATCTCATCTTTCTTCGTCTCCCTCCTCTCGATTCAAAACCGTTACGAAGAGAGAAGACTAACTAGGATAACAACCAATCAAAATCGAAATCGATGAAGACAAGGTGGGGAAATCAGGATAGATCGAAGAAGACGTCATCAAAGAAGACAACATCGAAGAACGATCCTTCTCCACATGCATCTCCTTCTCCATCGAAAGTTATAGCAGAAATTCTAGAAGAAGTTATGGATGAAATATAGAAGAAGAAGAAGAAGTTATGGAAGAAGTCGACGAAGATGGTGATAGAGAGGAAGAAGCAGATGAGGCCGAAGGTGGTGGTTCTGGTAACGGAGAGGAAGAGGAAGTAGATAAATCCGAAGGTGGTGGTTCTGGTAACAGAGAAGAAGAGGAAGCAGATAAACCCGAAGGTGGTGGTTCTGGTAACAGAGAGGAAGAGGAAGTAGATAAAGTCGAAGGTGGTGGTTCTGGTAACAAAGAGGAAGAGGAAGCAATGAGGCCGAAGGTGGTGATTCTGGTAATGGAGAGGAACAAGAATCAAATAGGGCAGTGGATGAGGTAAGTACATTGTATAACTCTTGTATAAATTGGTATGGTTATGCCTTAATCAGATGAGACCAATGGAGAGGTGCATTCTTTAAATTGGTATATTGTGCATTATTTCCCCTAGGTTGTAGCAACTGAAGTAATGCAACCAATGGAGATGTGCTTTCCTAATACTGAGTATGGGAAGCCAGTGAAAATTGTTACAAAGTGTTATGTTCAGAAGGCCATTGCGACTATAAATGATGTGCTTGAACTTGAGGAGTTGGAATGGTTCCATCAACACCCGCTATTCTGCCATTTCTTTCACACGCCGAAGGATAAGAACCACATGACGATGGGAATGTGGATGCTGATTCTCCGTAAGGCCAAACAGAGAAGAGAAAAAAGCTTTGTTTGTCGTCAATGGGGTACCAATCAGATATTCTCTCAAGGAACATGGTCTATTGTGTGATTTAAACTATCACTCATATCCACTAAATTATAGATCATTTGGCAATTTGAGGTTTGTTGAAAAGCAATTCAAAAAGGTAAAACCAACCTATGCAGCTGTAGAGAAGAAGTTTAGGACAATGAGAGAAGGTCCGGATAGATTGAAAATTGCTGTATTGTACTTCTTATCGAGCATCATCATTGGAAAGGAGAAGGCTGGACCCGGAGCACCTCTAGTAGAAGAGTTGTTAATGAGAGCTGTTACAAATCTTGATTGGTGCAAAACCTTCCCATGGGGTCGGTTGTCTTTTGATAACACCATGGATAGGTTAGTACAGATGGTGGATAAAGGTAAAGGAGTGGCGAAACCATATTGGTGCTTTCCAAATTTCATCCTTCCTTTGGAGGTAAGTATGAGTAAATGATTTAGTGTGATAATATAATTATGTGATTATTGTGGAGTATTTGTTATCTTTACATATGTAGTTTCTAGCGTTTGAAGCAATCCCTAGTTTAAAGAAACAATTCAGAGAAGAGGTTAAAGGCGCATTGAGTGAGTGCCCTAGAATGTGCAAGTCCATCTTCAAATCAACAAGTATGAGAGGTTATCCTCTTTCTAATATTAATGATGCACTTGGAAGCACAAAGGTTTGAAATGATTTTAGTGTGAATTAGTTACGTTTTACCATATTATAATTGTTTAGATTTCTTCATCCCAAGCATGAACACATGAAGCTTAGTGGGTGATTTCAAAATCGATGCTGATAATTGAGATGTTGGAGCTTAACGGAACAAGTTGGTTCTATTTCGGTAAACGGTGGTTCTGCTTCCTCAACAATTTGTCCCTTGAAGTAAACATCATCTTCAAGGTCTGGATCCTTCTCTGGCAGATCCTTCCAAAGACCAGTCACAATCTTCTTATGAAACGGCTACAACGCATAAGCGACGGTGAAGACGACGGCAATGGAGATCGAAATCGAATTGACAATCATCGATGGAGAGAAAGATAAAAAGGGCGAGATTGAGCTTCGAGAAACAAAATCTTCTTTTCTATGAAGGATAAAGTGGAGGGAATGTCTGTAAAGCTCCTGTTGACCAAGTCAACGTCTAAGATACTCTCCTAATTACAAGAATTATTGTGATTTATTTTTAATTGATCAGTTATTGAGTAATGACATCAAAACCACCTTGTTGGACAAATTTACTGACCCAACCACGAATTACACCCGACTTGAGTGAAACGGATCGAATCCGGATCCAATTCGAATTGAATAAACAAAGATGAATGAAACTGGATCTTTCCCCAAATTAAACCCTATTATCTCATCTTTCTTCGTCTCCCTCCTCTCGATTCAAAACCGTTACGAAGAGAAGAAGACTAACTAGGATAACAACCAATCAAAATCGAAATCGATGAAGACAAGGTGGGGAAATCAGGATAGATCGAAGAAGACGTCATCAAAGAAGACAACATCGAAGAACGATCCTTCTCCACATGCATCTCCTTCTCCATCGAAAGTTATAGCAGAAATTCTAGAAGAAGTTATGGATGAAATAGAGAAGAAGAAGAAGTTATGGAAGAAGTCGACGAAGATGGTGATAGAGAGGAAGAAGCAGATGAGGCCGAAGGTGGTGGTTCTGGTAACGGAGAGGAAGAGGAAGTAGATAAGCCGAAGGTGGTGGTTCTGGTAACAGAGAAGAAGAGGAAGCAGATAAACCCGAAGGTGGTGGTTCTGGTAACGGAGAGGAAGAGGAAGTAGATAAAGTCGAAGGTGGTGGTTCTGGTAACAAAGAGGAAGAGGAAGCAGATGAGGCCGAAGGTGGTGATTCTGGTAATGGAGAGGAACAAGAATCAAATAGGGCAGTGGATGAGGTAAGTACATTGTATAACTCTTATATAAATTGGTATGGTTATGCCTTAATCAGATGAGACCAATGGAGAGGTGCATTCTTTAAATTGGTATATTGTGCATTCTTTCCCCTAGGTTGTAGCAACTGAAGTAATGCAACCAATGGAGATGTGCTTTCCTAATACTGAGTATGGGAAGCCAGTGAAAATTGTTACAAAGTGTTATGTTCAGAAGGCCATTGCGACTATAAATGATGTGCTTGAACTTGAGGAGTTGGAATGGTTCCATCAACACCCGCTATTCTGCCATTTCTTTCACACGCCGAAGGATAAGAACCACATGACTATGGGAATGTGGATGCTGATTCTCCGTAAGGCCAAAACAGAGAAGAGAAAAAAGCTTTGGTTGTCGTCAATGGGGTACCAATCAGATATTCTCTCAAGGAACATGGTCTATTGTGTGATTTAAACTATCACTCATATCCACTAAATTATAGATCATTTGGCAATTTGAGGTTTGTTGAAAAGCAATTCAAAAAGGTAAAACCAACCTATGCAGCTGTAGAGAAGAAGTTTAGGACAATGAGAGAAGGTCCGGATAGATTGAAATTGCTGTATTGTACTTCTTATCGAGCATCATCATTGGAAAGGAGAAGGCTGGACCCGGAGCACCTCCAGTAGAAAGTTGTTAATGAGAGCTGTTACAAATCTTGATTGGTGCAAAACCTTCCCATGGGGTCGGTTGTCTTTTGATAACACCATGGATAGGTTAGTACAGATGGTGGATAAAGGTAAAGGAGTGGCGAAACCATATTGGTGCTTTCCAAATTTCATCCTTCCTTTGGAGGTAAGTATGAGTAAATGATTTAGTGTGATAATATAATTATGTGATTATGTGATTATGTGAGTATTTGTTATCTTTACATATGTAGTTTCTAGCGTTTGAAGCAATCCCTAGTTTAAAGAAACAATTCAGAGAAGAGGTTAAGGCGCATTGAGTGAGTGCCCTAGAATGTGCAAGTCCATCTTCAAATCAACAAGTATGAGAGGTTATCCTCTTTCTAATATTAATGATGCACTTGGAAGCACAAAGGTTTGAAATGATTTTAGTGTGAATTAGTTACGTTTTACCATATTATAATTGTTTAGATTTCTTCATCCCAAGCATGAACACATGAAGCTTAGTGGGTGATTTCAAAATCGATGCTGATAATTGAGATGTTGGAGCTTAACGGAACAAGTTTGTTATATTTCGGTAACGGTGGTTCGCTTCCTCAACAATTTGTCCTTGAAGTAAACATCATCTTCAAGGTCTGGATCCTTCTCTGGCAGATCCTTCCAAAGACCAGTCACAATCTTCTTATGAAACGGCTACAACGCATAAGCGACGGTGAAGACGACGGCAATGGAGAGCAAATCGAATTACAATCATCGATGGAGAGAAAGATAAAAAGGGCGAGATTGAGCTTCGAGAAACAAAATCTTCTTTTCTATGAAGGATAAAGTGGAGGGAATGTCTGTAAAGCTCATGTTGACCAAGTCAACGTCTAAGATACTCTCCTAATTACAAGAATTATTGTGATTTATTTTTAATTGATCAGTTATTGAGTAATGACATCAAACCACCTTGTTGGACAAATTTACTGACCCAACCATGAATTACACCCGACTTAGTGAAACGGATCGAATCCGGATCCAATTCGAATTGAATAAACAAAGATGAATGAAACTGGATCTTTCCCCAAATTAAACCCTATCATCTCATCTTTCTTCGTCTCCCTCCTCTCGATTAAAAACCGTTACGAAGAGAAGAAGACTAACTAGGATAACAATTAATCAAAATCGAAATCGATGAAGACAAGGTGGGGAAATACGGATAGATTGAAGAAGACGTCATCAAAGAAGACAAATTCGAAGAACGATCCTTCTCCACAGGCATCTCCTTCTCCATCGAAAGTTATAGTAGAAATTCTAGAAGAAGTTATGGATGAAATAGCAGAAGAAGATGAAGTTAGGGAAGAAGTTGACGAAGATGGTGATAGAGAGGAAGAAGCAGATGAGGCCGAAGGTGGTGGTTCTGGTAATGGAGAAGAAGAGGAAGTAGATAAAGCCGAAGGTGGTGGTTCTGGTAACGGAGAGGAAGAGGAAGTAGATAAAGTCGAAGGTGGTGGTTCTGGTAACAAAGAGGAAGAGGAAGCAGATGAGGCCGAAGGTGGTGATTCTGGTAATGGAGAGGAACAAGAATCAAATAGGGCAGTGGATGAGGTAAGTACATTGTATAACTCTTGTATAAATTGGTATGGTTGTGCCTTAGTCAGATGAAACCAATGGAGATGTGCATTCTTTAAATTGGTATATTGTGCATTCTTTCCCCAAGGTTGTAGCAACTGAAGTAATGCAACCAATGGAGATGTGCTTCCTAATACTGAGTATGGGAAGCCAGTGAAAATTGTTACAAAGTGTTATGTTTAGAAGGCCATTGCGACTATAAATGATGTGGTTGAACTTGAGGAGTTGGAATGGTTCCATCAACACCCGCTATTCTGCCATTTCTTTCACATGCCGAAGGATAAGAACCACATGATGATGGGAATGTGGATGCTGATTCTCCGCAAGGCCAAAACAGAGAAGAGAAAAAAGCTTTGTTTGTCGTCAATGGGGTACCAATCAGATATTCTCTCAAGGAACATGGTCTATTGTGTGATTTAAACTATCACTCATATCCACTAAATTATAGATCATTTGGCAATTTGAGGTTTGTTGAGAAGCAATTCAAAAAGGTAAAACCAACCTATGCAGCTGTAGAGAAGAAGTTTAAGACAATGAGAGAAGGTCCGGATAGATTGAAGATTGATGTATTGTACTTCTTATCGAGCATCATCATTGGAAAGGAGAAGGCTGGACCCGGAGCACCTCCAGTAGAAGAGTTGTTAATGAGAGCTGTTACAAATCTTGATTGGTGCAAAACCTTCCCATGGGGTCGGTTGTCTTTTGATAACACCATGGATAGGTTAGTACAGATGGTGGACAAAGGTAAAGGAGTGGCAAAACGATATTGGTGCTTTCCAAATTTCATCCTTCCTTTGGAGGTAAGTATGAGTAAATGATTTAGTGTGATAATATAATTATGTGATTATGTGAGTATTTGTTATCTTTACATATGTAGTTTCTAGCGTTTGAAGCAATCCCTAGTTTAAAGAAACAATTCAGAGAAGAGGTTAAAGGGCATTGAGTGAGTGCCCTAGAATGTGCAAGTCCATCTTCAAATCAACAAGTATGAGAGGTTATCCTCTTTCTAATATTAATGATGCACTTGGAAGCACAAAGGTTTGAAATGATTTTAGTGTGAATTAGTTACGTTTTACCATATTATAATTGTTTAGATTTCTTCATCCCAAGCATGAACACACGAAGCTTAGTGGGTGATTTCAAAATCGATGCTGATAATTGAGATGTTCGAGCTAAACGGAACAAGTTTGTTCTATTTCGGTAAACGGTGGTTCCGCTTCCTCAACAATTTGTCCCTTGAAGTAAACATCATCTTCAAGGTCTGGATCCTTCTATGGCAGATCCTTCCAAAGACCAGTCACAATCTTCTTATGAAACGGCTACAACGCATAAGCGACGGTGAAGACGACGGCAATGGAGATCAAAATCAGAATTTACAATCATCGATGGAGAGAAAGATAAAAGGGTGAGATCTGAGCTTCGAGAAACAAAATCTTCTTTTCTATGAGGATAAAGTGGAGGGAATGTCTGTAAAGCTCTTGTTGACCAAGTCAACGTCTAAGATACTCTCCTAATTACAAGAATTATTGTGATTTATTTTTAATTGATCAGTTATTGAGTAAATGACATCAAAACACCTTGTTGGACAAATTTACTGACCAACCACGAATTACACCCGACTTAGTGAAACGGATCGAATCCGGATCCAATTCGAATTGAATAAACAAAGATGAATGAAACTGGATCTTTCCCCAAATTAAACCCTATCATCTCATCTTTCTTCGTCTCCCTCTTCTCGATTAAAAACCGTTACGAAGAGAAGAAGACTAACTAGGATAACAACCAATCAAAACCGAAATCGATGAAGACAAGGTGGGGAAATCCGGATAGATTGAAGAAGATGTCATCATAGAAGACAACATCGAAGAACGATCCATCTCCATAGGCATCTCCTTCTCCATCGAAAGTTATAGCAGAAATTCTAGAAGAAGTTATGGATGAAATAGAAGAAGAAGAAGAAGTTATGGAAGAAGTCGACGAAGATGGTGATAGAGAGGAAGAAGCAGATCAGGCCGATGGTGGTGGTTCTGGTAACGGAGAGGAAGAGGAAGTAGATAAAGCCGAAGGTGGTGGTTCTGGTAACGGAGAGAAAGAGGAAGTAGATAGAGTCGAAGGTGGTGGTTCTGGTAACGAAGAGGAAGATGAAGCAGATGAGGCCGAAGGTGGTGATTCTGGTAATGGAGAGGAAGAGGAAGTAGATAATGCCGAAGTTGGTGGTTTTGGTAACGGAGAGGAAGAGGAAGTAGATAAAGTCGAAGGTGGTGGTTCTGGTAACGAAGAGGAAGGGGAAGCAGATGAGGCTGAAGGTGGTGGTTCTGGTAATGGAGAGGAACAAGAATCAAATAGGGCAGTGGATGAGGTAAGTACATTGTATAACTCTTGTATAAATTGGTATGGTTATGCCTTAGTCAGATGAGACCAATGGAGATGTGCATTCTTTAAATTGGTATATTGTGCATTCTTTCCCCAAGGTTGTAGCAACTGAACTAATACAACCAATGGAGATGTGCTTTCCTAATACTGAGTATGGGAAGCCAGTGAAAATTGTTACAAAGTGTTATGTTTAGAAGGCCATTGCGACTATAAATGATGTGCTTGAACTTAAGGAGTTGGAATGGTTCCATCAACACCCGCTATTCTGCCATTTCTTTCGCATGCCGAAGGATAAGAACCACATGACGATGGGAATGTGGATGCTGATTCTCCGCAAGGCCAAAACAGAGAAGAGAAAAAAGCTTGGTTTGTCGTCAATGGGGTACCAATCAAATATTCTCTCAAGGAACATGGTCTATTGTGTGGTTTAAACTATCACTCATATCCACTAAATTATAGATCATTTGGCAATTTGAGGTTTGTTGAGAAGCAATTCAAAAAGGTAAAACCAACCTATGCAACTGTAGAGAAGAAGTTTAAGACAATGAGAGAAGGTCCGGATAGATTGAAGATTGATGTATTGTACTTCTTATCGAGCATCGTCATTGGAAAGGAGAAGGCTGGACCCGGAGCACCTCCAGTAGAAGAATTGTTAATGAGAGCTGTTACAAAACTTGATTGGTGCAAAACCTTCCCATGGGGTCGGTTGTCTTTTGATAACACCATGGATAGGTTAGTACAGATGGTAGACAAAGGTAAAGGAGTGGCGAAACCATATTGGTGCTTTCCAAATTTCATCCTTCCTTTGGAGGTAAGTATGAGTAAATGATTTAGTGTGATAATATAATTATGTGATTATGTGATTATGTGAGTATTTGTTATCTTTACATATGTAGTTTCTAGCGTTTGAAGCAATCCCTAGTTTAAAGAAACAATTCAGAGAAGAGGTTGAAGGCGCATTGAGTGAGTGCCCTAGAATGTGCAAGTCCATCTTCAAATCAACAAGTATGAGAGGTTATCCTCTTTCTAATATTAATGATGCACTTGGAAGCACAAAGGTTTGAAATGATTTTAGTGTGAATTAGTTACGTTTTACCATATTATAATTGTTTAGATTTCTTCATCCCAAGCATGAACACATGAAGCTTAGTGGGTGATTTCAAAATCGATGCTGATAATTGAGATGTTGGAGCTTAACGGAACAAGTTGGTTCTATTTCGGTAAACGGTGGTTGCTTCCTCAACAATTTGTCCCTTGAAGTAAACATCATCTTCAAGGTCTGGATCCTTCTCTGGCAGATCCTTCCAAAGACCAGTCACAATCTTCTTATGAAACGGCTACAACGAATAAGCGACGGTGAAGACGACGGCAATGGAGATCGAAATCGGAATTGACAATCATCGATGGAGAGAAAGATAAAAAGGGCGAGATCTGAGCTTCGAGAAACAAAATCTTCTTTTCTATGAAGGATAAAGTGGAGGGAATGTCTGTAAAGCTCCTGTTGACCAAGTCAACGTCTAAGATACTCTCCTAATTACAAGAATTATTGTGATTTATTTTTAATTGATCAGTTATTGAGTAAATGACATCAAAACCACCTTGTTGGACAAATTTACTGACCCAACCACGAATTACACCCGACTTGAGTGAAACGGATCGAATCCGGATCCAATTCGAATTGAATAAACAAAGATGAATGAAACTGGATCTTTCCCCAAATTAAACCCTATCATCTCATCTTTCTTCGTCTCCCTCCTCTCGATTCAAAACCGTTACGAAGAGAAGAAGACTAACTAGGATAACAACCAATCAAAATCGAAATCGATGAAGACAAGGTGGGGAAATCAGGATAGATCGAAGAAGACGTCATCAAAGAAGACAACATCGAAGAACGATCCTTCTCCACATGCATCTCCTTCTCCATCGAAAGTTATAGCAGAAATTCTAGAAGAAGTTATGGATGAAATAGTAGAAGAAGAAGAAGAAGTTATGGAAGAAGTCGACGAAGATGGTGATAGAGAGGAAGAAGCAGATGAGGCCGAAGGTGGTGGTTCTGGTAACGGAGAGGAAGAGGAAGTAGATAAAGCCGAAGGTGGTGGTTCTGGTAACAGAGAAGAAGAGGAAGCAGATAAACCCGAAGGTGGTGGTTCTGGTAACGGAGAGGAAGAGGAAGTAGAGCTCTTC